>JANUYF010000014.1:14761145-14911145 GCA_026167975.1 Phrynosoma blainvillii
GGGATGCTGCATGTTTTGGATAAAACGTTCAGGAAGACTGGAAGGAAGGGGTCCGGAAAGGTCCAGGCTTCAAGTTCTCCACCCTGACATTATTTTTGCTTGGACCCAACAGGAATGTTTTTACTAAGTGGGTAGTAGTTCTGTCTACCTATAATCATAGAGTTGGAAGAGTCCCCAAGGGCCATCCAGTCCAACCCTCTGCCATGCAGGAACTCACAATCAAGGCACCCCAACAGATAGCCATCCATCTTCTGTTTAAAAACCTCCAAAGAAGGAGACTCTACCACACTCCAAGGGAGCATCTTCCGCTGTCGGACAGCTCTTACCATCAGGAATGCCTTCTCAATGTTGATCTGGAATCTCTTTTCCTCTACTTTGCATCCATTGAGGCTCCATTGGGTCCTATTCTCTGGAGCAGCAGAAAAGAAGCTTGCTCCCTCCTCAATGGGACATCCCTTCAAATACTTATACAGGGCTCCACGATTTTGCCCTGGATCCAGCAAGCATGTTTTAATGAAATGAGTACTAGCCCTTTCTTCTATGAATTCGTCTGTCAGTTTCTAAGGAATATGAGATGCTATATGAGACAAGGAACGTGGAAAGACTGTCTCCCGACTCTTGAAACAGAGATTGCTCTGCCTGAGGGATCCTGTGGACTGACCCAAGGCTTCCCTGGAAGCAAGACTACAGTTCCCATAACCCCCATTCTGGAAGTTTTAGTCTTCCCCAAAGGATTTTCCCCCCCAAGCTCGCCTCTTCAGAAAGCCGGCTCTGACATTTTCTGTTTAAATCAAAGGTGGAATTCTTTGCGTAAATAGTTGAAATAGCTCAAGTTCAGTGGTCTAAGTTATTCACTGCCAGAGGAGGGCTAAAGTTCAGCGTTTCACAAGCTGCGGAGGCATTTTAGGTTCTTCGATCTGCATTTCCTTGGGGCCCCGATGAATCCTTTCACAAGACTTCATGCAAGGAAAAGAAGTCCATGGTGTTGGTGTCATATACGCTTTTGTTGTTTTTATGGCATTACTCTGGAATTTCCAGAGGAATTATTGTTATTAATTGCTTTCACATTTAAATAGCTCAAGGGCTGCCACTGAGAGAAGAAGGGGGCAAGTTTGTCCTCTTGCCCTAAAAGGTAAGACCAAGTATCGTGGTTTGACGTTATAAAAAAGTAGATTTTGATTGAACATTAGGAGGAAGGTCTTGACAGTGAAAATGGTTGGCAGTGGGTCCAATGACTCCCAAAGATGGGGGTCTCCTTCTCTGGATGTCTTCAAAAAGTGCCTGGGCAGCCATCTGCTTCTGGGGATGCTCTAGTTAACTTTCCTACATTGAGCAGAGAGTTGGATTCAATGGCTTCTTGGGGGGGGGGAACACCCTTCCATCTCTAGGATTCTGTGTTATTGGACTGCAATGCCCAGCATCCCTCATGCTTGGATACTTTAGCGGTGTCTGCTGGGAGTTGCAGTCCAAACACATTCAGCCATCCACACACTTCCTATTGGTGTCCTTGGGAGTTCTTCAGCACCTCCACAAAACATTATCGAGGGGGAAGAGTGATGGTTTTGCAATAGTTCTAAAGCAAGAGGTTTATTGTAGTTTAACACAATGGTTCCCAAACTTTGGTCCTCCAGGTGTTTGGGACTTCAGCTCCCAGAACTCCTTACTATTGGCCAAGCTGGCTGGTGCTTCTGGGAGCTGAAGTCCAAAAATACCTGGAGAATCCAAGTTTGGAAACCAGTGTTTATACACTGGAAATAATCTATTATTACTGCAATGTGGGATTTACAGCTCTTCCCATGGGTTACGAAGTGTTTGGTGATTTGGGATAGAACTTAGCATTATGCAGCCACAAAGCATTGAAAAGCCATTGAGATGTTATTTAGGGGAAGGAAAATAATTTGGCATAGTTTGAACTCACTTCTGATGATTGATCTTCTTCTCCAACAGATCACGATCGCTTGGGTCCGGGATTTTCATGGCGTGAAAGGTGGGAGCCAGCCCAGGTGGGGCGATCTGTTTTGACTATCGTGTAAGGCGGTGGTTTTCTCCAAAAAAAGAACGATTCTTAAGAAATGGTTGGGAAGCTGAAGCAGAACTTGCTGCTGGCATGCCTGGTGATCAGTTCGGTGACGGTCTTCTACCTGGGCCATCACGCCATGGAGTGCCACCACCGCATCGAGGAACGGAGCCCTCCGGCCCATCCGGAGCCGTCTCGGCCCACGCCAAGAAACGCCCCAGCTTCCAAAGACAACATCACCACGGCCTACCACAAGGATATGCCTTTGATATTCATCGGTGGGGTCCCCCGTAGCGGGACTACTTTGATGCGGGCCATGTTGGACGCCCACCCAGACATCCGATGCGGTGAGGAGACCCGGGTAATCCCCAGGATCCTGGCGGTCAAGCAGATGTGGGTGAGGTCAAGCAAGGAGAAGATGCGGCTGGACGAGGCGGGTGTCACGGACGAAGTCCTGGACTCAGCCATGCAGGCCTTCCTGTTGGAGATTATTGTCAAACACGGGGAGCCGGCCCCATACCTCTGCAACAAGGACCCCTTTGCCCTTAAGTCCTTAACTTATCTCGCTCGGATTTTCCCCAATGCCAAGTTTATCTTGATGGTCCGGGACGGCAGGGCCTCAGTCCACTCCATGATCTCCAGGAAGGTCACTATCGCCGGGTTCGACCTCAACAGCTACCGGGACTGTTTGACCAAGTGGAACCGGGCCATTGAGACCATGTACAACCAGTGCTTGGAGGCTGGCTTGGACCGGTGCATGATGGTCCACTACGAGCAGCTGGTTTTGCACCCGGAGAGGTGGTTGAGGACGCTCCTCAAGTTCCTCCATATTCCGTGGCACCCGGCTGTCTTGCACCACGAGGACATGATTGGGAAGGCCGGTGGTGTCTCTCTTTCCAAGTGAGTTCCCATCCCCATCCACCCATCCATATGGCAGGGAGGTGGTTTTGCTGGACAAAGTTCAAACCGAGAAATATCCACAGAAGGATAATAATCTATATCCCTCCAGATTCTTGTGCACTGCAACTCCCATTGACCAGCATAGCCAAGAACTAGGAATGATGGGAGTTATAGCCAGAGCTTAGCAAACATGACTCTTTGTGCATTTGCTTGGCTGGGGAAAGATAGGCTGGGAATGGATCCAGGAAGGCAATTTTCTGTGTTGCCAACCTGCTTGCACAATTCTCGTTGAGGGTGGAGATAGGTCATCCTTGCACATTTGGATTTTCTTTGTTCACTTCTGCACTATATAACCCATAGGAGCCAACCTTCCAGAGGTGGCATTGGCCTGAGTGGGATATACCCCAGCCAAGGGGGTCCCTGCGTAATGAATAGGTCTGGGTGGTATTTATTTCAGGGACCGGAGAGCATCGGAGAAAAGGCTGGGATGCTCTCCTCTCCTCTCCTGCATCTTGGGGTTTGTCTTCACTGCCCAGAAAGAATCAATTATGAAAGAATGCAGTTTTTGCAACTGCAGCAGGACCTTTTCCCACCCGACGTTACTCTCCCAGATGATGGTTAACTAAAAGGTTTCCTAATTCTTGTTTGGGCGGGGGGGGGGGGGGAGGCTGAGCTACATGATTTTGGTGGACCACAGATCCCAGAATCTCCCTCAAGAAGCATGGCCACTGGTTGGTGAGGGAGTTATGGGTATTGTAGTCATTAAAAGGTAATATTCCCCAACTCTGGGACAAAGTATGTGTTACAAATGGAGAAGCCAGACCTTTAGAAGTTTCTGAGGTGATGGGGGTACATGAATTGCAGCTCCCCAAGTCTCCATTTGGGAGCTGCAATGTTTTTTGTGGGTCAGCATGGAGGGCCGGTGGGAGAGTCTGGGGGCCACACTGGGCCCTTGTTGGGCCCACCTTTTCCTTCTTCTGTATCATTCTAAGTGAAAATAAGAGTTGCTGTAAACCGAAGTTGGCATGATGGCAAGTCAGTTTCCGGAGGCTGACGGAGAGGGACTACTGACCTCCTGCTTTATGTCTTCTGGGAGCATCCCCTTCCCAAAATTAAGATCAATACTTTTCCTATATTAGCATGGGGGGAGAAGGGACTCTCAGAAGCCCAAGAAGCTTTCTGACGTCAATAGGGACTGGAAGCTTGCAGGAAAATAATAATAATAATATTGCTTCCGTGAGGTCAGCAGCTTAATGAAGCCCATTGGCAAAGCCATGTTGTGCGTTGTGTGGGTGTGCTTGGTGGCTAAGATTGTCGAGGGGAACATAGCTCTGAATCAAAACCAAGAAGAGAATGAAATGAAATCCCTGTTTGTTCCTTGTTGGATTCCCTCTCTTTACAAGATAATATTTGCTTTGGGCCCCTCGGTCTCATTTTTGGCAGATGCATCGAGAACTTATGGGTCTCTCTGTTTGGGATCTTGAAAGCCAAGCTCTTTCCCAAGTCGTCCTTCTGCTTTTCTTTACTGGATGTACCATGCAACTTAGGGAATGCAAAATGGTGACTTGCAATCAAAGCTCTGGATTTCTGTCTAGACTCACGTACGTTTTGTTATACCTATCTATATTTTGCATAGTTCAAACATCATTGGACACTAAAGCCGCCTTTCCTTTCCATTTGTTTCCAAAGAGGTATCTCATTTCGCTGCCTCGAGTCCCTATGTTGGGAGGAAGGCGGGATATAAGTAAATAATAATAAAAATAATGACTGCAATTGCATTTATGATTTGGGGGTGACTGTGTCAGTCCCCTTGAAATTTTCAGGGCTGTTTCCAGCCTCACCATTGCCATGTTCCCATCAGGAGCTTTCTCCCATAAGAAACCCTTGTAGGAAGGGATGCAGCCAGAAGACGAAGGAGGTTTGGCAACCTTTTGGGCCGGCAGGGATGCTCTCCCCTTGTGGCTTGGGGCTTTAGCCAGCGTGGCTCTTGGCTGGGAGGATTCGCCCTCGTTGCCGTAAAAGGCCTTGGCACTTGCCTCGCCTCGCCTTAATGGGAACCAGCTGCGGAGAACAGATCCTTCCTTGCAGATCCTTCGCTTTCCCAGGGCCAGATTCCTCCCTCACTTTCCTGTCAAAGGAGCCTAAGGGCTGGAGCGGCTGAGAAAGGAAGATGCATTGCACAAGAGCATACATTTTGGGGGCTTGTGTGTGTCTGTAGTTTTGTGAGAGTGCATCCTCTCTTGCGAGGTGCAGATGCAACAAGAAGGCTTATTCTTATTTTATTCCTTGCTTTCCTGCTTTTGTCTCCACTGGCTTATTTGGGTTAAAGCTCTTCCTGCTAGTAAGTATGTCTCAGGAGATTTTAGTCTTTTCTAGAACGAAGGGAACCTGTACGAAAGTGTGCTATGGGGAGACAGGCTGCTCTGTTGGATTCAGCCCCAGAGACTGGTTGCCATCATTTGCCATCATGTCAACTTGGGCTTATGCCGACTCTTTGAATAAATAGGAGACCTCCAAGGGACCCATTTTGATCAACAAACCTGATCAGGTCTTGCAGATTCAGGCTTGCTTGCTTGCTTGCATCTCTCTCTCTCTGTGTACCTGCCTTTGAATTACCTGTCTCCCTATGGCGGCCCCATGGATTTTGTAGGGTCTTCTTAGGCAAGACACCTCCAGATGCTGGTTTTGCCAGTTCCTTTGTCTGAAATAGAGCCTCCAGCACCTGGTGTGTGTTTGCAGTCTCCCATCCAAGTACTTACCAGGACTGACCCTGCTTAGTTTCCAAGGGCAGCCCCTGGGATTTGTCAGTTGAACCTATCCAGCTTTAGTGCAGTCTCCCTCTTTTTATATGGTCTTCCACTTTTCTCAGGATGAGCCTCTTTTTCACTGATGGGGAACCAGTTTTCCCCTGGATTTTGCTAGACTCCAGATCCCATCACCCCTGAGCAGAATGGCTGGCAGTCAAGGATGCTGGGAAGTGCAGTCTAGCAAGGGCTGTGGGGGTCTGCATCCCATCCTAGAGTCTCGGCTGTGTGTCCCTTCAGTGCAAGAAGAGCATCCTGATCTCTAAATCTCGGCTTTCGATTCCTGTTTTTGGCAGAGTGGAAAGATCTACGGACCAAGTGATCAAGCCGGTCAATGTGGAGGCCTTATCCAAATGGGTGGGGAAGATCCCGCTGGACGTCCTGCAGGACATGCCGGTCATCGCCCCCATGCTGGGCAAGCTGGGCTACGACCCTTATGCCAACCCCCCCAACTACGGGAAGCCGGATCAGAAAGTCCTGGAAAACACGAGGAGGGTAAGAAATTCGGTTTTTCTTGCATGGAGCGACCCGTTGGGCCAAGGAGGTAGCAATTGCCTCTCTCTGAGGCTGAGAGAGTGTGACTGGCCCAAGGTCACCCAGGGAGTCTCAGTGGCTGAGCATTGATTCGAACCCTGGTTGGACTGGAGTCCTAGTCCAACACTCAAAACAATACACCGTGCCGCCTCTAATAAAGATTTGTTCAGAGCAGGTTTGCCCTTGCCTTCCTCTGAGGCTGAGAGAGGGTGACTTTCCCAAGGTCCATCACTGGGTTGAGCAAAGATTCGAACCTTGGTCTCCCAGCAGTCCTAATCCAATTTGGTGGGTTTGGGGGTGCAAAATTGCCTGAAAACCAGTCCAAACTTTTTTTAAAATCGGGGGACTTTGGGGTGGTTTCGGGGCTGTCATTTCAGCTTGACTCGAAAACCATGTACACCCTTAATAACCATAAAGGCTTGAAATCATTTATTTTATTTTAGGTCTATAAAGGTGAATTTCAGCTTCCCGATTTCCTGAAAGGAATGCCACAGGTAAGATCTTTTAAAACATCTTCCTCTCAAAATGGCGGCAGGAATTTCCTCTGCGGTCCTTCCCAAAACTGTGATCGGAAGAGATTTGAAAAATTTCTTTTGGGATTAACTGGTTTATTTCAGAATTAGTTTTTGCTGGTTAAACGCCTTGAGTCCCTATATTGGGAGAAAGGTGGGATATAAGTAAATAATAATAATAATAATGCATCTTCCAAGGGTCAATGCTGAAATAAACTGGTTCGTCTTAAAGGTGGCATGTGATGGCTTTTTCCTTCTGTTTCCCCCCAAAAAACATTCGTCCATTTAAATATGCTCTTATATATTATTGTATGGCAAGTTGGCGGTGGTGTGGTTTTCTTTTTCCTCGTAATTTTCTTTTAAATCATGGAACAAACTCCATTGACTGAATGACTCGAGCCATAAGGGACCTGGTCTAAAAATCCTGGATTTTTAAATTCTTTATCCTTTTCCCTGCAACTGTACAGGAGAGTATGTGTGTGTGTGTGTGTATATATATATATATATTATATATTTCTCTCCCGCAACTGTACGAGAGAGTATGTGTATATATCTATATATCTATATATCTATCTATTTTTCTCTCCCGCAACTGTACAAGAGTGTATATGTATATATCTCTATCTCTATCTCTATCTCTATCTATCTATCTATCTATCTATATTTCTCTCCCGCAACTGTATGAGAGAGTATGTGTATATCTATCTATCTATCTATCTATCTCTATCTATCTATCTAATCTATCTATATCTCCCACAACTGTATGAGAGAGTATGTGTATATCTCTATCTCTATCTCTATCTCTCTATATTTCTCTCCCGCAACTGTATGAGAGAGTATGTGTATATCTATCTATCTATCTCTATCTATCTATCTATCTATCTATCTATCTATCTAATCTATCTATATCTCCCACAACTGTATGAGAGAGTATGTGTATATCTCTATCTCTATCTCTATCTCTCTATATTTCTCTCCCGCAACTGTATGAGAGAGTATGTGTATATCTCTATCTCTATCTCTATCTCTATATTTCTCTCCCGCAACTGTATGAGAGAGTATGTGTGTGTATATATATATATCTATGCATCTCTATATTTCTCTCCCGATGAACGGACGGAGTTTCTTCTCCTTGCAGCCGAAGAAGAGGGTAGAAAGGAAGCCCCACGCCAAGATAAAATGAACGGAGAACGGAAACCGCAGAGTAGAGTAGGCTGTGGGACATCTTTCTTGCGTCTCCGGAGCGCCGCCGCCTGCTTTTATCTCCATTTTTGTTGGCTGCCTTTCTAGCGCCGCTTCTTTGTGGTCTTGTGTGTGCGAGCGTCCTGCGGCGGGCGAAGGAATGGCGTTTTGGGGGCTTTTCTGTCCGTTTTTGGCTGTGCGTAGTGCGGCTGTTTGGGGTCCATCTTCGGCCCGTTTTGTGCACTTCGGCCCGTGTTTGCACCGCCTGGCTCCGTATTCGATGCACCTGCCATAAAAAATATTATTTAAATACTTACGTGTCTGTTTTGTGTTGCCTTCAAGTCATTTCTGACTTGTGGAAAAACCTATCCTTGCAAGATTTGTTCAGAGAAGTTTTGCCATTGCCTTCCCCTGAGGCTGAGACAGTGTGACTTGCCCAAAGCCACCCAGTGGGTTTCCATGGCTGAGCTGGGAATCGAACCCTGGTCCTAGCACTAGTCCAACACTATAAAAATATTGACAGCTTGTCCCATTATCCCCAGCATGAAGCTCAAGGCATTGCGCTAGAGAATTCTTAAGTCTCCTCTCCAAAAAAACTACAAATCCCATGTTTTCAGAAGGATGGGGCTGTGATAGTTAAAATACAACTAGGTTGCTGTAATTATGCACTGGGATGCATGCACCCCAGGCTTTGGAAAAGGGACATTTTTGGACTACAGCTCCCAAAATCCTCCCCCTGCCACAGGATTCTGGGATGTGTAGTAAAAAAAAAATAAAGGCATTTCTGCAAATTCTGGTCAAGATTAATAGCCATCTGCAGAATCTTCCTCTACGAATTGATGTGTCCTTTCAAAACTATCTCTGCTCCACGATTTTTGGCAGGAAATTTTAAAATCCTAGATTAGTTTTTGAGGTTTCCTGTGTTTGTGCAATATTTCATATTTTATAATAATTCTCCCTCACCCTTTTTCTTTTTGTAGACTGATGGCATGAAATAGAAGGACAGCCGTGGGACTTCAGGTATGTCAAAATGCAGACTTTATTTGCTTTATTGCAATGTTTGCTTTATTATTATTATTATTATTATTATTATTATTATTATTATTATTATCTCAAGAAGGAACCTTTCCAATTTCTTCCTGAGTTGGTGAAGTAGAAATCATGTCCAGAACTGGATTTAACATCCATTGGTTCCAGGCTGGTTAGAGGATTCTGGGAGCTGTAGTCCAAATTTGTGTCGATATTGTATATTTTATGTATATTTTAATGTTGTAAGCCACACTGGTTGCGTTACACAGAGAAGTGGGATATTCTTATTATTAACAATTATTATTATTATTATGGGTTGAGGATATTGTGTGGATCGGGGAAAATTTGTGTGGATATTGTTCCCACCTTAGACTTGCTTAAAATATTAATTTTTATTTTCTCTTTCGACTACTAGGAACGTGGGCTGCCTCTCGAAAGAAAGAAAGAAAATTCTCACGTCGGCGATGGATTTTCTAGGCTGCTTTTATTTCCCCGCTCCAGAATACGTTCCTGTTTTCATACTGTGGTCTCTTTAGATTCCTAATTTTATTTTTATTTTTAAAAAATTGTGTGAGCACATGTCAAAACCTCTGGGCTTGTACCGAAAGCTGGACTTTTGCTTTTTTCCACTGGAAGATGAGGTTTCCATTTCTCTTTTGCCAGCCCCTCAAAAAGGTTCTTTGGTGGGTTGGAAAAATAAAACCAAACACATTCCAGATTTTAATTTTGGAAGACTGAGTCCCAATTTGGAGGAAAAAGTTGGATACAAATAAATATGATGATAATAATAATAATTAATAATAATAATAATTGCAAGGCGAAGACTGGGGGGGAGGAAATCCAAACTTTGCCTTTTTAATGTGTGTGAGATTTAGGGGGCCTTTCACAACATAAAATTGCAGCGCTATGATTCTACTTGATCTCTGGTTTATGGCCGAGAGTTAAAAGGATCCACTCTAAACTACAAATCCCAGGAATGCCATAGGACTGTTAAAGTGGAATCGTAGGGCTATAGTTTCTCAGTGTGGAAGAGCCCTTAGCCCTCTGGGTCTTACACTACAATGCCGTTAATTCAGATCCCATAGTACTTCAATTGCTGCATGTGCCTCCTAAGGAGTACTGGGATTTGTAGTTTGGGGAAGGACAGAGAATCCTCTGCTAGAGTGTTGTAGCCAACTCCCTTGAACTATATATATATATATGTCCCAGGATTCCTTCAAGGGTGCTAGCAGAATTAATCCAATTTGACACCACTTTAACTGCTGCCACACCTCCGTCCCATGGAGTCCTGGGATTTGCAGTAGCACCAGAGCGCTCTCTTTTGGACTCCGACACCCATCATCCTTGGCTTGGGAGCTTCTGGGAGCTGTGAGGTTCAAAATTCCCCTTTATCCCTTTTCGGTGGTATTTAACCTCGGTCCCCAATAAAGTGTGAGCAGCAGGCTGCGGTCACACTGGTCCGAGGAGGCTGGACTCCATCTCCCATCAGCCCCAGGCACAGTAGAGGACAATGGGAGTTGTGATACATTGGTGGCTGGCAGCTCCCATTTCGGTGGGGCAGTGAATCCATTCCAGGCTTTGATTTTGCTCAGAGATGGGGAAAAAATCCAGTTTTTTCGTCCCCCCCCCCCCCCAAAAAAAAAAAGCTTTTTTGCAAGACAGATTCAGAACTACATTTCTTTCTAAGTACCGATATAGGGCTTGTATACTACCTATTCCCCTTTTCTAGTTGACAAAGAATTTTATTCACACACATAAGACTGCTTTTTGACGTTGTGTTTTTTAAGTGTGGCAAATCTGTGCCTGGTTTTGTTTTGTTTTTTTCCAGTTTTATGGACACATGAAAAAAAAAAGATCTTGTAATTATTTAAGGAAAGGAAATAATTTCCAAGATGTGGAAGAAAGAGGACTCTAAGTATGTTTACAATCCGACGGACCTTTTGTATTTTATTTTTCAAAATAAATGCTTTAAATGTGACTCTCCCTTTCCCCTTTCCTTCGGTTTATATTTTGATTTAATGAGGCCAGCTGTTAAATAGATTATATGTGAATTAGAGTGGGGGGGGGGGACCCCTAAAAGGGAATATTTAAAAAAAAATCTTCTAGATTTGAAACCAAAATTGTGTTTAAAACAGAGGCGTCTTAACGTTGCAATGATAAAAATCTGGCTTGTGTATATTTTGGGATTTGTGAGAAGTAAATGAACCAGAGGAATGTGACCAAAATGGGTGCAATTGATCTAAAGAGGTTGCCGGGGGGCCTCTGGCGGCAGGAAAGGAAACGGCTACTTCAGTTCCTATCTTCCAGTGTACTACAACATCCAGAATCCACCAAACTGGGAGACCTTTACGGGGCCAACCCAAATGCACAAAATACATGCTGCAAGCTGAAATAACAACAACAACAACGTATATTTATTGGTTGATATATATATATATATATATATATGTGTAATATATAGAGATTGAAACATTTGATACATATATACTTATTGGTTGATACATGTATATTTATTGATTATATATATATATGTTGATATATTGTATAGATATTTATTGGTACATGTATATTTATTGGTTGATATGTGTATATGTGTGTATATATATATATATATATTATATAGGTTGATCTATATTGATCAAAACATTTATTGATATATATTTAGATAGATAGATATCTGTTGATATGAATATTGATTGAAACATTTATTGGTTGATACATGTATATTGATTGAGACATACTGGTGATATATATTTATTTATTTATGCACACACATATATATGGAGTACTTCCTCGGCCTTCATTAGTAGGAAAGCTGAGCTTTGTATGTGTGTGTTTTGGACTGCAACTCCCAGCATCCACAGAATTCAACACCTTGCTGAGGTTTTCTGGGAGTTTCAGTCCAAAAAGAACGGAACCTTTCCCAGGCCCTGCTCTACAAGGGCTTCGAGACTCAAAGAGTGGCCCTGCGGGCGGGATGATGGGCATTGCAGTCCCTCCCTCCAGCAGCCACTCTGAGGCCTGCATCTGGTTGCCGTGGCGACGCCGGCCCAAGATGGCGCTGGCTCCGCTCAGGTGGACCGCTCCGTCTCCACGGCAACGGCCAGGCCCTCCAGGCCAGGAGGGAGTGGGGATCCGACCAATAGGAGGGCGCTTAGGAGGCGGGGCTTCCTTAGGACCCGCTCCTGCCATTGGCCCGCCTCTTCGCTCTTCGCGCTCGGCCCCCCGCCCCCCGGGTACCCAGGGAAAGAAGGACCCGGATGCTGGGCGCAAAGGAGAGCCAGAGGCGGCGGAGAGCGGGAGACAGGGCCGGGCGCGGCGTGGAGTGAGGTGCCAGATCTGTGCCTCGAGCCGCAGAAGGAAAAACGGAAGGTGAGGGAGGGATGCCGGCTGAGGGACAGCCCCCTTTTCTAGAGGGGCGGAGTCGGGGCCTGGCCCCGCCCCTTTCCCTTCGCGTCTCTCCCCTCGGCCCACCTTATCTCCTTAGCTACGCCCCTTATGTTATAGCTCCGCCCCTTCGGCGCTCCTCATCTCCCTAGTCACGCCCCTTCTGCTGTAGCCCCTCCCACCCTTTGGTAGCTCCTCCCCTTGGCACAGCTGCCTTTCCCTTTCCTGCCACTCTTCCCCTGTGGCCCCGCCTCCTTGTTCGTAGCCCCACCCCCTTTGCCCTGGCCCCTCCTCCTTTTCACACCCCTTCTTTATGGCTCCTCCCCTGTGGTTGTTGACCTTTCCTAATTTATATGGTCATTTATTATTATTATTATTATTATTATTATTATGTTGTCCAAGTCATTTCTGACTTATGGCCACCCGAAGGCAGACCTATCATAGGGTTTTCATGGCAAGTTTCCCCAGAGGGAGGTGTTTGCCATGGACGTCCTCTGAGGCTGAGAGAGTGTGACTCACCCAAGGCCACCCAATGGGTTTACGTGGCTGAGCAGCCGGGATTCGAATCCTGCTCTGCAGAGCCATAGGCCAACACTCTGCACTGGCTCTCCAGTGCAATGGTTCCCAAACATTGGTCCTCCAGAGGTGCCTTGGACTTCAACTCCCAGAAGCCCCAACAGTCAGGAATCCTGGGAGCAAAAGTCCAAAACATCTGGAGGGCCACCGTTTGGGAGCCACTGTTCTGGGGGCAAAGGAGGCAACACAACCCCTGAGAGGGAGGCCGGTGTTGTTATCTCTACACAACTCCCCAAAGACACCAAAAACCCAAATTGTTATCATGATTATCCTTATCATGAATGCAGTGGGTCCGTGGCATTAAAGAGAAGATCCCAAACTCCCCCTGGATAAACAAGCGAAGGAGGCCTCTCTTTATGGTGGAATTATATTTATTTTGAGGAAGGTCTGTACAGACTGCTTTCACTGCCCTGGCTCAGTGCTAGGGAATCATGGGAATTGTAGTTTTTTTTTCCTGGGACATTGAGCCTTCTCTGTCAGAGAGCTCTGGTGCCACAACAAACTACAGTTCCCATGATTCCCTAGCACTGAGTCAGGGCAGTTAAAGTGGACTCAAGATGGATTATTTCTGGCAGTCTGTACAGGCCTGAAGTAGACTGAAGTCTAGGAAAGCTCATGCGGCCAATTTCTTTCTTTCTTTCTTTCTTTCTTTCTTTCTTTCTTTCTTTCTGTCTCAAAGGTGCTACAAGATCTCTCTCTGCAGACTGATCCTACAGACTAACATGGCTATACCTTTTACTACTACTACTACTAATAATACTAATAATAATATGCATCTGAGGAAGTAGGGCTTTCAGTGAGTCTCAAAGGGGCTGCAGGATCTCTCTATGTACTGATCCTACAGACTAACATGGCTATATCTTTGCATTCTGTCTTTCCAGTTTCGCTGTTTCTCTCTTGTGGGCTGAAACAGATAAGGAGGAGAAAGAGATAAGGAGGATGGACTCAAGCCCCTCGAAACAATCGCGTAAGTAGCCGGCCGCCCCTCCGTTGTTTGGAAAGCCACTTGTGCTGTTTTCAGTCAGCCCTCCATGCCCACAGAGTCTGCATCCACCGATCGCAGCACCGTTCATGGCTTGGAAATATTCAAAGAAATATAAATTCCAAAGAGCAAAACTTGATTTTACCATTTTATAGAAGAGATACCATTTTACCATGCCATTGCATTTAATGGGATTTGAGCATCCATGGATTTTATTATTCACAGAGGATACCAAGGGCCCCTTGTATTATTATTATTATTATTATTATTATTATTATTATTATTATTCCATATATAATGGGATTTGAGCATCCATGGATTTTGTTATTCACAGAGGATACCAAATCCCGGAGGATACCAAGGGCCCCTTGTATTATTATTATTATTATTATTAACCCATATTTAATGGGATTTGAGCATCCATGGATTTTGTTATTCACAGAGGATACCAAATCCCGGAGGATACCAAGGGCCCCTTGTATTATTATTATTATTATTATTATTAACCCATATTTAATGGGATTTGAGCATCCATGGATTTTGTTATTCACAGAGGATACCAAATCCCGGAGGATACCAAGGGCCCCTTGTATTATTATTATTATTATTATTATTATTCCATATATAATGGGATTTGAGCATCCATGGATTTTGTTATTCACAGAGGATACCAAATCCCGGTGAATACCAAGGGCCCCTTGTATTATTATTATTATTATTATTATTATTAACCCATATATAATGGGATTTGAGCATTCATGGATTTTAGTGTCTACAGGGGATACCAAATCCCAGCAGATACCAAGGGCCCCTTGTATTATTATTATTATTATTATTATTATTATTATTAACCCATATATAATGGGATTTGAGCATCCATAGATTTTGGTATCCACAGTGGCTCCTGGAACAAAGGGCCCACTGGAGTAATAATAATAAATAATGATAATAGTGATAGTACCCCATTGTATATAATAGGACTTGAGCATCCATGGATTTTAGTATCCACAGGGGATCCTGGAGCTAAACCCCAGCAGATACCAAGGACCCAATGTATTCATGATGATGATGATGATGATAACCTATTGTATTTAATGGGACTGGAGCATCCATAGATTTTGGGATCCATGGGGATCCTGGAACCAAACCCAGTGAATACCGAGAGGCCTCTATATTAGCAAAGGCAGTTTGGTGCAATTTTTCCCCATGCGTTTTGCCAGAGAACTTCTTTTCCCGATCCCAAAAGAATCTCTTCCTCACAAAGTCGGTGGGGCTGTCTCACGCTCTTGCATTTGCTGCATGAAATGGTAAAAACGGATCACACCAGAACTGCGGGTGGAGGAAGACTGTAAAATTCCTAAGCGTTAGAGCTGCATATTTAAGCAGGCGTCTGGAATGCTTTGAACGCTGCTGAATTAATTAAATATATACACGGAGACAGTGAGGTTGCTGTTGCTCTCCGGCGGCTTTTTAACAAAAGTGGGTGAATCGTGGCGTGGGTGAGGTGCGAGTCTGAAGCAGTGAAATCGGTTTTCTTGGGCTTTCCCGTCTAAATGCTAAAAATGGAAAGTTTCTCCTGGGCGGCAAGGAGAGGCGTGTCTCAACATTTTTCTCAGGACTCAGAAAATCTTGCAGGTAGAGGTACATAAGAAAGGGTGGACCAGGGCTTTTTAGTCCCTCCTTGCTGTTCTCTGTCCCCCTCCTTCCCATCTGTCCAATCTCTTTTGGGTTGTAATATTTCCAGAATAGAGAACCGGGCTTTGCGTCTTCCAGCCAGGGGCTGGGAATGTCTTTCGCGGCACAAAACAATCTCTTGCCAGACAGAAGCCTGGCTTCGCAATCCAGCTGACTTGTCTTTATTGTCCTTATTATTTTAAATGTGTAGGTGAGCACCCATCTTCCGTTACGGGTTGTTTACAGCACCGGCGCTGTTGAATTTTCCATGACGTCTCGGGCTGAGCGAGGAAGGAATTGATGATAAGAAGTGGCGTTGGCAATCTCCGCATGCACATCCGAATCCAGGTTAAACGCGCTTTAAAATTAATTCCTGGTCCCTAGTCGTTCCTGAGTGAATCAGCTGCTTAGATCTGCCAGCCTCAATTGATTTTGTCTGCCCAGCGTCTCTGCAGAGTACAGTTTCCATTAGCAATTTCATTACTGTGCCGAACGCAGGAGGGATCTTATGAATTATGGCTGATCGTTGTAGGATCGTCCGAGTTGTCTCTCCTTTTTTGCCTGTTTGGAAATGGCTTGGAGGTTGGCCCTCCTGGAACAACCCTTCTTCCAGTCGGAGAGCAGGTGGTGGTTGAAAGCCTTGGGAATTGCCCAATGGCGGCTTGGCAGCAGGTGTTTCCCCAGCAGCTAATTGGATTTGCAGGAGTAAAAATGACAATCCTTGCAGCCGAGTGTGTGTCAAACCAGCTCAGCAGCCCACAGCGGCCTCCTCCTCCTCCTCCAGAGAGGAATCCAGGCAGGGAGGTTTTCCTGGCTTTGCGTAGAGCTGGGTCCCTCCTGGTCTATGTTTTTCATTGCTCTTGAACAGATTGCAGATATAATCGCCCCTGCCTAGTGGCGAGAACAGCTGTAGCAATTGTAAACAGTGGCTGGCGAGGATGCCCCTGGGTCCCACATGGTGTTATGATCCTGGCTCTTGATAAAGGGAGGCTCCCCGTGGTACCCATGGCGCTTCTCTCCCCGCTAGCTCCCCCGCGGCCGCCCGCCCTGCAAGCCTGCTTCCGAGAGCCAGAGGGATGGTGGTAGTCACAGGGCAGAACAAAGCCAGCGGACGCCCCGGCGATGCCATGTCCAGCTCGGAGGCCGAGGATGACTTCCAAGAGCCCGCCACCCCGACGGCGACCCAGGCGGAGCATGCCCTGCCCCTCCTGCCTCAGCAGGTGAGTGGCGTGTGGGGATCAGCCCCACTGCCTGGTAAGTTCTGCCGCCTCCACGCTGGCATGGGCAATGCTGCCCACTCCCTGGGAGTATGGACTCCTTTCAGAAACAATGCTCCATGTGTTAGCTGAGGGTGGGGTCTTGCAGAAGGTCAGACACTGAGTGAATGATTTATAGTAAACTGGGATCTTAAAGTACAATGATGTATAGTTGTTGTAATCAGTCTTTTCCCTTTTTTGAGGATGTTTTGGAGCCCAGTTCCCATCATCCTCGACTCCAGCCCAGTGGGCACAGACTGTAACTAGCTGGCCATTTGTCTAAGTCCTTTGCTTTTGCAGCCCAGCTGGTGAGTTGTGCTGCCTTGCTCGATCACAAAATCTGAATGCCAGACATATCCTATGAGTAGTCAGGCTGGTTGAAAGTTGGACCGAAGGACGCTGATCTTGCCCAGTGGACTCGGCCCCAGAAGGACGCATCTCTCAGCCTCTCCAAAGCTGCCTTTTCTGTTTCACAGCCGCCTGCCCGGAGCTTCTCCACCAAGTCAGCTGCTGCTGAGTCATTTCTGAGAGGTGACAGGAACATAAGAAGAGCCCTGCGGATGGGTCAGAGCAAAGATGCCATGGGTTGGTGGTATTTCTACCCTGTGGTGGGGCCTTCCTTCCCACGGTGGCCAGCTCCATGGCATGGATAAATTGTTTCTTTGGACCACCACCCCCAGAATCCTGTTAACCAGCATGTCCAGTGGGGGAATTCTGGATGTTGTAATCCAAAGAAGCAACATTCCCAAGCTCTAACTGGGCCAGGTCACTGCATGCCACATGGGTGGGAATTGTGCATGACCCTCCAGAGGCAGCTGTACTACAGCACCCAGCATTCCTCACTTGGCTAGGGCTGAAGGGCCTTGCAACCCAACAGCATGGAGGGCTGCACAATTCCCATCCTGTCTCCATGGTAAAGGTTTTGGCTGGGGCCCAATATGTCGAAAGACCCCTTTCTTTCCATATCAGACAATCTGCTATGTAAGGTTTGGTGAAGAAGAGGCTCTCCTTCACCTTCTTATGACAACTGAATCATAGTCTATCTGACTTAAATCCTGAGCATTGGAGTACAACTCTGGGGATCAGCATTTGAATCTGGGCCATCTCAGTCACTGGCCGTCCACATATCTTGTGGCAATGAATTCTATGAGTGAGTTCTGCATCTTAGGAAGGAGGATTTTCTTTTATCTTTTCTTAAATTTACTGCCAGCGGGGTAGTGATCTGAAGGAAGGCGAGCCGAAGAAGGGAAGGAGAGCCGAAGGTCTTGTATTGTGAGAAAGGAGGAAGAAAAACCGTCTCTGTTTCTACTGTCTTTGTGCTGTGCCCCATTTTATAAGCCTCTCAAGAATGGTTTTCTCTTTTTTCCAGTTCCCTGAAGTGGTTCCGCTAAACGTTGGCGGCATCCATTTCACGACCAGGTTGTCGACGCTGAGGCGTTACGAAGACACCATGCTGTCTGCCATGTTCAGTGGCCGGCATTATATCCCCACGGATGCAGAGGGCAGATACTTCATTGACCGAGATGGGACCTTCTTTGGGTAGGTACCCCAAAAGCACTCCTGAGTGAGAAAGATTGTTTTGGACCTGGTACGTGCCACAGTCTGTGTGCCCTGCTCCACCTTTGTCTCCAACAGCCTTGTGCAGTTGATGGATGCATAAAAGGGCTATAGAAAATCAAAGATGCCCAGGTTGGTCAGGTAGTAGCCAGATGACAAGAAGGTCTGAATTGGGCTGTTTAGGAGGCTGCATAGTTTGAAGAGTTTTCAGTCACCCATTCCAAACTCCCAGCTGTAATAACCAGTGAACATGATGCACCATCCCATCCTGGTCTCTTGTCTGTTGTCAGAAGCTAAGCAGGGTTGGGTCTGATGAATATTTGGAGGGGAGATATTTTGCCAGGTGTTCCTTATTATAAGGGCTGCCCCCTATTTGAGGGTTAGAAGCCTTTTCCTTTTATATACGCTGAACAAGAGGTCAAAACCCCCCCCCCCCCCATTTTGGGATGTGGGCTTTTGTAAAGATAGAAATGTGTGCATCATGTAGTTTATGAATGTAAAATGTATGCGAATTAGAAATAATATGGTTTGACACCACTTTAACTGCCATGGCTCCATCCTAGGAAATCTTGAGATTTGAGTACTGAGCTAGGTGGATTTCCAAGTATCAAGTTGCTTCCAAGATTCATTGAGTATGCACCATCTCAGACTTTACTGATCTCTTTGCTAAAGGTGCAAAAACACTACTTTTCTGGACAACAAATTCCGGAATCCCACAGTCAGTTTGACCCCTGGGATTTGGGCAATTGCCATCTTTAAAAAAAAATGTTTCCCTAACTGATGTTTATGAAGCTTTGCTGGTGGAAAATCTGCAGTAATCTCTTGGGGTGCTCTCCTTCCTGGCCCCATGATGATGAGCGGATGCTTGGATTGCAAGGCTAAGGCTCAGGGTGAAGAGCCAAGTGACAGCCGCTCTCGGTTTGTGCTGCCTGGGATCACCAATAGGATCGAGGGGACAAAACAGCTGCTCTTGTTTTTGTCATGGGCCCGGGGTCAGGGCATCCTGTCACAGTGAATGCAAACCTTTCCTTTTGGAAAAAGCGCACAACTTCCTGCTCTTGCCAGGTTGACCCTTGAAAGAGATTGTGGCCTGAACACCCTTGTTAGTTAAAGGAGACCCATTGGTGGTGACCCCCTATCCCTAGAATAGCTTCACAGCACCATGAGTAGGTCTCTTACATTCAGAGTAAAAGCCAATGTGGATTCTTTGCCCCACCGATAATTGGAGACGCTTGTTTTCTCTGGCCTCAGGCTGCAGTCTTTTGCAGGTCTACTCAGAAGTCCCAGTGTGTCCAACCCAATTCCCCAAAAACCAGAATTCTGACTTGCACCTTTATAGATCTGTTACATTTGCCTAGGAATAAAAGTCCTTTATTTCTTGCTCTTTGGATTGATGGAGACCACTTGCATCTGGAAAGAGAAGCATCTCCTGTCTGCAAGTGAAGAGGGAACGCCTCCTTAGAGATGGTGCTTGTGATCTGCAGTTTTTATTTCTAATATTATCTCCGGCTTGATTCTTCAGTGCCATCTTTCTTATCAGTTAAAAAAGCCTTTTGGCTAAGTCGATCTCTCCCTTCGATCTGGTAGATATTGAAGTGTGAGGTTTTCATTATATGCTCAGCCTTCTGTGCCTTATAAGACCAGTTAGCAGTCATTGAATTGAATTCCCTTCTCCTTGGCTTTCAGTTTCTTTTTGTCTTTTCAGGGATGTGCTTAACTTTCTGCGTTCAGGCGACTTGCCTCCGAGAGAACGGGTGAGGTCAGTTTACAAGGAGGCTCAGTACTATTCCATAGGGCCATTGCTGGACAGTCTAGAAGAGCTCCAGCCCTTGAAAGGAGAGAAGGTCCGGCAAGCTTTCCTAGGGCTAATGCCCTATTACAAAGGTAAATCTCACAGCACACCCCTCGACAGTGGTTTGGAATCGCCTCGGGGCAGGTTATGAGAAGTTTTGGAATTGGGAGACATCGCCTTTAAGATGGAGAGAGGGGAGATGTTTTAGAGCAGCTGAAAAAATGAAAGAAAATGAGATCCAATTGCCCTAAAGCAATGTTTATGCATATTCATTTAAAGAATTTATATCCTGCCTTTCAGTTGAAAAAGGTCTCCACATTGTTAGTTTGGGAATTCCAAGTCATTGACAGATAACTGCTTTTGCTGAAAGGACTTTTAATAATAAGCTGTCTGATTGGTATTTGTAATTTTTAAAATGGGTAGGACAGAGGTCTAAGGGTTTGAAGTCAGCAGAGGGTAGATTTCAATTGAACATTAGAAGAAACTTCTAATGGTTACCCTCTTCATTTTTAGACCGCTTGGACCGGATCATTGAAATCGCCAAGCTGCGGGCCATGCAGCGGAAAGCCCGCTTCGCCAAGCTGAAGATCTGCGTCTTCAAGGAGGAGATGCCCATCACGCCCTACGAGTGCCCTCTTTTTAACTCCCTGCGCTTTGAGCGGAGCGAGGGGGAGGCCAAGCTCTTTGAGCACCACTGCGAGGTGGACGTCTCCTTCGGCCCCTGGGAAGCCGTGGCCGACGTCTACGACCTGCTCCACTGCATCGTGACGGACCTCTCCAGTCGAGGGATCACCGTCGACCACCAGTGCATCGGTGTTTGCGATAAGCACTTGGTCAACCATTACTACTGCAAGCGCCCCATCTATGAGTTCAAGATCACGTGGTGGTGAGCCTTGGCGTCGAAAGAGCGATCTTCGATGGGTCCTCTCCACCGTCTTCGGCCCTCAAGATCCCGTGAGCTGAAACACACACAGGGGAGCCTTACCTGTCCTGGCAGGAGAGCCGACCCGCCTTTTCTAGCTATGCACCAACGCACCTGCGCTGTCGATTTTCAAGGAAGGAAGATCAGCAGGGAGAGAAGCATCCCAGTGTGGCTGCTGTGAAGAATTGTAACCTTGAGGGAAAAACCATCTTGGATTACACCTGTGCATGGAAGTTTTTGAAGGGCTCATGCGCACCGTCAAGAAACCCACACGTCCCCTCCACCTGCGGAGTCGATGCCTTTGGCCTCTTCCAGTCCCTCACCTGCCTGCCTGCCTGCCTGCACTGCAGGGTCGGCCCCCAGCAGTACCACAGTTGGGCCACGCTGTCGTTCTGAGAGTCTCATCCGCCTTCCCTGCGTCAGAAATGTACGCATGATTTTACACAGTGTCGGCCCATTGCTTTTGCTACCTTTGGGAACAAAAAGGTGGAAGTCTTTTTTTCCAAAAAGCCGACGTATCTCACAAGTAATATATATTTTTAGAAGAAGGAGTTTGTGAATTAATGCCAGAACTTTCTCTCTCAATCCCTCTCTCTCTGTCTCTTTAAGTTTTAAAATCACTCCTTTAATTCTGAAACTCTATCCGTTTTTAAATACTTACATACATATATATATAAAATTTCAACACCCACCCACAGATAGTGTTGAAATTTAATTTATTTCCATTTCTCTGACCATGAAGGGGCCATGTTCTTTTGGGTATCTCTATCGTGTATTCTGGTGGGATGGATGACATTCCTTAACAAATTCAGAAATAACATTTTTAAAAAATGGTGCTTGCTGTTGTTTTGAGAGTTTTCTCCTGTTGGGAACATTGCCTGAGCAATTGGGGAAATTGTCCTTCTGCCCTCATGGGTTCCCCCAGGGCCACATCCTTTTTGGGGAACTTTTCCCAAGCTCTGGAATGAAACTCCATAGGGGGCCAATTTTACCATGTTTTGGGTCGCTTCCTAGTGTAAGGCCTCTAAAATGGACCAGGGGTTCCCCAAAACGTGATATTGCCCTCTTGATGGTTTAAAGGTGGCAAACGTAATCTTTGCAACATGTTTTGAGGGGATGCAGTCAGGATATGTGGTGCAAAGTCCTTGGATGCAGTGCATGGTCAGAGACAGGATACTGGGTTTTGTTGCAACTTCAAACCACTCGGAAGAGTTGAGTTTTCCTTTTCAGGGAAGATATCCTAAAGAGACGTCAGAGGTAAGCGCCTGGTTACAGTGGACCTTACTGGTCAGTTAATAGGCCTAGGAGTGCTGTTCAGAGTAGCCTTGGTTTTCTGACTACACCATTTTCTGACCCGCTCTTCCTCCTGGGTACAAGTAAGCTGACATTTATTTATATGAAGAAATATGAACGTACATAGATTTGGGTAACCTGCCTCCTTGCGACTGTTATTTAAAGTTTTGCTATTTAACCTTTTCTCCAGACGTTTTCCTGTGCAAACCCTATGCGTGTCTGCTCAGAAGTCAACCCCGCCGACTACAGTGAGGTCTACTCACAGACAAACACGCCTAGCGTTGTACATGCCTTTTTTAAACAAACGACAAAAGCAGATTGGAGGAAGGTGGAAGGTACTGCTTTTGGAACGGAAATGCTGTGATAAAGCCCATTAGTTTGTGTAATGCCCCCCTCCCCTTACATATATAAACTGTATTTTGTATCGGGACATGCTGTGTGTCGGTATTGTGCAATAAATTCTCTCACTGTGGTCACTACCTGACTCAGTTCACAACGCTGGATATGTTTTCTCAAAAATAAGTCTTGCCGGGCTAATCCGATCTCTTGTTTACAAGTTTTGCGGATGAGGGGAATGCTGTGGATGTAGTTTATCTTGATTTCAGTAAGGCCTTTTTGACAAGGTCCCCCATGAGCTAAAAGGCTAGTGAAACGTGGGCCAGACAGTGCGACTCTTAGGTAGACTTGTAGTTGGTTGACCGGCCGAACCCAAAGGGTGCTCAGGAATGGCTCCTCTTCTTCATCCTGGAGAGGAGTGACCAGTGGGGGTCTCTCCTGGATTTGTAGTTTTGGGAGTTTTAGCCTTCTCTGTCAGAGAGGCCCTGGGGCCGGGACAGACTACAGATCCCAGGATCCCATAGCAATTAAAGGGGTGTCAAACTGGATCAATTCTGTGGTGCGGATGCAGCCTGAGAGGACTTTAAAAGGTAGTTTGTGAGGCACAGTTCACCGGTCTTTCAGAGAGAGAGAGATGGAGTAAATTAAATTGAAATATCCAGATTTGTTCCCAGCAAATAGCAAAGTGCAGAAGGAGAGGGGGAAGAAGTTTGTTTTTTTTAGGGGGGGGGAGCACCCATGCTTCTTATTCTTATCTAAATAAACATATATATATATGTACATATGTATGTATATATTATATACAGGGTTAAGATCAATGCGAAGGCAGTTAACAACAAAAATATAATATATACATGTGTATATATATATATATATATACACACACACACACACATCTATACATACATGCATGGATATACAAATATACATACATAGGTGTATATATATATATATATATATATATGCATACATGCATATATTTATGTATATACAGTATACACACACATATGTATATATAGAGAGAGACTTAATTGAGAAATTGAGACTATATATCAATGTGTACTTGTGTATAAACTAGTCTCCATTTCTGTGCCTTTCCCCTTCTTGATGCCTCCCTTTGCCCCGCATTGGGGGAGTGGAAGGCTCCGAATGGGAGCCGGAAGAATACAAAGTCCTGCCCTTTCCAGCCTCTGCGACTTCTCCCGCAGCCGGCGCCGCGGAGGCTCACGGGACTCCCGCTCCCAGAATCCCACTTTGCCGGCTCATAACGACAGCGCCTAGCCGTGCCTCCCTGGTGCATGCCGGGAGTCGTAGTCCTAGCAGCCTCTACGGGCGTGGGAGGGGCTCTCCGGCGGGGCCGCTTCCTCTTTGCAGCGGAAGTGACGCCATTAGGGAGCAGGAAGGACGAGGAGGAAGAAGGAAGAGGGAGTCTGAGGTAGACAAACAAGCTCCGAAAAGGAAGAGGAAGAAGCCCTCTCTCAGGGTAAGGAGAAGAACACAATTCGCATTATGGCTTTGGCTTTTAAAATAAATATAGAAGTGTGTGTATTTTGTGTATATATATATATATATATATATGCACAGATATATGTACGTGTGTGTGTATATATATATATATATATATCACACACACACACACACACACGTATAATATATATATATATATATATACACATACACTGGTTTATTTATATATATTTGTGTGTATTCAGCATATATACGCTGGCTGCTAAAGTGTGTTTGTGTATTAAGTGCACAATTAGCATCATGTCATTGATTATATATATATATATATATATATATATGTATATATTTGTGTTTGTGTCTAATATATATACACTGGTTTTCAAAATGTGTGTGTATACACAAACACACACACATATATACATGCACACATTGGTTTATATATATAAATTTGTGTGTGTTATAAGTGCACAATTAGCATCACGTCATTGGTTTTTTACATACTATATATATATATATGTTTATGTTTGTGTCTATTCAGTATATATACACACTGGTTTTCAAAATGTTGCTTCGGTAGAGGGGCAGGATAGAAATAAATATTATTATTATTATTATTATTATTATTATTATGTGTGTGTATACATACACATGCATATATCTGCACACATTGGTTTTATGTGTGTGTATTAAGTGCACAGTTAGCACTGGTTTTTTGATATCTATATATAAGTGTGTGTGTGTGTATATATATATATATATATATATAGTCACCCCTCCGTTCTTTTGGACTTGAGATCCACGGACTTAAATATTCACGGAGGGGTGACCTCCTTTCACTTCAATGGGGCGGCCCTACACACACTGCTGGGCACGCACCCCATTGAAGCCTATGGGGCTTGAATATCGGCAAGTCTCCATTTTCATGGCGGGGAGTGGTCCTAGAACAGATCCCCTGCGAAAATGGAAGGGCTGACTGATATATATGTGTCTGTATTCAGTATATATTCACTGGTTTTTAAAATGTATGTGTATACATGCAGACGTATATGTGCATACTTTGATTTTATGTGTGTGTATTAAGTGCACAATTAGCATCATGGCATTGGTTTTTTCAATATACACACACATATACATACATACATACATGTTTGTGTGTGTATTCAGTATATATATATGCTGGTTTTTCAAATGTGTGTGCCTGTGTATCAAGTGCACAAGTGTATTAATACAAATAACTTAGAAATTTTAAATTCTATAAAGAATTGAAACACGATTGGGGAAAAAACCCACAACACACCATATGAAGTATAGCAACAGCGGAAAAGAACTTGAAGAGCTACAACAATTTAAAACCTTGGACCTGGGTCCAAAATACACTGCAGAAATAATCTGGTTTGAGACCACTTTAACTGCCTTGGCTCAGTGCTAGGGAATCCTGGGAATTGTGGTATATTGTGGCACCTGAGATCTCTGACTTAGAGGGCTAAATGTCTCACAGAACTACATTTCCCAAAATTCCCTAGCATTGAGCCAAAGCAGTCTCAAACTGGATTGTGTCTACAGTGTGTGTTTGGGCCCATATAGTTGGATGGAGCAAGAATCTGACTTGGTATAAGGCAGCCCTGGTTCTTCTCTTTGAACTGAAGTTACTTGGGCTTGAACTCAGAACCTCTTGCAAGTCTGCTCTTCCCAGAAGATCCCTACACTGACTTCTCCTTCCAGTTTGGAGAGCCTTCAGACAGGGATCTATTGGATCCACTATGATTGGCAGTCCTAATGGCATTCTGCAGTGCTATTCGACCTCTCTCTCAGTGACTTGGATGAAAGAATAGAAGGCATGCTTCTCAAATTTGCAGATGATATACATTTTATTTATAACCCACCTCTCCCTGCGGATCGAGGCGGGTTACAACAGATAAAAATAACAAAAAAATACAATATACAATTAAAATCCACATTTCTAAATAATAATCCCCTATCCCAACCCCCTTTTCCTTTATGAGGAGGGACTTAGGGAGCTAGGGCCATTCAGCTGGAGAAGAGACTGTTAGGGGGTAAAATGATAGCCCTGTTTAAGTATTTGAAGGGGTGTCATATTGAGGAGGCATGTTTTCTGTTGCTCCAGAGAATAGGACACAATGGAGAAATGGATGCAAGCTACAAGAAAAGAGATTCCACCTAAAAATTAAGAGGAACTTCCTGACACTAAGAGTTGTGCAACAGTGGAAGACACTCCCTCAATGGAGATTTTGGTGGAGTCTCCTTCCTTGGAGGTCTTTAAGCAGAGGCTGGATGGCCATCTGTCACAGGGGATGCTTTGATTGTGAGTTCCTGCATGGCAGAAGAAGGGGGTTGGACTGGATGGCCCTTGGGGTCTCTTCCAACTGTGATTCTTTTCTGTGATCCTTTTGTAACACTAAGTTGGAAACCCTCCTTTCCTCCCTTCCAGGCTGACCAAATTCCTCTCTCTCTTTAACCTTCCCCCTTGGCCAGTTCTTTCCTTGCAGCCCTTAATCGGTTTACTTCTGTAGATTAACCAGATGAAGGCCTAAGTTGATTAGATCGGAAGGTGAGAGAGAACAAATGCTCAGGAGGTAGAGGAAGGCGAACAGGTTTTTAGAGGCCTCTGTTCTCAACAGGAGAGTAAATCCTGACCTGGTTCATTCTCCACCATGAATAAGAAAACCTGGGGTTGGGGAAAAATAATCTCCTCCAAGCAGGGCTTTCTTCCTTTGTTTGGTCTCAGAGAAAAGGTGTGCATTTTTCGCAAGTAGGTTTTGCACATTGGTGTGAAATGCACGGCGCTGGGATGTGTGATCTGAAATACAAAACACTTCTGGTCCCAAGCATTTCAGATAAAGAAGACTCAGCAGGTATTCAAATCGACACTCATGACCCCGGAGGCTTCTGGGGGTGTGATTTTTCCATTGCAGACCCAATGGTGGTACTGAGGTGTAGGCCTGGGCGGATTGAGAGTCCAGCTTCCCCAAATGAAGTTTTCCTGCAATGCCTCAGTTCTTAGCATTGCAGAGAAGGAGACGTTTAAAACTGTCATCCCCAGGACTCTCTCTTTCTGCTGTGTTTTGCATCCCCTGGGTCATTTTCTCTTCTTTGGATGCTCATACTTCTAAATGCTCGGCTGAAGTATGAAGTGTGGGAAATTTGGGAACAGAAGGAAGCATTAATCCAGGGGAGTGGGGTGGATTTCCTATTTGGAGTGGGCAGTGCCCTCATTTTAAACCCCTCCATAGCTTTAATAATAATAATAATAATAATAATAATAATAATAATAATAATAATAATAAAAATCTAGGCGGTTTACAAAGCTTTGCCCACGGAGGGGTTGGTAGGCTTCACCTAGCCATGGTCCAAATCCCTTTCACTCTTGCTTTATATATTCCTTGTCTTGGTTCTCTGAAGGTCTCCATTTGGGTCTTCCTTCTCAGATCCAGTTACCAAAGACCCAGGCAGACCCAAACCGTTCTGCTTGGAGCAGAGCCTTCTGTCAAGTCAAGCGGCTTCCTAGAGTCATGGAAAATGCCCGAGGGTGAGTCATTCATTCCCCAGTCCTTTCCTCGCCCTTTTGTGGGAGACCAGGCCTCTCGCATACCAGAGACATTCCCGAGGGCCTCTGCCTGGTGGAGCCATGGAGCCGCGTGACTCGGACAGAGGCCAGCGTTGAGACAGTTGTCCCAGGAGATTTCCAGCTGCAAAGGGAGTCCTTCTCTTTGCCTGTCAGTTTGCTTTCATTCTGGAGCAGCAGGAGAAGAGATTCCACCTAAACATTGCAAAGAACTTTTTGATGGTAAGAGCTGTTCGACACTGGGAGACGCTGCT
This sequence comes from Phrynosoma blainvillii, assembly GCA_026167975.1. Taxonomy (NCBI): domain Eukaryota; kingdom Metazoa; phylum Chordata; class Lepidosauria; order Squamata; family Phrynosomatidae; genus Phrynosoma; species Phrynosoma blainvillii. The sequence goes on from JANUYF010000014.1 coordinate 14,789,203, forward strand.
GCCTCAGAGAGTGGCAACGTCTCCTTTTTGGAGGCTTTTAAACAGAGGCTGAATGGCTATCTATGGGGAGTGCTTTGATGGTGTGTGGCAGAAGAGGTCTGGATGGCCATTGCTCTTCCGAAGACTCAACACTCTTGGGCGCAAACTCACTTTTTTCCTAAGAAAACCCCAAACCCGAGTGGTTTTCTTTTCCCATCGGAGGGGTCACTGGCTGTATTTGCAAAGTGGCAGGAAGAAATGATTGTTATCTCTTCTGGATGAAGACAAACCTGGAGGGAATTGGTTCTGCTAATGATCTTCTTTGCAAGCCTTGGCATCATGCAGTCATGGTGGGCCCCTGAATCTGTCAGTGAGCATCTGTTTTTGGCATTTGCAGTCCAGGTGACTTCAACTTTTGGTGTCCTTCTGAATGAGTGACCTCCAAGGTCCCCCTTGGTCATCCACTGGTTAGGTCTTGCAAACTCAGGGCAGCAGCCATTGTGATTTCCAAGATTCAGTTATTCTGTCTGTGATGCACTCTTCCTCTTTTCCTATTCCCTTCCACTTTTCCCAGCATTATTGACATGTCCAACGAACGACAGCCACAGTTGCCTTCTAGGTAGACTTCAGGCTCGATTTGCTAGAGCCGCCATCAGTAGTATCTGCAGACTTCTCCTGTGGCACCACATTTCAAGTGCGTTGATTGTCTTCGGGTCCAGATTTCACAGCCATACATAGAACTTGGAAATACTGTGGCCTGGATGAGTCTGACTTTGGTCTTTATTTATTCTAACTTTGGGCGCCTAGCTAGCATTAATCTCTCAGTGGCCACCAGGCCAGCCTCCTTGCGTCTTGGTTTTGCAGAAAAGGAAAGTGTGTGAATAAAGATGGTGCCAGGGTGATGATGACCCATTACCACCATCATTGTGCCTCCAGCTGCTGTGGGGTTAGATTGTGTGACTGGTTTCCTACCAAACAAAGGGTGGAACATCTGTATTCCACCAAATATTCTGGTTTGCAATTTCCACAGTCCCATTCCATCAGCCCTGCTGGCTTGGTTTCTGGGAGACGAAATTGAAACCATTTGGATTGGCCAATGTCTTAAGAGTAAGGGCAGGTGACCTGAAAGCCACTTATTTCCTATGCTCTGCTTGTTTTTAATGCCCTCTGGCCAAAAAAATGCAGCCTTCCTGAGGCAGACAGAGCTCCCTTTGCCTGGCTGCCAGCCATGTGGAGGGGCAGGCTGGTCCAGTTTAGTACTGGAAGTGCCAGTTGGCACTGGGATCCCTTAGACTTTCCAGTGCCTTTGGCAGACAGTTGGTAGCTCAGTATATGGAAGGCAAGTTGCCAAGTGAGAGCTGGACAGAAAGCAGAAAGGTCTGTAGCAAAGAGCTTACAATAAGTCCTTAAGCCAGGCTCGTTCCCCTCTTGCCCTCAGCCCTCTCCCTCTCTATGGTGAGGGAATAACGCAATGGAAGGGCTTCTTCACTCCCTCCCATAATTGTACTGTGGAACTCACAGCTACAAGATGTATCCATGGCTGCCGATTTGGGGCGGCTTTAAAGGAGGACAAGAAGCATCAGTAGTGGTAAAGGCCTTCTTGGTGGCTGATCCCACTAAGGGTGGAAAGAGAGAGAAAGAATTAGAGATGGAAAACGCAGCTCTTTCTCTCACCAGAATGCAAATTCCATCATCTTTCTCACTTTGTTTGTGGAGCAACCCAGGGATCAATTGTCTTTGAAACAGGAATGGGCAAAACATGTCCCTACATGTGGCCCTAAGGGACCCCTTTCTGTGGCCCTCATGAGACCACCCTTTTCTGCCCCCTCTCAAAAATCTGATTTGCTAGTTTTTTGTGGGGTTTTGGGGCTGTGTGGCCATGTTCTAGAAGAGTTTCTTTCTGACGTTTCGCCAGTATCTGTGGCTGGCATCTTCAGAGAAAAGATGCCAACCACAGATGCTGGCAAAACATCAGAAAGAAACTCTTCTAGAACATGGCCACACAGCCCGAAAAACCCACCAAAAACTATGGATGCCGGCCATGAAAGCCTACGACTTCACAAATCTGATTTGCTATTTTTAAAAGCTTTCACAAGTGGCAGTTCACTTTTTAAAGTAGCTTGCAGCCCATGCTGAAGTAATGCCAACTGTACCTGCCTTTCAGGACCAGAAGGGCAATCCAGCCCATTGCCAGTGCTTTATATCTGATGGTCCGTGTGGCCTTCAAAGGGTCCTACTGCTCTTGCCCACCTTGGCTCTAAATGTAACCCAGCTTCTTCTTCTTTTCTGCAGCGGCGGGAGCAAGATGAGCCTGAAGTCAGAACGCCGTGGCATCCACGTGGACCAGTCGGAGCTGCTGTGCAAGAAGGGATGCGGTTATTATGGCAACATCGCCTGGCAGGGCTACTGCTCCAAATGCTGGCGGGAGGAGTACCAAAAGGCCCGGCAGAAGCAGATCCAGGAAGACTGGGAGCTGGCCGAGAGGTAAGAGGAAATTATTAGTATTGTTACATTCATTTTCAAGGAATTAAATTCTTTATTCTGTTCAGCGGCATCTGGCTGGTGAAGCTGTAATGGAGGAGCAATCGGTGCTTTTGCCAAACACTGAAGTCATCTGTTGAGTTCTGCCTGAGACTTTTCTAAGTACAGGTTGAGTCCCTCTCATCCAAAATATTCCAAGCTCCAAAGTTGTCCACATGGTTGGCTGAGATAGTGCCATCTTTGCTTTCTGATGGGTCAGTGAACATGAACTTTGTTTCATGCATAAAGTTATTAAAAACATTGTGTACAAAATTACCTTCAGACTGTGTGTATAAGATTTCTACAAAATCTAAATGAATTTCATGTTTAGACGTGGGTCTCATTGCCAGGATATCTCATTATGTACAGTATATGCAAATATTCCAAAATCCAAAAAACCAAATCATTTCTGGTCCCTGGGCTTCCTTCTTGGTGGTCTCCTACCCAGGGTTAACCAGGTCCAACCCTGCTTAGCTTTCAAAATCAGACAAGAGGTCAGGTGGGATGGGGAATGAAAAATATTGCAGAATCCTGGCAGGGGGATTCTGGGAATTGTAATGTCTCCAGGTTCTGGGAAGGGTGCTGATCTTGGGCCACATAAGCCATGTGTTCTTTTGGGACTCATCCTGGTCCTTTACATCTCTCTCTCTCTCTTGCCCTCAGGCTCCAGCGTGAAGAGGAAGAGGCCTATGCCAGCATCCAGCACCCACCGGGGGCCCAGTTGCCCACCTTCACCAAGTTTGAGGAGAAGAAAACAAATGAGAAGTCACGCAAGGTGACTACTGTCAAGAAATTCTTTGGGGCTTCCCGACCAGGAGCAAAGAAAGGTAAGGACCGAGTGGCATTTTGCTCCTTAAACTTATTCCTTGGGTAGCCAGGTTTCTAGAAGATGCCTCTGTCTATATCTGTAGTCTTTTTGTATTCTTAGAGAGTCTTCTTTGGAGTCATTTCCAGGATCTATGGCAGGGATGGGAAGCATCTGGCCCTCCAGATCTTTCTATTTATTAATTTTTGTTTAACCTATTTATTTTTTGAAAACTGGTTTTCTTCTATCCTAGTCCCTTTCCCAGATCAGGTCTACATAAATAAGGCAAAAAAATAAAGAGCAGCAGGAAGACTTGAGCAATCATATTGATGTAAAAGCGTCTGCTTGCTCTTTCCAGGATTGTCTGAGTACAGGTAGATGTGGCAGCCACCTCAATGAAAGGTTTAAGTACAGAATAGAGCAGACATTAGTACTCACGATAATTGCTAAATACACTTAAGGCAGCAGCTGTGCTAAAATTTTAAAAGAATTAAAAGTTGGTGCCATCTGCTGAGAAGAGCAGAGCTCTGGGGTTGCATAGAGGCTGACATGCTCCAAGACTTTTGTGGCAGGGAGACTTTGGGGGGTTGCAGACTGCCAGAAATAGTGTGAATTCAGTCCACTTTTAGGGTTAGGGTTAGTGCTAGGGAATCATGGGAACTGTTATTTTTCTGAGACATTGAGCCTTCTCTGTCAGACAACTCTGATGCCACAATAAAATACAGTTCCCATGGTTCCCTAACTCTAACCCTAACCCTAAAAGTGGACTGAATTCACACTATTTCTGGCAGTCTGCAACCCCCCTTTGTGTTTCTTCCCATCCTAAAATGGACAAGGATGCAAAGTGGTTTGACTTCAGATGCTGCTCCAGCTGTTGCTTGAAGCAGCCTGCCTGAGCCCATGCTTGTCTTAAATCCTGGTTTTTAAAGGTCTTCTAATCCTTTTAACCCTGTCTGTGTATATTTAAAAACAACAACCAGCTCTCATGCTGTTCAGCAGCCCAAAGGAAGGGAATAAAAACCCTGTAAAAATGGCCAGTCTAGTAAATTTATGGATGGCAGTGCCTGTCCTATGCAGGTTTACAAACCATATGCTACAAACACTTACTGAGGAAAGACAGTCTTCGCTGCCTTTCGAATGGTGTCCAGGTGGTCCTCTCCAGGGAAGAGCTTCCAAGTTTCCAGGTGCCACAGCAGGCAGACTCCAAGATGTGAGCAATGGGACAGTTTTTCAGGTATTGGCCTATAGCAGCAGTAGCAGTAGGCGAAGTGTGGGCAAAGCCCTCTGAGGACTTCTGGGGCTGATGTGCCCCTTGGCCTCCAACACTTGCCCACCCCTGGCTGTGCCTGGTGCCTCCCCTATCCTGGCTTGGCACTTCTTACCTTTGGTTTGTGCTGGCCGCCCCACTATCTTCCACAAATCATAATATTACATTTGCCCTAACACCAGTTGCATGTGTCTCGGACTCGGACGGTATTATTTCCTGGTTCTCAAATTTGCATGTTTTGTATCTTTGAAGCATGTTCTCAAAAGTACAGTAGGCCCTTACCATTTGCAGCTTTGACTTCTGCAGATTTGATTATTCACGAATTTGATTCATATGTTCTCTCTAGGAACCTTTAGGTCCTCCAGTGCAACTCTGTAGTCAAGCTCTGCCAAAGCTGCCCATAGAGTTATGCTGGAGGACCTAGGGATTTCTAGAGAGAACACTTCTCTAGGCATTTGTAGGTCTCCCAGTGCAGTTCAACATTAGACAGAAGGTGACCATAGAGTTGTGCTGGAGGGCCTAGAGATTCTTGGAGAGGTGTATTCACAGGTTAAAAAAAATGTTGTGTTTTTAAAAAAATTTATGTTTTTTCCATTTTTATGGGGGTCTTGCACCCCTAACCCCAGCGAATGTGGAAGGCTACTATACTCTCCTCTTCCACTTTGTGTCAGGCTTCAAGAAAGGATGTAACCACATCTTCTCCTAACTGGGCGTTGCATGCTTTTCCTCCAAAGCCCTGACCTGGAATGGTTAGATCTACTCCCCTCTTCCTCTTCCTTTTGCTTTTTGGTGTGTGTGTGTTTGTGTGTCCCCTTCTCCTTCCTCCCATCCAGTGTTACCCATGGGTGCCCCGCATGCTCTTTTGCATTTCTTCCAGCCACCCAGGAGTCCGGCATTAAACCTGAACCGCCTGGGAATGAGCTCAGTGCTGACACTCTGCTCAGGGACTTGAGGGAGATCTTTGCTCCCCCATGGGAGCTCACGTCTCCAACCGAAGGTAACCAAAACCCAGCCAGGCCCCAGCCTCCACTTGCTTGTTTTAGCTCAGGGGTGGGCAACGTGCGATCCTGCAGCCCCTGGCCCTGTTTCTGCGGCCCTTGGCCCCTCCGGAGTCCCTGGACTGCCATTTCCCCCCCGCCAAAAAAGAGATAAAAAAACTGCATCTTGAAGCCTGTGAGGAGTGGCAAGTTACCTATTTAATTTATATATATATATATATATATATATATATGTGCATCCCAGCTTTTACACAGGTTGCAGGCTCTCCTGCTCTCTTTAACATGTCTTCTCCGTTTTTCAAAACCAGAAGTGGAGATCTGGAGTCTTCTTATTACTACTTTTTTTGGCCATTTTTGGCCAAATTAAAAATGTAAATTTTGCACAGGTTGCAGGCTCTCATGCACTGTTTAACATAGCCTTATCTCTGTTTTCCAAAACCAGAAGTGGATGTTTAGATTCTTCTCGTTACTCCTGTTTTTTTTTGGCCTTTTTTGGCAGTCCGCATGGTTCCTTGGAGGGGACCCAGAGGCAGGGAATTGGCTCCCGGACCCACTGCCTCGCTTGCCCACCCCTGCTTTAGTGGCTTTGCAGAATCTCAGCAAAAGTGGTGCCTGGAGGTAATTGGGCCACTGCAAAGACCCCAAGCCAGGCCCTCCAGATGATCCAAAAACAGGGCAGTGACTTAGAAACCTGTATTCTTCTTTTTAGTGGAGAGACCCACCTCATTCCATGGGATCTGAATTAACTAAGTCTGGCAGTTTTATTACAAAGCTCTTTGGGCTGACTAAATATTTTAAAAAAGATTTGGGGAAAACTACAAAACAACAACACTGGAACTGTTTTAGTTCTGAGTATTTTCTCTGTAGTCAGTGCAGTGTGGTAGTTTGAGGGCTGGACTAGGACTCTGGGAGATCAGGGTTCAAATCCCTGCTCGGCCATGAGAACCCATCAGGTGACTGTGGGCAAGTCACACTCTCTCAGCCTCAGAGGAGGGCAATGGCAAACCCCTTCTGTACAAATCTTGGAAAGAAAACCTTGTGAAATGGTTTTCATTAGGGTCACTGCAAGTCAAAACAACTTGAGGGCACATGATGGTAATTTTCTTTTTAGCCTTGGAAGTTTTCTGGAAGTGATTAGACCCAAACATTCACTACGGACTAGAATGGCCAAAAAAATGGAAAATTAGTAAGTGTGTGTGTGTGACCGGAAATGAGATTTGCTTTCTTTTAAAAGGTCAGCTAGCAATATTTCTTCCCAAAACGAGTGGCTCTTTGTGGGAACTGAACAGGGCAAGCCATCCACAGACTTTGCTTTGCTGAGAAAGTTCTGTGTCCTGAGTAAAGTACACAATTATGCCTTTATGTAATTGACATTATTATGTAACTTTGGGAGCGGCAAGGACTCCAAAGCCTCCTTCCCTTGAGCTTCAAGGAGTCATTCCCAGCTAGGACCTCTGGTTTTTCAGACTTCATCCAGCTCTTACAAGTGTCTTGTATTTGTAGTCAGGAGGGCTAGAAACCTGCCTTTTGGAAAGAAAGGAAAAGGAAGAGCCACATTTTTCCTTTGTCATGTCCTGCACATTTTCTGCCCTGTTCTGATGCATGCATAGTCCAAAAGCTGTCTAGTATATTTTCCACATTATAATCTGACTCAAGTCCACACTCTTGTGATTAATTGCATGAAAACTCAGCAATGTTCTCATTGCTGTAATTGCTAACTTGCCAAGGACACGGGGCACAAGAAACCGGGACTTTTGAAGTTGAAACTCCCAGAATCCTTCAGCCCGAATAGTCACTCCTGATGGGGGGATTCTGGGATTTGTATTTCAGAAAGCTCCTTTCTCCAGCTTTCATGGTGATTAGAAACAACTGCCCAAGCGGTTCCCATTTGCACCAGTGATAATTCCGTGGAAATTCACTGATGGTTTTTGCAAGACCCAGTTCCTCCTGAGTTAGCTGTCTAAGTTCTGCTGAAAACTTTTGGGTAAATAACTTATCTAGTCGACTGTCTGTTTGGCAGCCTGTTTTACTCCCTTTTTAAAATGACAGCATAGTTTTAATGGAAGCTGGCATATTATCTGTTTTTATGAAAGCATCAGAGGTGTTCTGCACCAACCAAGCTGTTTTCTTTTTAACTAATGGGTCGACCCTGCCCTTCCCAGCTTTCAGTAGTAAAACAAAACGAAACAAAAAATCCATTGCTGCACACAGTTAATAATCTTCTTTCTCTGTTACGCCATGTTTACGTATTCTGTTTGAACTGTAATTCCAGAGGAATAATGCCTTATTCAGACACACACTCACAATGTTCTTAATGCCTGGCTTTCACAGTAAAAAATTCCATTTCCTTCTCTTCCATAAACTGCAAAGACAGGAATCCAGTGTCTGAGAAGGTGCTATTCAGCATCTCCTCTGTTCTTAAAGAAGAGTTGATTCCAAAAAAGATAATAGATTCCAAAAAGCAAACCTTGATTTTGCTATTTATATAAGGGACACCATTTCACCACACCACTGTATTTATTGGGACATGAGCATCCATGGATTTTGGTATCCGTCGAAGATCCTGGAAACAAATCCCAGCGGATACCAAGGGACCACTGTATTTGCCCAGTGGAAAAAATGGCACAACCTTGCCTTGCCAACCAGGGTGGGAATGTTTGATATCACTAATGTTGATGAACTGCAACTCCTGGTACTCCTTGCCATTGGCTTCGATGGCTAGGGATGATGGCTGTTGCAGTCTGACCACAGTAGGAGCACCACACGATTCCCAACCCCGACTTAGACACTTCAGCTCTCCGTCGGCGTATCCTATGCCTGCCAGTTTTTAGTGACTGTTCTGCCTGCTTTGCAAAAGATAATGTTTGAACTTTCTTGTGTGCTTTTGTGCGTTTTGTGGCAAGACTTCCTCTTCCTGTGTCCACCATAGTTATTCATCTTGCAGGGCTGTGTGTGTGTGTGTGTGTGTATACATGTGGGGAGGAGGGATGTTGGAGTTGTTTGCACCCTACAGCCTGAATCCTTTTGGTGAGTCTCAACTCGAGTAAAGCCATTGAGCCAGTTGCTGAATGGTAAGCCACTATGTCGGTCGGGGTGGGCAACAGGTGGGCCAAGAGCCAATTTTTACCCAAATTCCTCCCCCAAGAAGTCTCACACCCCTGGTTTGCCTCTGCAGTCATTCTTAAAATGGCTGCAGGAAGTGATTGGAGAATGGAAGCAAAATTGAGGTCTGGAGGAAAATGTCTTCTGAGGAGGGGGCAGAATTCTTATTGGGGGGCAGTGCCCTCATTTTGCACCCCTGCCCCCATACTTACCCCCCTGACAGGGACACCTTCCTTTTAAAGATGGCTGTCCCAATGCTCCCCTCCCTGGTTTATCCAAACTCCTCTTTAGGAGTAACTGGCAGCATCATTTTTATCTCCCTCCATGGATAAGAACCTGGAATAATCCAACCTGTTTTAATGGGACAATGCCATCACCATCCCACGCTCCTCCTAGCCGTTGGTACCCGGCATTAATCATCCGTTGCTCCCTGCCGGATCTTTTTGTGCTGGGCTTGATGTTCCACTTTGTGAGATGCCGACTGAGTCTCTTCTGTGTTTTGTTTCCTCTCTTTGTCCTGTTGCTTCATCCTGCTCCATTTCCATCTCCTTGTCTTCCATTCTCCACTCTGAGCAGCGCTGGTTGGCAGGCGGAGAGGTGGGTGACTTGCTGCTGTTTCTTCCTTTTAAAAGAAATAAATAGATTTCCTTTTGGGCTGTTGTTGCTCTTGCTGTTAAAATCCAACTTGGTGGCGTCTTGGTTCTGGCGGCTCACAGAACACTGCATTTCCAACGGGTGTGTTTATTATCTTTAGCCCTCATGCATCAGGTGTGTGCAAAATTTGGGTATCTACACAAAAGAGTAGACCTATGATAGGGCCAGGTATGCTCTTGAGCCCAGAGGGTTTCACTGCTTGGTCTTCCTCTCCTCAGGAGATCTGGAGAGCCACAGCAGATCACCAAGGCTATCATTTTGGGTGATCCAAATAGATGTTATTTCTCTTCTGGAACTCCTTCCATTGAGAGGATATTGGCATTCATTGGGCTCAGGAAATGCCCCCAGCATACAGAGCATTACTTTGATTCTGTATTACCCAATTTTATTTTTTACTTTCAAACCACCTGGTGTTCTCTGACTTGGTATTTGGAAGGAGGTTCTACTCACCCACAATCATACTTACAGTGTGGGGTGTTTTTATCTCCTATGACACATTGGGCTTCTCACTAAGATCAGAAGATGTCATGCAACGCTTTGACACAACACAAGTTTATGGTTTTAAAATATTCCGCTGCATGAGGGCTAAACACTGGGTGTAAAATGGGGCTGGAGGAGGCTTCCCACACATTTGTAAGCAGCTCATTGGCTGGTGGCTCCCATGTTAATGGGGCAGTGAATCCTCTCCTAAGTTTTATAGCTTTCCCACCTGTTTAGGAAGAGAGTTCAATGCCTTGGAGAGTGGCTCAATCACTCCCACTGACATGGGGCATTGGTGGTCTTGGAGGTGTTTGCGGGTCTTGGGAATGGATCACCCCTCAGAAAAGGTCTTGTTCCCTATGGATGGTTGACCGCTAGGCCTGATAGCTGAGTGAATGGGGGGCTCCAACTTCATTTGCCATTCCCTGGGAACTGACTTGGCACGTTCTAACCACAACTTGGAAAAGTGACCTTTTTTTTGCATTACAACTCCCAGTATCCCTCACCCAGCAGGGCTATGGTGTTGCAGTTCAAAGAACCCAAACTTTACAGGTTCTGGTTCTGGTCTTTCCCATGGCCAGGGTTTGGAGAAAACACAAACTGTGTCTTAGGCCATGAGAAGCATTGCCTCCTTTTCTCTGGCTGAAGGGAGTTTCACAGAAGCGGTCCATTCAGAGATCACCTGGGATCTCCTGCCTCCTTCGACTGTGGTTAAAACATGCAGGAGGGAGCTTGCAGGAATGACTGGTCACCTCGAAGTGAGCAGTCTCGGTATGTTGGTACCATGACCAGCCATTCCCTCGGCAGGCAGGACGTGGGCAGAAGCTTCTATAAAATGTTTTTGGGGGGTAGATGGGAAATGGAGGGGAAGGAGATATAATGAACCATCTGTATCCATGGGTTCCATATCCATGGATTTAATCTACCATAGATTCAAAATGTTGAAAATGAATGAGATGTGATGTTGGAGAGAGACTGAGGATCTGAAATGGCAGGAATCCAAGCATAGTGCTCATCCATGCCTCCCACCATTTTGAAGATCCTCAGCCTGTCTTCAGCCTTGCATCTCTTTATTTTATATAAGCGACTTGATCATCCATGGGATTTGGTATCCTATGTAACCCATCCCCTGCAGATACAGAGGAGTGGGTGTACTGTGTGACCCAATGAGTGACATGCTTTTGTCCAAGAGATCTTGGCTGTCATCTCCAGCTGACAGACATTCCTGTTGCCAGAAGCCTCCTCTTAGCTGGTTATGTGGATGTTCTACCTTGCAAAGCACATATGATCCACTTTGCAAGGCATGCACATTCTGCCGTTGAGATTGAAGATTTCCATCTCCAGATCTCTTCCTTTCATGACATCATCCTGGCCAGCAAATGTAGGTGAAGCCATTTCTGACCTTTCTGACCTTCCCTTCTCCTGTAGACACTCCAGAAGCCAAAGCTCCCAGTCCTTCCATCAGCAGGCAGGTCAGCATCGAGACAGACCGCGTGTCCAAGGAGTTCATCGAGTTTCTGAAGCCTTACCACAAAGCTGGCCAAGAGATCTACAAGCAGTGCAAGCTGTTCTTGGACACCATGCACCACAAGCGGGTAGGTCCCCCCTGCTCCTTTGCTTTCTGATGGTTCAATGTACACAAACTTCATTTCATACATAAAATTATTAAAAAATATTGTGTAAAATAACCATACCTGCAGGATATGTGTATGAGGTGTATATGGAACATAAATGAATTTTGTGTTTAGACTTCGGTCCCATCTCCAAGATATCCCATTATGTACACATATGCAAATATGGGCATTCCAGAATCTGAAAAAATCTGAAATCTGAAAGATTGCTGGTCCCAAGCATTTAATTATTATTTTAAACTTCTGCATTGAATACAGTTTTTCTGTACTCTATTTTGTTTTTATGGTCCCTTGGGGCTTGTATTGGGAGAAAGGTAGAATGTAGGTGAACTAAATAAATTTCTTGGGGTTATCCCTGTAGTCCAGTGAGTTTTTGATCCTTTGCAGTGGAGTCAGTGGCATTGTCCATATACCCAGGCAAGGCTGACCTGATTTTCTCTCTTATAGGAGCTGAGCATTGAGGAGCAGTCTGAATATACCCAGGACTTCTACCAAAATGTAGCCGAGAAGCTCCAGACACGCTGGAAAGGTATTTCTTTCTTTTTGCTCTTCGCTTTGAGAAGCCCATTATAGAGCAGGAGAGGAGCAGGATTGGGTCCTGTTTTAGGTGCAAACGAAGAAGTGTTGAAATGCAAGTTTGATGCATTCCTGGATTATACTAGTGCACCCCATGATAGTTGGCTGGGGTTTTTGGTAGCTGTTGTATACATTTCAGGTTGTTTCTGGGTTATGTTGGCCATGGTGAAGCTATTACAGGGTTTTCTGGATATGATTTATTCAGATCTTGCCTTGCCTTCCTCCTAGGCTTGGGTTTCCATGACTGAGCAGGGAGTCCCAATCCAACACTTAAATCCCTAAACCAGGCTGGCTGTAAAAAAGTAGAGTTTCCTTGGAAAAGTTTCTTCAGAGGGGTTTTCCTATTTCCTTCCTCTGAGGCTTGAGAGAGTGTGATTTGCATATCATCACCCAATGGGTTTCCATGGCTGAGCAGGGATTTGAACCATGGTCTCCCTGAGTCCTAGTCCAGTACTCAGACCACTACTCCATTCTAGATTTGGTAGTTCTCCCCCCCAAAAAGAGGAGAATGTTTCCAAGCTCCAGGCAGGACTCCAAATCCATGTTCCAAATTGCTCAATGTTTATTTCCCTCTTTCCCCCCAGTGCCTCCCGAGAGAGCAGAGAAAGCAATGGACCAGATTGAGAAGTACCTCATGACCCGACTGTACAAGTATGTTTTCTGCCCAGAAACTACCGAGGATGAGAAGAAAGACCTGGCTGTCCAGAAAAGGATCAGGTGTGGCTTCAGGGATGGAAGGAGATGCGAGGTCTTCTCAGGAGGTGGCAGAGAAAATGGGTTCCCTTGCACCTGGCTGATCCGACTCAGGATGGGCTTTGCTTCCCTTTTTTCCTCCAGTGCTCTTGACTTGTGGCCATCTTTCAAGATGGTGCCTACCTGGGAGGGAAGTGTGTTTGCCGTGTCCTAAGACACAAGGAAGTAGTTGTAGAAACTCAGTTTTGTGACCTGGCATCTGCCTCTAGAATTCGAAAGGAGAAAGCAGTTTGCAAGCTAATGCTTGAAGGCTGCCTCAGGACAGACCTGGGTGGAAGAGGGAGTGAAAAATGAGCCCAAGAGACCTTGGAAATCGAACCGCTGGGAGAGTGAAGCATCACCAAAGATCTGGAATCTGTTGTCTTTGGTTCTGGGTGCAGCAATTTTGCTTTCTTATGGAGCCTTGAGTTCAGCCATGAACTCTGCCAATTTCAATTTCTCTCTCCTCTCTCCCTCCCAGGGCTTTGCACTGGGTGACCCTGCAGATGCTGTGTGTCCCTGTCAACGAAGAAATCCCGGAGGTCTCAGATGTGGTTGTGAAAGCCATCACAGGTACGTGTGCAGAGTGCTGACAGGCTGCTTCCCATTCAGTCAGGGACAGGGAATGATTTCTTGAGTCTGTTTTTTGGAGCAAGAAAGCAACTTGCTTTGGTGCTGGAGTGGGGAAATATAGAAAGGTAGGGTGCCGCATTACCACCCAGGAGACCTTGGAGGGCCACCCCATCACTGCCCCCAATTCTTCTAGGGGACAGGGAGGGCATTTCACCATGTTTTGGGGCCTACTTGGGCATTTTAGACCTAAGAGAGTTTTTTTTTTAAATCACAAGGAAGTGAGTCGACATTTTAGCAGGAGGAGGTCTTGCCAGTACAGAGCCCTTATGTCACTTCAGAACCCTGAACTGACCTTGCCCTTGGCAGTTTCTTCCAACTTCCTAATTTAAAAACCAGGCCAAGCACCTCCCAATATAATTGGGGGCATGTTTCTCATCAGTCGATGAGCCAGCGAATGAGTCAGATCAGGCATTGCAGACCTGTGGAGCTGGTGGCATATTCTGCAAGCTCTTCTCCCATTGTTTCCCATTGTTACACAAAGATTGCAACCAAGGCCAAGCACAAGAGTAGGGAGCATGAGGCCCTGGGCCAAATCTGATCATCCTACACTTACCTAGAAGACCATATCCCCTTCCCCTTAACATCTTCATTTGGGTGTTTCCCAGCCTTCGGTTCCCCAGTTTGAAAGGCTGAAAATAATAATATTATAATAATAATTTTTATTTGATACCCCGCCCCTCTGAGCGCAATCGGGGCGGCTTACATCATAAAATCAATACACAAGGATTAAAAACAATTTCCTCCCCATCCCCCCCTTAAAAATTATTAAGCCAATTACAGATTAAAATAAAATATAAAAGAGGTAGATTCCTCCATATAAAAGCACAAAGCAATACATAAGGAAAAAGAAAAGTGCTGGCGGGTGTATAATTACTGGCTCATAAGAAAACCTGGTCACAGAAGGGGGAGCATCTCGGAGGGAGATTCTGGAGCCAGAGCTGGTAAATTAATCTGGGAAGGCCTGCCGGAAGAGATCCGTCTTGACAGCTTTCTTGAAGCTGTCAAGTGATGACAATTGGCGGATCCCTTCCGGCAGGCCATTCCACAGTTTGGGGGCAACTACCGAAAATGCCCTCTGGGAGGTCGTCACCAGCCTCGTTTTTTGAGGCTGTAACAAATTCCTCCCAGAGGACCAGAGGGTGCGGGGGGGGGATTATACGGGAGGAGGCGGTCCTTAAGATAGCCTGGACCCAAGCCATTCAGGGCTTTAAAGGTAATAACCAACACCTTGTACTGGGTTCGGAAACTAATAGGCAGCCAGTGGAGGGACCTTAATACCGGGGTAATATGGTCCCCCATAGTTGTTCCAGATATTAATCTGGCCGCCATATTTTGAACCAATTGGAGTTTCCGAACCAGGTACGAGGGTAGCCCCATGTAGAGCGCATTACAGAAGTCGAGGCGTGAGGTTGCCTCCTTAAGGCTCAGTTATCAGCATTAAGAGCTTTAACCTGGAAAGTTGTTGGTGTTTTTTTTTTTTTTTTTTTTTTTTTTTTTTTTTTTTACCATGGGCCTTCTGCCTTTTGCTCCACACAGCATAGGAACTCAAGAAACAGGACCTCCGAGTGAAATACATTACCTGCCTGGCCTAGCAGAAGCTCTAAAGCCAGGAGAGCTTTACCTCAGCCACCTTGGCTCTGCAACTGACAGCTCTCCATCTTGTAACCTCTGCTTTTCATTTCCCATCCCACAGACATCATTGAGATGGACTCGAAGCGTGTCCCACGGGACAAGCTGGCCTGCATTACCAGTTGTAGCAAGCACATCTTCAACGCCATCCGGACCACCAAGAACGAGCCAGCCTCGGCCGATGATTTCCTCCCCACCTTGATCTACATCGTCCTGAAGGGCAACCCACCACGGCTGCAGTCTAACATCCAGTACATCACCCGCTTCTGCAATCCCAGCAGGCTCATGTCTGGAGAGGATGGGTATTATTTCACAAATCTGGTAAGTACAGCAAGAAACCTAACCCTAGGATGGAGAATGGGGCCCTTCCTCCTTCCCATGGCTGCTTCCAGACTGTAGAACTCCCTTCCACTGGGGTTTGTCTGGTCCCCTCTTTGCTTGCTTTCCACTCACTGGCAGCCTCCTGTTATTTCCAGTGCCATGGCAAAAATTATGGCAGAAACCAGCTGGGATTCAAACACTGGTCTCCAGAGTCATAGCTCAGTGCTCAAACCACAACACTGTGCTGGCTCTCATGCTGGTGTGTATATAGAAGACGACATTCCCCCAGTATCAAGGATTGGGTTTCAGGATGTTTAGGACTTAAGACATCATTGCCAGCACCTTGCTTTCAAGTCAGAGGTGTTTGTCTGTACGTAACGTATCCTTGGGTGTATAACATGGTGATTTCTTGCAGTGCTGCGCCGTCGCCTTCATTGAGAAGCTGGATGCTCAGTCCCTGAACCTGAGCCAGGAGGACTTTAACCGCTACATGTCCGGCCAGACTTCTCCCAAGAAGCCGGAGGAGGAGAACTGGCCGGCTGACGTCTGCCCAGGGGTCCGACAGATGCACCGGAACCTTGACCTCCTCTCTCAGCTCAACGAGAGACAAGAGAGGATTGTGAGCGAGGCCAAAAAGCTGGAGAGGGACCTCATTGACTGGACCGAGGGGGTCACCAAGGAGGTCCAGGAGATTGTGGAGAAGTTCCCTTTGGAGATCAAGCCCCCAAACCCAGCCTTGGCGGCCATTGACTCAGAAAACGTGGAGAACGACAAACTGCCGCCTCCGCTTCAGCCTCAGGTTTATGCCGGATGATTTTCCTCTCCTGGTTTTTGGGAGCTCTAAAGACATTCCTGTCCTCTGCTAGAAGGCCAGCAAAGGGGGAGTGGGAGGGAGAAGGAAAGGTTGGGCTTAAAACCGGGGCTTTTTGAAAGGTACTTTCTACTGGTGGTGGACTCCCTAATATTTATTTTTAGCCAGAGTAGAGTTGCTCTGTGTGTTGGCGTTCATTTGACTACCTATCCCATCACTCCATGATTTGGAAAGCTAGGCTTCTACTGCACTCCAGAGGTGTTCAACTGGGGCTTCCATAACTCCATGCCCAGCATCCATCCCCAGAAGCGTTGAATTGCAAGCTCCAGAATCCTCCACCCAACTTCCTCTTCCAGGGGCGTTGGACTGCAACTCCCAGAATTTGGGGAATTATAGTCCAACCCCTCTGGAAGGCAGCCCTCTGGGAGAAAGCTGTGTTGGACTAAACCCCCTCTTCCCCCTCTCTTTCCCCAGAAATATAATTTTTAAGAAATATTTTGGTGATTGTAAACTCCTCCCTTTTCAGGCATGGACTATTGAATGTGTGTGTTTGTGTGTTTCCACAATCAATTGAAAGTTTGGGTGTGTTTCTCCTACCACTTCCCCCTTTAAAAAAAATTAAATTATTTTCCGCACTTTGCTGAAAATGCCAAGTTGGAGATTGAAAAGAAACCCAACAAAATAGAAAGGTACCTAAACCTCCTGTCCTCGGAAAAGGAGGATCTCTCTTGTAAAGTAGACAATTAAAGCTGTAAATAGGTTCCAGGTATTGGCTGGTGTCTTCAGCTGCATGCCATCTTGTTAATGATCAATATTCTGATGATTATTATTATTTTTCACGGTCAGAGTGGTAAGTTTGCGGTTTGTTCCAAGAATTGGGAAAAGGGAAAATGGGTGATAGAAAAAAATTGTTGCATCATGGCCAATGACCCCTTGAGCTGTAAAACTCTGAACAGAGCTTGGAAAAGTTACTTGCTGTATTAGCAGGCTTGGGGATGCTGGCAGCTGTGGTCTAAGGAAAAGCAACTTTTCCTGATTTCTGAGTTGGAAGCCCAGAAAGTGAGACTGCCTTACATATCTGTAAGTCCCCTGTCTTTCTATCCCCTTCTCCGAATCTTTCGGTGCTCTCAGTTGCTTGGATTCTCCGACAGGTTGAATCCTTCTCCCTTTTGCCAAAGATCGAGCTGGACTTTGAAGATGCAAAGATTTCCCCCAGTTGGTGGGATTTAACGCTAGCTGAGCGCAGATCCATTTGTATTGCGGTCTCGGCAGATTTGGGAGAGATTCGCTCAAGGGGCCATGCGGCTTACGTTCAGGATGGCGCCAACTGAATCTGCACTCCAGAAATAATGCCATTTAACCCCGCTTTAACTGCCGTGCCTCCATGCTGTGGGATCCTGGGATTTATATTCTGTGCTGGCACCAGAACACTGACAGATAAGGCTGAGTATGTCACAAAACTACAAATCCCAGAATGGAGCCATGGCAGTTAAAACGGTGTCAAACTGGATTAATTCAGCCGATGTTTACACTTGCAGACTCCACGGTTCTGTTGGTCTTAAGGCTCGGCCTGATTTTCTTTTCTTTTCTTCAGACCCAAAACCACCATTCCCATTGTTGGGTGTCTAAATGACATTCTAAACGTCCCCCGAGCTTTAACACTGAAGGCAAAGACTACCTAACCCATTGCTCTGTTGTGTGATAAACTGTGCTGGAGGCATTCCTTTGGAGGGGTTGGACTGCAACTCCCAGAACCCTGGGAGGACTGCAGAATCTGGGTCTGCAACTCTCCAAATCCCAGAATCTGGGAGTTGCAGTCCAACCCCTCCAGAGGGAAGCATTCTTGGGGAAAGCTTTTGGGGGCTGGGGGGCACTCCTTTTTGCACCATTAACCATTTTTATCCCTTTTTACAAATTACTTTAACCTTTCGACTTCAATTTTCTCTGATCTGGTTGAGTGTCGTTCTCACCTCTGCTGATCTTATTATTGGAAATGAGTTTCCAAGGCTTAGCTTTTCTGAGCAATGCAGGTGTTTCTCCATTGTTGTTTCTTAAAACGCTTAAGTTCAGGCAGGTACAGTGTTTTGTCTTGTCCTCCTTCCTTTGAAATCTGTCTTTGCTTCCTTCCATCAGCCCTTTGAACAGCCCACATTTCCCAAAAGTCGGACCGTGCCGCTGAAGCGAAGGGCGTTCGTCGGTGCCAGTAAGAGGCCCTCTGAGCATAGACAAAGTGCCTATGGGGGGTTGCAGACTGCCAGAAATAGTGTGAATTCAGTCCACTTTTAGGGTTAGGGTTAGTGCTAGGGAATCATGGGAACTGTTATTTTTCTGAGACATTGAGCCTTCTCTGTCAGACAACTCTGATGCCACAATAAAATACAGTTCCCATGGTTCCCTAACTCTAACCCTAACCCTAAAAGTGGACTGAATTCACACTATTTCTGGCAGTCTGCAACCCCCCAATGTGTTACCTGCTCTTGGACTTAAATCTCCTCTTCCTTTCTCAGCCTTTTTTTCCAGCCCGCGTGAGACACTTGGACGGTGCTAATCCTGGTTTCCAGGTACACGGCTGCACTCCCGAAAGATGTATTCTAGATGCTGCTACTAAAACCGCTGTCAAATGAAATAAAATTCCTTCACCTTGATTCCTTGCTGGTCGTCCAGATTGTTTTAAAAGCTTTGGTTTTTCTTTTCACCTTGGAAAGGTTGGTCATTCCTTGTCCAGGAAGGGTCACCGATGAGGATGGGGTTGAAAAGTGAGGTGAGGCAAAATCTTCTACTATTCTGTTTGCTGAATTGTGGGATTTCGGGGAGCAGCCTTGGACCTCTATAGCATATATGACCATCTCTCTCCAAATTCTTCTACATTAATACCTGGTTCTTCCCGTGTCAGCTTTGGGTCTACTTCCAATTTTTAAAAAAGCCTCCCCTGAGTATATTCAAAGGGGACCCCAAACATGGAGAAATTGCACTCCTGTCTTCTTCGTTGCTTTTGTGTGTCTTCAAGTCGTTTCCAACTTATGACGACCCTAAGGCAGACTGTCATGGGGTTTTCTTGGCAAGGTTTGTTCAGAAGAGGTTTGTCTTTGCTGTCCCTTGAGGCTGAGAGAGTATGACTTGCCCAAGGTGGGTTTCCATGGTTCCAGGACCTCCTCTGGATACCAAAATCCATGGATGCTCAAGTCCTGTTTTATCAATGGTGTAGTAAAATGGTGGCATTGTTGTTGTTGTGTGCCTTCAAGTCTGACTCTAAGGCAAACCTTGGCAAGATTTGTTCAGAGGGGGTTTGCCATTGCCTTCCCTTAAGGCTGAGAGAATGTTACTTGCCCAAGGTCACCCAGTGATTTTCATGGCTGAGCTGGGAGTCAAACCCTGGTCTCCAAAGCTGTAGTCTATGCCATGCTGGCTCTCTAGATCAGGGGTAGGCAACCTTTCCCCTTTAAGGGCCGAGGGACTCCAGTTCCCAGAAGCCTCAGCCATGTTGGCCAATAGTCCCATGTTGGCCAATAGCTCCTGGGATTCTGGGAGCTGAAGTCCCTCGGCCCTTAAAGGGGAAAGGTTGCCTACCCCAGCTTTAGTGCTTAGGGCATCTAAAAGTATTAATCTGGATGCGATGGGTCCCTTCTCATTTTAATTCTAGACTCCAAAGGAGCTTTTTCCAAGGTGCTGAATTTCTGCAGGAAGAGGATTCTGCTCTTTTAAAGGCTGCGAGGAAACCCTGGAGTGGATTCGGTGCCCCACCAAAATGGGAACCATCAGCCATTTGCCCCTGCCACCCATACATCCAACTTTAGATAGAAATCTTCTTTTTTGGTGGTAATTTCCTGGTGATAAATAACATGCAAAAGCTTTTATGGGTGGTACCTATGTTCACAACCTGTAAGAAATGTTAGGAATTACGGTGGGAGGGTAGTGGGGAAAATGGCTTTGGAGTGGGATAAAAGGAGAGATGTCCTTTAGGAATTCCTGCCCTGGAATATTTGCAGTTGACACAGGAGGATTTTGTATTCTGCGCAGCAAATTGGGAAGATGGCAGCAGCTCCAGCGTTCGGGTTCGGTTGCAAAAGAGAAATTCTGAGGTTGTGATGGTGAACGATTGTGACCCGAGAATACTCTTCTCTCTGCACAAATTGCTGTCGAGAGAAATCGGGATGTAACTCTCGGGAGTCCAGATGGAGAGGCGGCCGTTGTAAGTAGCCATCTCGGGTCGCAACTTCGGGCAATCTTTAATTTTAATTTTTGTCTATTTCTTCTCTGCCAGGATTTGCGAATCAAGCCTACGCTTGCAAAATGTCACTGTCGTCCCAAAGTGTAGGATCTGGCTTAGACAGACGTCTCTGAATGGGTTCACACACATTCACAAGGTTTGTTGTTGTGTGACTCTAAGGCATTTCTGGCTTACGGTGAACCTAATGATGGGGTTTTCTTTGTAAGTAAGATTCATTCCAAGGAGGTTTGCCACCATTACCTTCCTCAGAGGCTGAGAGAGTGTGATGTGTACTAGGTTGGTTACTCAGTGGCTAAGTGGGGAATTTGAACCCTGACCTTCCAGTCCAAAAGTCAAACTGCAACACTACACTGGTTCTCAATGTAAATTATTATGTGGTTCTTGTTGTGTGACTTCGTGTTGTTTCCTACTTATGATGACCCTAAGAAGGACGTATCATGGAGTTTTCTTGTCAAGGTTTGCTCAGCGGGGATTTGTCTTTGCCTTCCTCTGAGGCTGAGAGTCTGTCACTTTATAAAGGCCACAAGCAAAGTTTCCAAGCCTGGTCTCTAGATTTGTAGTCCAACACTCAAACCAGTAGCCCATGCTGACTCTCATTTATTTATTTTAATTGACTTATATCGCACCTTTCCCCCAAAATTCACATTGATTGATTGATTTGATTTTATACCTTGCCTTTTCTCCAAGGTGGCATGGTACAATTCCTTTAAAAATCTTTACATTTACAGGATATGAGCCCATAAATGCTTCCTTTGCCAAAGGTTGGTAAAGAACATTTTTGTGTGAAAATTTTGAGGGTTTTGTGCAGAGTTTAGGGGGAAAAGCAATCACACACACAGCCAAGCATATACTTGGGGCAAATATATATATATATATATATATATATATATGGGTGATATGTACACAAAACCATGCACAACTATATATATATATATATATATATAGAGAGAGAGAGAGAGAGAGAGAGAGAGAGAGAGAGAAAGTTGTGCATGGTTTTGTGTACATAGCACCTCATATATATATAGGAATATATATAATATATATATATAGGAATATATGTGAGGTGCTATGTACACAAAACCATGCACAGCTTGGAAAAGTTACTTTTTGGGACTCCCAGTGCCCAGGATGTGCCAACCAGCATGTTCGCCAAAGCACATTTTTCCCAAATTCAAATGCTGAGCAATGACATTTGGCTGCAAAGGCGACACAACAAAAACTGCTGGAGACGGAAAGGCAAGGTGTGTGTTTCTGCATGAATGAGGCTGGCTCCTTTTGGCTGCGGGTGTGGCATTTCACAACGAAGGTGCCTGGCATTACTTTGCCCACCTTTTTTTCCAGGTATAATTTACCCAAAGCTACCGCTGAATGCACTTTAAATGTCAAAAAAGCAAAGTGTCGTCGTGCCTCTGGGCTTGCAAATAAATGTCCTCCTTCAGAAAAGGATGGTCCTGGATCTCTTTTTGAATGGTTCTTCATCTTAATGATTGCCATTTCTGATTGTTGGTTGCTGTCAACAAAGACCCACAACAACAAAGATAAATGGCAGTACAAGGTGGATGGTTTCAACCAAGGAAAGCACAAATGTCCTGACTTTGCAATTCCTGAGCAGGGCTGTTGGAGGTCTCTTGTTTGTTGTAATAATAATAATAATAATAATAATAATAATAATAATAATGATAATAATAACAACAACAACAACAACAACGTACAGTGGGTCCTTGGGGTTTGGTTCCAGGACCCCCCTTGGATACCAAAATTCATGGATGCTTAAGTCTCTAAATACAATGGATAGTCAAATGCAACATTTTCATCGCCTTAATGATCATACTGTTGTTGTTGTTTGCTGTCGAGTCACAAAGTTTGTTAATTGTTTGAAGTTGCAAAGTTTGAAAATGTTGCAGGTGGCACAATCAAGGGTTCGCTTTTTGGAATTTATAGTTTCTTTGAATATTTTCAAACCATGGATGGTTGAATCCATGGAGATGGGGGGATGCTAATAATAATAATAATAATAATGATAATGATTGTTATTATTTCTTACCTGCCTCTTCCATGGATCGAGGTGAGGTATAATAATAATAATAATAATAATAATAATAATAATAATAATAATAATAATTTATTTATATTTCCCGCCTCTCCCTACGGATCGAGGCGGGAGTACAAGGATAAAATGTACAAAATGTACAGTAATACAATCAATAAAGAAAGAAAACATAACAATAAAACCACAACAGTTATAAAAAGAACAGTAATAAACAATAAACTGCTGGAGTTTATTGTTTAATAACAAGAATTAACATGAGTGAGGTGGAGTGCAGAGGCCAGGCCCAAAAGAAAGACATTTAGGCTGCATCCGGACTGCAGAAATGATCCAGTTTGACACAGCTTTACCTGCCATGGCTCAGTGCTAGGGAATCCTGGGAACTGAAGTTCATTGTGGCACCAGAGCTCTCCCACAGAGAAGGCTAAATGGTTCACAAAACTATAGACCCCAGGATTGCCTGGCATGGAGCCGTGGCAGATAAAGTGGTGTCAAACTGGGTTATTTCTGCAGTGCGGATGCAGCATCCTTCTTTCTTTCTTTCCTCCTCCGTTACGGATGGTGCTTTTGAAAGAGCTGTGCTGAGTTTCCAAACTCTGCAGAGGGCAGTAAAGGCCAAGCTAAGGGAGGATGATGCTTGGAAGGAAGAGGAGGGTTATATTATATCATTATTAGAAAATTGCTTTACATCTCACCTTTCCCCCCAAATTGGGATTCAAGGCCGCTTATAGTTTAAAAGAAGAGCAATACAGCTAAAAACATGCACATGAAAATGGGATGAAACTATTCATACAGGTCGAGTCTCCCTTTTCCCTTGGGACCAGAAGTGTTTTGCATTTTGGGGTTTTCAGATTTTTGGAATATTTGCACAACCCTAATGGGATACCTTGGCAATGGGATCCAAGTCTAAATCTGGTTTGTTTTCGTACACACAGAGCCTGAAGGCAACACTCCAGAATCGAAAACTGTCTACAAGAGCGGCTGAGAGAGTGACACCTTTGCTTTCAGGATGGTTCAGTGTACACCAATATTTTAAATAATTTTGTCCAAGGAACAAAGTTGGTGTACACTGAAGCATCTTGAAAGCAAAGGTGTCACTCTCTCAGCCGCTCTTGTAGACAGTTTTCGATTCTGGAGTATTTCGGATTTTGGAATTCCTGATAAGGGTGACTCAACCTGTCCTATGAAAAGTGAGGCTGAGAGAGAGTGACTTGTTCAGGGTCACTCAGTGGTTTTCATGGCTGAACTGGGAATCGAACTGTGGTCTCCAGAACTGCACTCCAACCTTCAATCCAATATGTTACGCTGGCTCACGTGTCTCCTGTCTGTTTGCCCACCAGAAAGGCTCTGAGTTCAAGATCTGAGTCTTCCTTGGCTGCGGGAATAGGAGCACCCCTCTGAGGGAACCAAAAATGTAGCTGGCTTTTCCTCCTGGCTTTGCACAGAACGGACGGCGCGGCTTTGCCTTGTTGCATTTTGCTCAACAGTTGCTGAACCTCTGGCTGTTTTTATTTTAAACAAACGAGGCCTAATGGCTTTTTTACACTCCAGGTGAAATCGCAACAAGCAAGATGGTTCCCGGTCTGTCTCCTCCTCCTCCTCCTCCTGCATCCTCCGAAAGCTCAAATTCTGACAAATCCTTTGCCGCAATTACTGGGGCGGAAAGGATGCACTCGGCGTCTTTTGCACCCGCTTTGCCGGAGGCTCCGAAAAGACTCAAGCTGTGAATGGCCCAGATACGGGAGGACGCTGTGCCGCGGCGGAGAAGGCCTGGTTAGAAGGCAGGTCTCCATCTTCGCCCGAACTCGGCACGCTGAAGGACGCGGGATTTGCTGCTTGGCATGCCTCTCCGAGAAGAAGCAATTTTATACATGGATGCCTTTCCTTAATCCCTCCGGTCTTCCAAGAGAAGGGGCGGCAAGGAGGAAAGAGTTTGGGCCGACCGACCCCAACGGACCGTTTGGAAGAGATGGGTCAAGCATGGCGAGAAATTTCCATGAGTTTGGATGGCAACTCCCAGAATCCCCCTCTCCAAGAAGAAGCAGTTTTATGGATGCCTTTCCCTAATCCCTTTGGTCTTCCAAGGGGTGAGTTTGGGCCGACCGACCCCAAAGGACCGTTTGGAAGAGAGCAAAGCATGGCAAGAAATGTCCATGTTTGGGGGAAAGTTTCTTTTGTTTGGAGGACAACTCCCAGAATCCTCCAACCAGCATGAATTGTCAGAAAGGAATAGGAAAAAGCCGGAGAGGAAGAGGTTGGAGGCATTGCCATGTTCTTCTGGAGCAGTGGTTCTCCAGCTTTGGTCCTCCGGATGTTCTGGACTTCAGCTCCCAGAATTTCTGACTCTTGGCCAAGCTGGCTGGGACTTCTGGGAGTTGGAGTCCAAAACGCTTGGAGGACCAAAGTTGGGGAACCACTGGGAATATCCATGTGCAAAGGGATCTTGGAGCAACTTTGAAGACGGACGGAGTGAAATGCTGCTGCTTCTGCTCAAAGGTGCTCCAAGATCCCTTTGCTCAGAGAGGAAAAGAGAAGGATATGTGTTCAGAAGAGGACTGGAAATCCCAAAGCCCTGTGAGGAATGACTGAGGGATCTGGGGATGTTTAGTTTGGAGGAGACAAGCTTGAGAGGCGACGTGATGGAGCCGTCTTTAAATATCTGAAGAGGCATCTTGGAGAAGATGTGTTCTGATGCTCCAGAGACCCAAAGAGGAACCGATGGATTCAAATTACAAGGAAAGAGAATCCATTTAAACATTAGGAAGAACTTTCTGAAGTCTGGTGGACTCTGCTCCTTTGGAGATGGCCCTCGGGGGTCCCTTCCAACTCTGTGATGCTGTGAAAGTCCTCCATCTTCTTATCTTCTCCTCCGTCTGGATGGGAACCACCAGCCATCCTTGAAGAGGCCCAAAGGAGAAAAGGAGTGCACCCCAAAATCCCAAAGGCAAGAGGAATGCACCCCAAATTACCAGGATATTTCTGCCCCAAACCCAGAAGGAGAGGAACTTCAACTGTTTAGAATGGGGGGAAAGCCACAATGTTGGGGATCCACTAAATGGGAAGGTGGAGTGTGATCTAGGAAACCCTCCCATGTTATTGGGTGGGGAATCCATTTTGCATTTTGGCTGGCTTTCAAGGAACCGCAAAAGCGTCGGGCGCTTTGGAGAGATTTTAAAACTCTTGGCATGGATTCACTGCCCAACTGACCTGGGAGCCAGGAGCCACCAGCATCGTGTCCTAAAAGTTTGACATCCCTTGTTGGATTTGAACCGAGTTTGGGAAATCCTGGACTCTACTATCCAGCAGGACCAGTGGGGGAATCTTAGTGGATGCTGGGCACTGTAGTCCAAACAAAACAGCTCTGCATTTGAAATTCCCTAAAACTCTGTTGCGCTCTGCGTCCTTTGCTTCCATTTTTGTTCTGCGTGTCGAGGCTGGGATCTTTGATGGATGTAATTATCGGATGCAAATGAGCCGCGATGATTTCTTTGGTGCTCTCTTGCAGATGAGGCAAGGTGAAACTCTTGGATTAAAAACAGGCAAAAGTGGATTTTCCTTCCTTCCTTCCTTCCTTCCTTCCTTTGCTCCATATCCTGGGGCTTCCTTGAGTAGAAGTGGCAACCCAGTGACCTAGAATCTCTCTGCAGCGAAGGAAATGGGGCTGGTCTGGGAGGGAAGATGGGGAGAATGGCATGCAATGGGATGAGGGATGGAAAGGGGTCAGTGGGGCGGTGGATCCACTTCAGGCTTTAATTAAAGCCTGATCTATGATTTGTTTGCAAGTGCCACTGAAATGTTTTCCACCCCAAGAAATGCATTTTCATTTTCTAGCCAGCTGAGGGGCTTGAGCATTTGACTAGGACTCTGGAGACCAGGGTTCGAATCCTTGCTCAGCCGCGCAAACCCACTAAGTGAGCTCGGATGAGTCACGCTCTCTCAGCCTCAGAGGAAGGTGATGCAAACCCCCTTGGAACAAATCCTGCCAAGAAAACCCCATTATAAGGTCGCCATAGGTTTGAAACGACACAAAAAATGTGGACAGACACAACAATTTCACATCTTCTCTTCACTTTGTAGCTGCACACAGTGTTGACTTGTGGCTTCCACATCAAGGTTGTGGTGTATCCGCTCTAGATCAAAGAATGATAGGATCCTAGAGAGTCATCCAGTCCAACCCTATTCTGCCATGCAGGAGTACACAGAATCCTAGAGTTGGAAGAGACCCTAAGGGTCATCCATCCCAACCCCCTTCCACTATGCCAGAAGAGCTCTGCTCTGGTGCCACAACAAACTACAATCCCCAGAATCCCATCGCATTGAGCCGTGGCAGTGAAAGTGGCGTCAAACTGGATTATTTCTGCAGTGCGGATGCAGCCTCAAAGGAGTGTGATAAAAGACTTCCTTTCCTTTGCCCCAGTTGAATGGTGTCCTTTTAGAAGAGGCATTCCCTGCCTAGGAGAGCATGCCTCTTCGGCCATAGACAGCCTTGCAATATATTTATTTAAGGAAAATATAGACCTATTTGTTCAAGGAAAAGAAAGAGAGAGAGAATGAAAGAAGGAGGGAGTGATGCGGAAAGGGACTGACTGTTCCTGCCTGCGTTGGAAGCGCTGTTTTATTTATAAGAAAATGTATGCAGATGTAATCAATTAAGCATGCATTAAAATTCAGGCCATTAATTAACGGCTATTTATTCACGCAGGTATGACAGGCTGGGAGGAGGAAAAAGGCAAAAAGCGGAGGAGTCCCAAGTGCATTAATGCAGCAGCTCAGAAGGGATTAAAGCCCACTGTCAGTCCAAGCAAAGTTCGGTTCCTTGCAAGTGCACCTCCGAGAGGCATTAAGGCCCTGCCTCGAGTTCGATTTCTGAACAGTTAACTCAAGGGGAAGATGGCTGGGGGCATGTCTGCCAGGGAAGGAGTTTTTTGGGGTGGTGCTATGGAAGAGAAGACCCACACCTCCATCCATCCATCCAAAAACAGGAGAGGGCATCCCACACTTTGGTCCTCCAGGTGTTTTGGACTTCAGCTCCCATAATAATAATAATAATAATAATAATAATAATAATAATAATAATTTATTTTTATCCCGCCCCTCTGCAGCGCAATTGGGGCGAACTTGCAGTAAAACATCATTACAATAAAACCATCAGCTCCCAGAAGCCTTAGCCATCTTGGCCAAAAATCAGCGATAATTCTGGGGGGTGAAGTCCAGAACATCTGGAGGACCAGAGTCACTGCTTCTGAGGTGAAAAAGGCCAGCTCTGAAATCTCAGCAGCGACCCCCAAGAGCCCAGGAGTTTGTGTGTATTTTTGCAAAAGGCAGGGCTGTGTCCCGAAATGGATGCAGGTGCAGCAAAAGGGAGCGAAGCCTCTTTAAAAGGTGGCTCTGCTGGAGGCAGCAATCCAGGCTCATGAGCAGCAGCACCTGGGACAGGCTTCTTTCTCTGCAGGAGTTTGGCTTTGAGTTTGCCAAAGGGAAGGAAGGCAAAGGCAAAGGCAAAGGCAAAGGGCTGGGAGCGACTCCTCTGGGCCCTGGCCCTGTTTCCAGGCCCCTGCGTTTCCCGACTTCTTCACCCTTGACCCCTGCTGCCTCCTCCTCCTCGACTCGGACCGCTTGACCGACGGACTCCCGCAGGCAAGGAGGCTTTCTAGCTTCCCTCTTGGAGTTTGGTAAGCCAAGCCATTTCTAGGGGTGGCAATTCCCAGGGATTTGGCCCAGGGAGGGTTCAGAGGCCACCGGCGGCCGGCCGTAGGACTGACCTTTGCCTCCTCTCCTTGAGCCAAGAGGTCTCTGAGCATGGGCAGAGTGCCGGTCCAAGAGTGGAAGAGAAGAGGGGGCACCCAAGCTTTCCCGTGATTTGGAGTACAAGCAAAAGTTCACCTTCCTTCATCGCCAGGTCCACCTGTGCAACCTGCCCATCGCCCTTTTCCCTGGGGGGTTCTGGGAGTTGTAGTCCCCCAAAGGAACATTTTATTGGTTTCTTGACGGAGAGAGTGGAAGGTGCCCTCTCTTTCATGGCCTGCGCTGAGGGCAGCTATGAGTCCCATTTCTGGCGTTTTTTTGTAAATTTGTAATGACGATTTTGCAACTTTGCACTTACCGTTGTGTAATGGTTCTGGTTCCCAACTCGTATAGTTTTGAATTGTAAAGGCCTTCCAAGATGATTGGACCCTAAAACCGATGGGGATTTATATATTGTGGGTCTCATGGCATAGTGGCAACTCTGGAGACCGGGGTTTGATTCAGCCATGAAATCGTGATCTTAGGGGAGTCACACTCTCTCAGCCTCGGGGAGCCAACGGCAAACCTCCTCTGAACAAACCCTGCCAAGAAAACCTCAGGATAGGGTCACCATAAGTCAGGAACGACTTGAAGGCACAACAACAACAACAACAACAACAGCAGAGCTTTCTAAGATGCTGGAACTAGAATGTAAAGCCCTTTAATGGCTGGCCATGGAGCCATTTTTCCATAACCGTTGGCTAGGGGATGCTGGGGCTTGTTATCCAAAACGTACCCCGAGATTCTGGGAAATCTTGAGGTTGCAGGGCCTGAGATGGGTTGCTTTTGCCTCTCCTTTCCCTCCTCCGCCTGAGAGCCGAGGAACGCCATCCCTTTCTTTGAGGGCCATCCGTTCCCGCATTTGATCCCAGGCCAGGGCTTCCCAGCAACGAATGATTTAATCTCCTTAATGCACTTTGGGGCTCCGATGAAGCTCCGGTTCCACCTTGGCACGGCCGCTGGACGCTGGGAACCTATCTCTCTGCCCAGGAGGAGCTTCCCAAGATCCCTTGGACCCCATGAAGCTCAGTGAGGCTTCCCATGACCTTCCTCAGGGTCTG
The DNA here is from genome assembly GCA_026167975.1 of Phrynosoma blainvillii. Taxonomy (NCBI): domain Eukaryota; kingdom Metazoa; phylum Chordata; class Lepidosauria; order Squamata; family Phrynosomatidae; genus Phrynosoma; species Phrynosoma blainvillii. Next base: position 14,818,461 of record JANUYF010000014.1, read on the forward strand.
ACCCTAATCCTAACCCTAATCCTAACCCTAGTGTCCTGCGTCGCTCTCAGGGGTTTCATCTCCATTTTGTAGGGCAGCAGAGAAGGGCTTCATCTCCATGCCATTCTGCACAGGTTGTCCATCTTCATCATCATCATCATCATCATCATCATCATCATCATCATCAAGTGCTTCGAAGAGATTGTCATCATCCTTGCCATAAATTATGGCAGGCCATATATCCTGAGATATTCTTGTGTGCCTTCAAGTCGTTTCCAACTTAGGATGACCATAATAAGGTGAACCTCCTACAGGGTTTTCTTGCAAGGTTCGTCCAGAGTGGTTTTCCTGTTGCCTTGCCCTGAGGCTGAGAGAGTGTGACTTGCCCAGGGTCACCCAGTCGTCGGTTTCATGGCTGAGCCGAGATTTGAACCCTGGTCTCCAGAGTCCCAGTCAGAGGCTCGAACTACTGCTAGCTAGCTCTCTTTGGGATTGGCACATCGTCCCTTTTCTGATGTTGTGCCAGATGGCGATGGAAAACCCCAAGAAAACCCCATGATAGGTTTGCTTTAGGGTCGCCATAAGTTGGAAACGACTGGAAGGCGTGCAACAGCACAACAAAGTGAACCTGTTATGGGGTTTTCTGGGGCTGAGAGAGTGTGACTTGCCCAAGTGCACCCAGTGGGCCTTATGGCTAAGTGAGGAATCAAACCCTGGTCTCCAAAATTGTAGTCTGACCCTTAAACCATCATGCCATGCTAGCTTTCCCGGATGGACTATCAGTAATGCCCACCCCCAAAAACAACAACATAGAATCTGGGAGCTGGAAGGGGACCCCAAGGGCCACATAGTCCAACCCCATTCTGCCATGCAGGAACATACAACTAAACATCCCATCCAACCTTTATTTAAAGACCTCCACAAGTTACTTTTGGGGTCTATAACGGTCAGGAGCCCCTGCAAATAGTGGAACTGGAGGGATCCTGGAAATTGTAGTCCAAAGGCGCGAGTCTCCCAGGCTTTGTGCTTATGGAAACCTTGGCCTTTTGCAAAACTAAGTCCTTGTTCCTAGATGTTTCCCAGACTTGCAGGACTCTGCAGCTGAGGTCAGGATGAGTCCTCCACCTCCACCAACTTGGTCCTCCATTTTCTTTGCCAGGATGATGCTCTTCTTGGCTCTGCCAACATGGCTTTCAGCATCTCCTGCCGTGCCAAAGCCAAAGCCAAAGCCGGGAAGTGCCTCGCACTCAGGCCTCTCGGAGCCCGAGGCGACGTCCATTACGGGGCCTAGTGCTTTCCCATTTAATAAGCACTTAATATCTTAATAAACTTTTATAGAACGCATTAAAGGGAGAAGCCGAAAGGCACTCGGCTCAGAGCTTCTTAGGTGAGTGCTCTTTAATCGGTCTGGGCTGTAATTTAGTCACACGGGAGCAGAAGGGAAGAATTGCTTTTTGCAAGAGAGAGAAGGATTTGCCACAGGCCTCTTTGAACAGAGCCAGGCTGTTCCGGCCCCTCCCAAATTTATTAAATTTTATATCCAGACATTTTTCAGAGAGAGGATGTCGGTCGCTGTTCCATCGGGTCAAACTCATGGAATCATAGAGCTGCAAGAGACACCCAAGGGTCATCCAGTCCAGCCCCACTTTGCCATGGAGGAAGACATAGGATCCTAGAGTTGGAAGGGACCCCTAAGGGCCATCCAGTCCAACCCTCATCTTCTGCCATAGAGGCATACATAGGATCCTAGAGATGGAAGGGACCCCCAAGGGTCATCCAGTCCAACCCCACTTTGCCATGAAGGAATACATAGGATCCTAGAGATGGAAGGGACCCCCAAGGGCCATCCAGTCCAACCCTCTTCTTCTGCCCTGGAGGTGTACATAGGATCCTAGAGATGGAAGGGACTACTAAGGGCCATTCAGTCCAACCCCCTTCTTCTGCCATGGAGGAATACATAGGATCCTAGAGTTGTAAGGGACCCCCAAGGGCCATCCAGTCCAACCCTCTTCTGCTGTGGAGGTGTACATAGGATCATAGAGTTAAAAGGGACCCCCAAGGGCCATCCAGTCCAACCCCGTTCTTCTGCCATGGAGGAATACATAGGATCCTAGAGTTGGAAGGGACCCCCAAGGGCCATCCAGTCCAACCCACTTCGTCTGCCATGGAGGCATACATAGGATCCTACAGTTGGAAGGGACCCCCAAGGGCCATCCAGTCCAACCCTCTTCTTCTGCCATGGAGGAATACATAGGATCCTAGAGTTGGAAGGGACCCCCAAGGGCCATCCAGTCCAACCCTCTTCTTCTGCCATGGAGGAATACATAGGATGCTAGAGTTGGAAGGGACCCCCAAGGGCCATCCAGTCCAACCCTCTTCTTCCATGGAGGAATACATAGGATCCCAGAGTTGGAAGGGACCCCCAAGGGCCATCCAGTCCAACCCTCTTCTGCCATGGAGGAATACATAGGATCATAGAGTTAAAAGGGACCCCCAAGGGCCATCCAGTCCAACCCTCTTCTTCCATGGAGGAATACATAGGATCCCAGAGTTGGAAGGGACCCCCATGGGGTTGTGCAAGATCCAACCCCATTCTCCTGTCCAGTAGTGCACCTCCTTGTGACAGATGGCCATCCAGCCTCTGTTTAAAAACCTCCAAAGGGAGCCTATTCCACTGTCAAACAGCTTTTACTGTCAAGAAGGTCCTCCTAATATTTCGGTGGAATCTCTTTTCCTATAGTTTGCATCCATTGCTCCAGGTGCTGGTCTCTGGAGCAGCAGAAAACAAGCTTGCTCCCTCCTTAATATGACATCCCTTCAAATATTTAAAGAGGGCTATCATATCTCCTCTTAACCAGGCTAAATATTCCCAGTTCCATAAGTCTTTCCTCATAGGGATTCATGGTTTCCAGAGCCTTCACCATTTTAATTGACCTCCTCTGGACACGCTCCAGTTTTTCAACATCCTTTTTGAATTGTTTTGCCCAGAACTGGACACAGGATTATTCCAGGTGAGATCAGACCAAAGCAGAATACAGTGGCACTATTACTTCCCTTGATCTAGATACTATACTTCTATTAACGCAGCCTAGGATCATATTGGCTTTTTTAGCTGCTGCATCACCTTCAACCTGTGGCCTACAAAGACTCCCAGATCCCTTTCTCATGTATTGCCATCAAGCAATCTGCTACCCATCCTATATCTGTTTTGAGAAATTAAGATGCATTGATCTTGCAAAAGACCCACTCCTGGTGGGAGATTAAAAATGGGCTAGAATGGATTTTACGGTGTGGTTTAGATCTGGACAGCAGCCTACATTTGTGTTTGGGGGGGGTCTTTCCTTGGAGGGTATGTCTGTGAGGACTGCCATGATGAGAAATGTATGAGTTTAGTGGGATGCTTTTGCTGGGGATGTCCTTCCTTACACAGACAATGGTCTAGATGCCCTTTTGGGGTCCCATAGAGCTTTGATTCTGCCTTGTGTACATCCACCACCGATCTCAGCTCCCATTCCTCTTTATTGCAGCTAATCGTCGTCGCCAGCCGTCAAAAACCATTGAGGAAATGAAAATATTCATTGAAAGAAATGCTAGAGAACAAACTGAAAAGGATTCATGGAATCGTATCAACGGCAGCATTCATTCTCAAGGTTTGGGGAAAATATATCAATATTTTAAATACACACACACACACACTGAAGCTGTCAAGTTTACAATTTGGATGTATAGTTTCTGCAAACTCCCCACCTGCTTATATTTATTTATACCCACAAGGAGGTTTGATAGTCTCCCTTTTATAGACCTGATTATTATGGCTGTGTGTGTTTTCCCCCTTCTGTATTTCTTCAAAATTGCAACTTTTAGGTAATAACATTTCCCCAGGTCCCCTGCCTTATCGCAACTGCTATTTATTGCCTCGCAGGGCTGACATCTGTCGGGTTTATTTGTCTGTCATTTTAGCGTCATGTATACCGGCGCGTGGGAGGTTTTATTAGCTTTTCCTATGGACGGACGGATGGACAGACGGGCGGACGGGGGCTGATGGATATTTAGCATCTGGGGGCTGAGGCTTTCCGTCATTGTGGAACAGTGCCTTTTGGGACTAAAAATTCCTTACTTTGGATGGACAGCTCTACAGAATTGTTGTCCAAAAAGGATTTATTTTTTTTGGCAGTCCCAAAAGGAAAAAAATTTCAGGCTGTTTCCCTCCATTACCTTATATATATATATATATATACACCAAAGAAAGGGAGTACAAAACTGCACAGCAGGCGAGCCTCACCACCTTGCCAACGAATTGTGATTTTGCCCAACCCAAAGGCATGATTGGATTTACTTGTACATCTGCTTGTGCGCCATATGCAATGCACAACCACAGGCATCGATGCACAACGCACACAAATATCAATAGGCAAGGGGATCTTGTAGCTGGATTTACTTGTGCTTGTGTGCCATATGCAATGCACAACCACAGGCATCGATGCACAACGCACACAAATATAAATATGCAAAGGGACCTTGTAGCACTAATTGAAAGATGGAGAAGTTGGTAGCATGAGCTTTTGTAGACTTGAGCCCTCTTCTTCGATGCATGAAGCGGAGGGTCCAGGGACAGACCCTATATCAGCAAGCTCTGGGTGAGAATGTCCATAGGGGTGCCAAAGTTTGTGGGTGACAAGTTAAGTTTTGGCAATTATTGGGGGACAGAGGCAGGAGGAAGGCTGTTGCCCGAGGCCCAGGGAGTAGGAAACCATATGGATGAGTGTTGAGATACAGTCTGGGAACCAAACAGAAGATGTGATGAACTGGACAAGAGTTCGCTGGACAATCGGGCCGGTCCCTGTGCCAGAAGATAAATGGACATAAATCAGACATTAGGAATGGGACTATGCAAAAACCAGTGGCAGAACATTTCAGTCTTCCTGCATATTCCATCTTGGACCTAACCCAGACCCTAACAAAACAAAAAGACTGCAAAGGGAGGTTGCAAACAACAGAATTGGAGTATATCCTCCATCAAAAGTGGATGAAGAGAGACAATGGTTTCCTGGCGTACTACACACATCTCAGTACTATCTAACCCCTCGTCCTCATGGGGCTCTGTTGACCAGTTCATAGAATCATAGAGTTGGAAGAGACCCCAAGGGCCATCCAGTCCAACCCCATCCTGCCATGCAGGAACTCCCAATCAAAGCATCCCCATTGACAGATGGCCATCCAGCCTCTGCTTAAAGACCAGTTCATCGTATCTGGCTTTTGTTTCCCAAATACTCATTCCTGTGGTTATCCATTCGCCTTGGCTTTAGGCAACATCCTCCGTCCTGCCTTTGTCCTCCAACCACCAGAGATCATTTCATTTTCATTGTCTTTTCATTTCCACATCTACGCCTTAAAGGGTGCCGTAAGTTGGAAACGACTCGAAGGCACGCAACACAACACAACACAACACCACACAAAAAGTAGGATTGGAGCAAAATGTCAGAATGTCAGGGAAAACTCCTTAAAGATGGCATCCGGGTGGCACCTAACTCCATCCAGATTAGCAAAAATTCACAAAAACAGAGAAAACAAATGCTGGAAGTGATTGGTTTCATATGTGGTGGCAATGTCCTGAGATTAAAAAGTTATGCGAAGAAATTCATATAGAAATCAATACAATTTTGACATAAAATTTCAAATGCTACCTGAAATTTATCTATTAAATATAACTAATAAAATATCAGATGTAGAAGCAAAACAACAACGACAACAACACTGGAAAACACTGTTATATATGATCACATCAGCCAGAACTCTCATTGCACAAAAATGGAAAACAAAAGAAATACCTACAATAGAAGATTGGTTGGTAAAATCTCTATATAGACAATACAAAACTAGATAGACTAACAAACCTGATAGAAAGAAGGTCCATAGAAGTAACGAACGCAGACTGGGAGAAATTTAAAAAATAAATTGTGTAAAGCGATGGTCATAAAAATACACACAAGGTTTATAAAGCCCTGAAAGAGTTCAAGATTATTGTAAGCGTAGAAAGACTGAAGTCACAAAAACAAATGACAGTAAGAGGGAACTGTATTTTACTCTTTTTATTTACTCAAAAACCAGGTAGACCGACAGGCAGCTCAGAAATAATCGATTGAAGAAGAAACGGTCATTTAAAAATGCATTTTTTGTAAATGTGGAAAGTTCACTTCAAAAGAAGAAGAAGAAGGAGAAGAATTAGGGTTGGAGGGCCGCATGTGGCCTCCGGGCCATATTTCCCCCTCCTAAATGTCCCTTTCCGAATAATGCGCCTGAGAGATCCAAATCTCTGTGCAAGAGATACCAAACTCTGCCCCGGCGGTTTCTCATCTTATTAAAATCTTACAGGAAGACCGTGTCGAGCGGTGCGTGCCTGCAAAGGCATCTTTGCAATAACCTTTCTCTGTTTTTGGGAGCAGGATTCGAAGGAGACGGTCGGTCGGGTGTGGATGATGGTGTGAGAGGTGTGTGAGTTGTGGCCGGCAAGGAAGCAAAGAATGGGACGGACGGGAAGGGTGCATCTTGCAAAGGAAGCCATCTGCAAGGTGACAGCTGTGCAAATAAAAGGGCAGTGTCTTCCATCTTAAGACCGCGGCTCAGAAAAGGGGACTCCAACTCCCAGAATCCCCTGGCTGGCATGGGTGCTTGCTGGGGTTAGTTCGCCTTGGAATATGATTTGGACAACAGCTCCCAGGATCCCTCAGCAAGCAGCAATGAAGGCTGGGGGATTCTGGGACTTGGGTTCCCCTGCAAAATGTTTTGCATGGCTGTTAACTTGCATGGCTTCCTTTGCAAGATGCGCCCTTTCTGCACCCATGTTTGAGGCGTCTCTTGAACTCGCCTCTTTCCCACACCCCCATTCCATCCCAAGAGGTGGCTTTTCCAAGATGATCTAAGCACTGTGTGTTTTTCTGAAAGAGAACAGGGGATGGGGAGAAGTGGCCAAACATTGTCCCCAAAGGTGACCATTTATTTTAAATATATATATATTCAGCTGAAAGTTTAATGACCTCATGAAAAATGGATGGAGGCAAATGGGTTTTCCAAGCAGGGGATGATGGGCCCATTAAGTTTGGAGAACAGATGGAGGGCTTTCTCAGCAGGACTTTAACAGGCTGAAAGGCATTTGAAACAGCCGATAGATAGATAGATAGATAGATCGAAGGAAGGAAGGCAACACATGGGACCTATATTTCCCAGAATGCCTTCCTTGACGGGGAAATTCCCTCTGTCTGTGATTCAGTTAGAAAAAAGGAACTACAGTAACATTAGCGATGGCTTTATAGGGCCAGCCAAAAGGCACAAAAAGTATTTTTGATTCCTATAGAGACGTCAGTGTTTTGTGCATTTTGCGTTGGTCCTATGAAGGCATTGCCACTTTGTGGGTTTTTGATGGGCCTTATAAAGGCATTGCTATTTCGTGTGCTTTCCTATGCCTAGGCGATGGGACTTAGTCGGCCCTATAAAGACGTCTGTACTCCTTCCATCCGTCTCCTTCTAACCCTGCCCCCAAAAACAGAGAAAGGTTATTGCAAAGATTCCTTTGCAGGCACGCACCGCTCAACACGGTGTTCCTATAGTTGGCCCTATAAAGGCATTGGGACTTAGTCTGTACTTTATAGGCGTCGGGACTTAGGTGGCCCTATGAAGGCATCTGTACTTAGTTGGCCCTATAAAAGTGTCTGTACTTAGTCAGCCGTATGAAGGCTCAGCAGAGGGGTGGGATATAAATAAATTTATTATTATTATTATTATTATTATTATTATTATTGTTAATGCATTTGTACTTTGTCAGCCCTATAAAGGCATCTGTACTTAGTTGGTCCTATAAAGGCATTTGTACTTAGTCGGTCCTATAAAGGCATTGAAGAAGTCAAATAATGGCAAATGTAGAGAAATACAAATGTAGAGACCTGAATGCGAACGAAATGCCAGCGCCTTAATAGGGCCATCTAATTATGGCTCCCTTCTTAGGGCCAATTGAACGGCGGGAGAATAGGAATGGCTGCCTGGATTGTGGGATCCTGAGGAAGCATCCACTATGATCCCACTTTCTCCAAATCCTCCTCCTTCAGCTGGAGGCCTTTGAGCATCCTCTGAGCGAGCCCCTTTCCCTTGAATTGATCCCGCTTGGCTTTGGAAGGAGAGGACCTTGTGGTCTGTTTTGGGACCCTGTCTCCTCTGGGAGGTGGCCAGAGAGTGTGCCTTGATGGGAGAAATGGATCGGTGGCTTATGACTTATTAGGATCCATTAGGCCTGGGAGGGAAGGAAGCCTCTCCGATGGAGCAGAAGGATCGATGGCCGGAGAACAGATGGGACCCAGCCCTTGGCAAGGAGGGATGCATCCAAACCAGGCTCCCTCCGGCTTCTGATCTTTCTCATAATGGAAGGCATTAAAGGCTCCTGTCTGGCCTGATCTTGGACGCTAAGCAGGGTCGGTTCTGGTGAGGATGTGGATAGGAGACCGCCAATGAATGCCGTAGACCATATTCCAGGGAAAGGCGCTCCGACGAAAACCCTGCGCAGTTCCTGGGGTCACCGTAAATCGGCCAGGGGCTCGAAGGAAGGCACCGAGGTGTAATCCTCACATTTATTCCAATGGCCCTTCTGCTTTCCTTGTCTCGGGGCCCATCCGCATTGTGGAGCTCTAGCGGTTTGGTGCCCCTTGAATGCCAGTGGGGGGGTCTTGCATCCACTCTGAGGCACCATGACTTTTATTGGAGCTCCCCATGGGGCTGAATTTCCTTAGGAAAGGGCTTCAGGACCACGGAGAGGGCCTTGGGTAAATCCTGGCCTGGATTCGCCGCCCCGCAGACCTGGCAGTTGTGATCTAATGTTCCATCTGCATCCTCCTCCTCTTTCTCTTTCTCTCTCTATCTCTGTGTCCCTTGCCCCCTTCAACGTCTTCATGCGAATGGCATGATAATGGAGGGAAATGACGCCAGCGGCTGCGAAAAGCGACATTCGGGGAGAGGCATGGGAAGCCCAAAAGCATCCGTTGCTCATTAGCCGAGCTGTCCAGACGTCACTTCTCATTGCAGGCGACACGGAGCCGGCCGCGGGGACAGGCAGTCGCGGCATCTGCAGTGGCTGTCCTGAGTGCGAGGCAGAGCGCAGGGTTGCGCTGCCTTTCAGGGCTTTCCTATGGCCCCCTTTCCACAAGTGACCAGAGCTGTGCCGAATTGGCCAAAGAGTAGCCCTGGGTCTCTCCTTTCCCCCCAAACTCAAAATTCCTTTTACGGACGGTTTCCAAACATTATTAGTACTTGTTGTTGTTGCTTCTTGTCAAGTCAGTTTGGACTTAGGGCAGGCCTCCAAGATTTGAATGGGAGTCCTCCAAGATTTGAAAATCCAGGGATTCTTGGATCGAATCAGTGCGCACCTTGCAGTGCGGTCCCCCACTTTTCCTCCTTTTGTTGTTGTGTGCCTTCAAGTCTTTCCTGACTTAATAGCAACCCTATCATTGGTTTTTCATGGCAGGGTGTATTCAGAGGGGTTTGCCATTGCCTTCCGATGAGGCTGAGAGGGTGTGACTTCCCCAAGGTCGCTCAGTGGGTTTCATGGATGAGCTGGGAATCGAACCCTGGTCTCACAGGAGGACTATGAATCCCACAACTGGGTGAAGAGTTCTGGGCATTGCAGTCCACAAAGCAGCCTTCCCACGCTTAGCCTATCACTCCCACCCTTTCCTTTGGAAAAGTTCCTTTTCTGCACCGCATCTCCCAGCATCCTTTCCTCTTGCCAGTTGCCGGCCCAAGGGAACAAAGCAAAGCAAGGCACTCCGATCCTGCTGAGCCCAGCATCTTTCTTCTCCTTGTGGGTCCTCCTGGGCCAGGACCATGGGTCAGGTTTCTCTCTTTCTGGCTGGAAGGGGGAGAGGCACTTGGCAGATGGGAACCCAACTCCCTCCTTCCTCTGCAAGGGCTCCTGCATAATTGAAGAGTGGCTCTGGGTCCCAGCCGGGGAGGGCCCCCTTCGAGACGCGACGAGGGAAAGCCTCGCAAGAGGCACTCAGAGCCCATTAGCTGATGAATTATTCAGGCCCTCCATCTGCTGATGGGAAAGGAGTGCTCCTGATGGCTCCTCGCACCCAGACCCATTTGGGCCGGAGATGGACCTTCATGTCCAGGCTCCGGGAGGTCAGGAAGGCACCTTGCTATTGCTGGCTCTTTCTTGAGTCTCGGAAGCAGCCCGAGAATGGATCTGCGTTATTCCCGGCCTGTCCGCACTCTCCTGGAAAACATGAGTGTTCTTGCAGGGTCTCCAAACTTGGGCTGCTCTGCCCTTGAGTGCAGAATAGGGCTGGAGCTGTGTGCGAAAGACAGTCATTGCCCCCATCCCAAAGCAAAAGGCTGCCCTCCCAGGTGGCCCTTCTTCCCCTGGCTGCCTTGCCACATTTTTAGCACTGCAGTGGAGCATTTGGCAGGGTTTCCCAAACTTTGGTCCTCTGCCGACTTTTGGGTTTCAGTTCCGAGAAGATCAAAAGGGAAGAAGAGGAAGGAGGAGAAGAGGAAGAGGAAGAGGAGAGGAGAGGAAGAAGGAGAGAAAAATGAAGGAGGAGGAAGACAAAGAGAAGAGAGGAAGGAAAAGAGACAAAGGTGATGGAGAGGAGGAGGAAGACAGTGAAGAGGAGAAAAAAGGGAGAAGGAGAAGGGGAGGAAGGCAAAGAAGAGGAGGGGTAAGAAGACAGAAAGGGGGAAATGGAAATGGAAATGGAGGAAGAGAAGGAAGCGGAGGAAGGCTGGTAAGGAGAGAAGAGAAAGGTCTGAGAGGCCTTCCCTGCCTTCCCTGCATCTTCTGGAAGGGAGCCAGGAATCGGAGGCAGACAAAGTGAAAAGCCATGAAGGGGCGAATCCCATCATCCTGCCTTCCAGTCCTTCCAGGCTCAGCCCCTTTCCCGGGAACTGGGGGTAAATGGATAGCGCAGGGGGTCTCCGGCCGAGGAGGAAAGCGTCTCAGTCCTGTAACCAGTAGGTTCCAGTGGTAGAACTGGGCCTCCAGACATGGTCACCTGGACCTGCTAGGGCATCCCAGGACGGATGCCCCCTCCATGCCCATGGCTCTCGAATGGGGTCCCTGGGCACTCTCCAAGGCCAGGCCCCTGGAAGAGAGACTTCCAAGGTTGGGAGGAGAACGCAGACGCAGACAAGGGAGCGTCATGGCAGGGGCATTCCTAGGAGAGTGCGAGGGATGCGGACCCCACCGGCTGAAACCCCAAAGGGGCGGTTGCTCATCCTTCATCTTGACCAGCCCTTAGTGATGCCTCTGCTGAGCTGCGCGGGTCTGTGACCCATCTCCTGTCTTAGTAGTAAACATGCCAACAATTTTGGATAGGATGCTAACTGGGAAGTCCACTTCTCTGGCCTCCTCTCATCCACCTCCGCAGCCTTGAATTGCAGAAAGAGCTAGCAGTGGCCAGCGGGACACAAAGCAACCCTTCCTATGCCACCGGGCAGCTGTTCACTTGGACAAGGACTCTATAACCCATCTGCCAGGTGGCAGGGGCCCTGTCCGCCTTGCACCCCTGGAGGTCCAGAGATGGTCCTTCTGCCTGACCTCTGCCGCTTGCATTTCGTCTCACGTATCTCCATGCGGTGACCAGATGCATCTCGGTTGGAGACGCCTAGGAGGGACGTTGGCTCTTGGGAAAATCCAGCGCCTGTGCTTTTCCCCTCCAGCCGGACTTAACAAAATTACTCTCTCTGGGCCATCCATTAGAGCATCCTCGAGAGAAAGAGAGACGGAGGGAGAGCGGGAGAGCGGCGTTTTCGTGCCCATGCCTTTGCTCTCCTTATCGGATCAGGAGTCGCATGCTGGCAAGACGCCAGGTCTGGGCCGGAGCAAAAGCCTCCTCTTCGTTTTCTCATTTCTTGTTCTTTTCTGGAGGGAGGGGAAAAAACCCCAAACCACACAACAAGCAACCCACAAAAGTGGAGGCCGCTTGGGATCAGGAAACGTGCCAAGAGAGCAGAAATGCAAGTGAAGCGTTGCTGGGTCAGAGTGAAGGCAGTGCCGTCCCAAGGTATTGTGCTACCTGAAACAAGGAATGGGAATCGGAGGGTCATCAAAGATTTGGAAGGTGCTCCAAAGGCCATGAAGTCAACCCCAAATGCAGAGTACCCTTCCCTCTTCCATGTTGGGCGGTTGCGTTTTCATAGAAGAGAGCGGTACTATTACTTCCCTCGATGTAGACACTATACTTGTATTCATGCGGCCTAGAATCACATTGGCTCTTTTAGCTGCTGCAGCACACTGTCGAAGCATCACGGTCTTAGATGTACGGCCCTGCCGCTATAGCTCTCATGCTTTGCCCCCCAACGGCGGCTGATCAGCCATGATAAACCTTGATAATTCTGTGTTTAGCAATCGCCGGGAATTTATTTAACATACAATAGCGGCCGGCGATAAATCCCAATTAAATACCCAGTGGGGAAAAGCTGTTTGAAGACTTGAACAAACAAGATAATAGATGTTGGCAAATGAGAGAGGCTTCTCTTTTATCCTTCTTCAAAAAACTGGCCGGAGGTAAAGGCATGGTGGATTTTGGGGAGCCAGCATAGCATAGTGGTCTGAATATTGGACTAGGACTCGGAGACCAGGGTCCAGTTCCCAGCGCAGCCATGAAACCCACTGGGCGACCTTGGGCAATAAGTCACACTCTCTCAGCTTTAGGGGAAGGCAGTAGCAAACCTCCTCTGAACAAATCTTTCCTAGAAGACCCTGTAATAGGTTTGCCTTGGGGTTGCCATAAGTCGGAAACAACTTGAAGACACAAAGTGCAAGCTTTTCCTTATTGTTGTTGTTGTGCGTCTTCAAGTCATTTCCGTTTATGGCGATCCTAAGGTGAACCTATCATAGGGTTTTCTTGCCAAGGTTTGCCTTGGCCTTCTCCTGAGGCTTAAAGAGTGTGTTTGGGGGGTGGTTTGGTCTTAAACGTGCCGTCAAGACCTCCTAGCTTTACAAAAGACCTGCTCCTGATAGAGATGAAATCTGCCAGATTAGGGTGATGGATAGGGATCTAGACAGTTGCATGGATAACGCAGTGGTTCCCAAGCCTTGATCATCCAGGTGTTTTGGACTTCAGCTCCCAGAATTCCTGACTGCTGGTCAAAGTGACTGGGGCTTCTGAGAAATGAAGTCCCAAACGCTTGAAGGACCAAAGTTTGGGAATCACTACAGTCTACAAGGACCTGATAGGCATCCGGACTTCATAATGTACGGCGATACAAATGGATCACTGTATGTGCAGCCAAGACTCGATCGCTTGCAAAAGATCCACTCATTGTGGATCCAAACCTTGCCAGAAGTGGTTGGTTGGTGTGGATCCACAGTCTGCCTGTCTTTTTAAAAACTAGGCTTTCCAGGGGTAGCAAAGGGGGGCACCTGGATTTCAAAGCTGGACCCCAATATCTTTGTCTCTGAGGAAGATGCCGGCAGCGGCCAAAGACCTCCGGTTGTCCTTGCGGCCATGGCAAGCCCCATCCGGAACTGGCAGTGCCAACGGACAATGGACCGGAGGTGTTTTATTGCGCTGCCGAGAGTTGGCATCTGTTATTCGAGATCTGAGGGAGAAAAGAAGCCGTGCCCAAACCTTACAGGAATGCCAATGGGTTTCTGAGAAGGCAGGGAAAGAGGCTGCCTGCCCAAGGAACCCAATGGTTTGCTTTTATGGGCGTTTTAAGAGCAGGAGACTCAACCAAGTCTCCGCTCTCTCCCAGAACCTGTCCTTCCAGCTCCGACAAGGGCAATTTTAAGGATCTCTTAGGTTCGTGAATGGAGTCTGAGAGCCTGTTGAACCCAGCAGTTTATTTAGTGACGCAGCGCTAGGTGGACTGCTTTTAAAAACAAAGCCTTTCAGAGCACATCTGAGCATCTAGACCAGGGGTAGGCAACCTTTTTTCCCCTTTAAGGGCCAAGGAGGGACTTCAGCTCCCAGAATCCCAGGAGCTATTGGCCAACATGGGACTATTATAGGCCAACATGGCTGAGGCTTCTGGGAGCTGAAGTCCCTCCTTGGCCCTTAAAGGGGAAAAAAGGTTGCCTACCCCTGGTCTAGACAGTGCCTTTCCTCTTCCCCATTGAGTAAAAATTGGAGAGGGTGGGACATTCCTGGATCCGTAATGGGCTGGATCCAGATCTTCTCTGGGCCGTATCTGGGTCTTCTCTGGGATGGATCCCTACCTTCTGTGGTCCAGATCTGGACCTTCTGTGGGCCATATCTAGATCTTCTCTGGGGTGGATCCCTACCATCTATGGGCTGGATCCAGACCTTCTGTGGTCCAGATCTGGACCTTCTGTGGGCCATATCTGGACCTACCAGATCTAGATCTTCTGGGTGCTGGGTGTTGCAGTCCAACAACAGAGAAAGATTAAAATATCTTTAGGACGTATTGAAGGAAAAGGTGGGGAAAAGGAATGTTGTCCGAAAGCAGCTAAGCTCTGTCGGAAACGTAGATCCTTTGCACCAGGCGGGGAAGGAAGGCGCTTGATGGAACGAAGGCCCTATCCATCCCTTTGAGAGCCTTCCTCATCCGTGCGCCTCCTTCAAAGCAGCCCCAGCCAGACCCAAACTTATTTTTCATCTTTGCCTTTGGATGCTCTCAGGGGTTCCCTGGTGGTCCTCCGTCAACCGTGATCTTTTATCTACTGCCTTGTAGCTGCGGCAGGGTCTTTAGAGACCCAGGCGCTTTCGGATCTCATTTGTATTAGAGGCGCTCGGCAGCTTCTCCAAAGCTCTGTCTGTCGCCAAACATCCGAAGCATTTCTCATAGTAGTAACGATGGTTGTTGCGAGCGTCGGTTTGTTCTTGTGGTTTGCATCCATTTGCCTCCTCTGACATTACTCTGATCTTACTCAGGAGGGACCCCCTCGGATCCATTAGTGCACAAGAGATGCTCAAATTGTGATGGACGATGGTGTGGTTTTGTGTCTCTGATCAGACGGAGGGGACCCCTCTGCAGAAAAGACGGAGACTCTCCGTTCTCAGCCCTGATGATGGAGAGCTGACCAAGGAAAGGTTTTTTGGATGCATTGAAAAGACTTGTTGTGTGTTGTTGTGTGCCTCCAAGTTATTCCCAACTTATGGGACACCTAAGGCGAATCTATCATGGCGTTTCCTTCATGAGGGGGTTTGCCATTGTCAACCTCTGAGGCTGAGAGTGTGTGACTTGCCCAAGTGGGTTTCCATGGCCGAACCAGGATTTGAACCCTGGTCTCCAGAGTCCTAGTCCAATGCTCAAACCCCTGCATCCTTATTTACTCCCTTTTGACTTGGTCTCAGCTTTAAGTACAACGGAGGGTAATAAAAGCTGGCGGGGGTGTCCTTCAATGAGGTGAGGGTGCATGCAGGAGGTTAGTTTTTTGGTCCAGCCAAAAATAGAGGGGGAACAGAGGAGGAAACCTGAGCCGCAAAACCCAAATGCATCCTTAAAAGGATGGGTGTTGGTGGTGGGGATATTTGACTTTAGCAGCAGTACATGTGAAAAAAAGGTCCTTGGGGTTATCGTTGAGCCTAAGCTGAATGTGAGCCAGCAGGGTGAGGCTTCAGCAAAAAAGCCCAATACTATTTTAGCCTGCATTAAGAGAACAGTAGTTTCCAAGGCAAGGGAAGTAATAGCCTCTATTTATTCTGCTCTAGTCATGCCTGATCTGGAGTACAAACTTGGGGGAAAAAGTGATACACGAATAAAAACAGTACTACTAACTACGATTAATGTTAATTTAGCACTGAAAGGGAGAGAAAGAAAATGGCTTTCTCTGCAAGCTCTCTCTTCAGGCCCTGCTGTCAGGAATGATTTTTCTCCTTCCTCTTGTTTGCGGCTTCTGCAGAGATTATTGAAGCTCAAGAGAGTAAAGGCTGGTGAATGATGGGGCAGGAGGTCACGGGTGCGAAGGATGTCGGAGGGTCAGGCAGATAAACTCCCCAAATGTTTTGTCTTTGCAGCCGGGCTAAATTGCTTGGCTGGCTGGCTGGCTGGTTGTGGTTGTGTGCCTTCAAGTTTCTTTGTGACGTATGGTGACCCTAAAACAAATCTATACTTTCTTAGCAAGATTTATTCTGAGGAAGTTTGCCGTGGCCTTCCTCTGCGGCTGAGAGAGTGTGACTTGCCCAAGGCTAACTGGGGATTCGAACCTGCTCTCCGGGAGTCCTAATCCAGCGCTCAGACTCCTATGATCCACCGGCTCTCATGGTATCTCTTGACAAGATCTATTCCAAGGTGATTTCCCTTGGAGAGTGGGATATCCAGTGCAGGGTTGAGTGGGGATTTGAACCCGGGTCTCCCAAAATCCTAGCCCAACACTCAAACTACTAAACCAGGCCACTGTTCTTGGCAAGATGTATTCAGAGGAGGTTTGCCATGGCCTTCCTCTGAGGCTGCTGAGAGAGTGGTCACTGGTCAACCTTGCCCCCGGGTCACCCAATGGGTTTCCATAAATCCTGCCAAGAAAGGCAGGCTGGTTTAGTGGTTTGAGTGTTGGGCTAGGACTTTGGGAGACCCGGGTTCAAATCCCCAGTCAGCCCTGCACTGGATATCCCACTCTCCAAGGGAAATCACCTTGGAATAGATCTTGTCATGAGAACCGGCGAGCCATAGGTCCCAATGGGTTTGCATGGCTGAGCGCAGGGGATTCGAACCCTGATCTCCCAGAGCCTAGTCTAATGCTCAAACCACTATACCAGCTGGATCTCTCTGTGGATAGGAGTGCCTCTGAGCATGAGCAGAGTTGATTTGCTTTGCTTCCCTGTGGATGACCATGCCTCTGAGCATGAGCAGAGTTGTTTTGCTTTGCTTCCCCATTGATGACCGTGCCTCTGAGCATGAGCAGAGTTCTTTCCCCTCCCCATGGAGCCGCCAGGCTCTACCGATCTGGGCTTAGACCCAACACTTTCCAGGTCACAGAAGCTGACTCCCACCCGCTTTACTCTCTGCTGGCACCTTTTATTTTTAGACCTTCCTTTGCCTCTCCCTCCATCCTGCAGCAATTGCAGCCCATCGGAGTCGGAGGGGAGGAAGGCCGCAAAGGCTTTTTGGGGGGAGGCGGTGATGGCTGCTGCCCCCCATCAAAGGAGACAACATCCAGGCAGGGAGCAATCGATAGCAATGCATGCGGGGGCCGCTCTCGCTCTCGCTTCTCTCCAGCCGGGGATAAAACCTCTGCAAACCAAGGAGAGGATTTGCAAACACTTTAAAACAGGCCAAGGGGAGGAAATCCCTGGGGAATTCCCATCACTCTTTGGCTGGGGGGAGTGGAAAGGGGTCCCCAGTGGTCAGCTAGTCCAACCTCTTGCTGTCAGTGCAGGGATTTTCTGGCTGAAGCATCCAAGAGGGGAGAAATCCTGGAATGGACTCACTGCCCCACTGGAATGGGAGCCCCCTGAGACCGCTGTTTCCCAGCCTCTTCCGGGGCCCCCGAAGTGTAATCTGCGTAGGTGTGAAAGAGGATCTTTGCATTTCAGAGCATTTAAGTCACTTTCCATGTTTGCAGGAAAAGGACACGCTTTGCTCGGTGGAGTCCTATCGAGTGCGAATCTCACCTCCGCGCCTCTTCAGTGTTTGGATGACAGAGAGGAGAGAAAGTCCCTTCCCTGCCAAGGTAAGAGGCGGAGGATGTGCCGAGGGCTTTGTCAGCATTGCTTGAACAAACATGGCTCCTCAGCCAAAAACCAACCGGGGTTGCCCACTATCGCTTCCCGTTGCCAAACTCTTGGACATTAGTGGAGGTCATGATGGTCCATGTGGGAGCATTGGTTCTTCTTGGCCCTGGTTTTCATCCCAGGATTATGGGAGTTGCCCTAGAATCCTAGAATTGGAAGAGACCACAAGGGCCATCCAGTCCAACCCCTTTCTGCCATGCAGGAATTCCCAATCAAAGCACCCCCTGTGGCAGAGGGAGTGTGTTCCACTGTTGAACCGCCCTTACTGTCAGGAAGTTCCTCCTAATGTTGAGGTGGAATCGCTTTTCCACTCCCGGCACCAATGCATTCTCCCATCCAAGATGTTTGGCCGCCTGAGGTTGGGCATCAAATGGTGCCCACCCATTTTCTGTCCAGGGGTGTAGTGCTTTGGAAACAGACCTAAGTACCTGGAGAGCGCACGATCTTAGGCCCATTCACATTGTACATTTTATAGCGCGAAATTTCATTTTAGCTGCCATGGGGATATCCTATGGGATCCTGAGAGCTGCAGTTTAAAGAGGGCTGTTTTGCATTCTCAGACTCTAGTGACTGTGTCTTCCTGCATGGCAGAAGGGGGGTTGGATTGGATGACCCTTGGGGTCCCTTCCAACTCTATGATTCTATGACTCCACAAGCTACAAATCCCACATTTTCATAGGATGTAGCCCTGGCACTTAAAGTGGAATAAAGTGTAATACAGAATATAGTGCTAAAGGTTGTGTGGTGTGAAAGGTTCCCCTCTCTGATTTTGGAGGTTAAGCAGGGTTAGGCGTGGCTAGTACTTGGATGGGGGACAGCCAGGATATTCCAGGTTTGTATTTCAGCGGAAGGAACTGGCATCAAATGGGCATTTAGCACTAAGAAAGTGTCTGATCCAGTTCAGATGGGGAGGGGGTTTGCAAAGTGGCATTTGGGGTCCGGATGTGGCCCATGGGTCACACTCTCTCCACCTCTTAGCCAGAGAGTGTCGTTCCTTTGCTTGCAATGCTTGTGACGAGCACCAGAGGGCGGCCTGTCACTCCTAGTCTTTTTTCTGGGAGGCTCCCAGGGAAGATGACAGTATTTGCAAACAGTTCTGGAAGGAAAAAGCTGAAGGTGGCAAGGATGCCGGGAGCCAGATGGCTGCTGGTATTTCTGGGAGGGAATGGTGGGAGGCAATGGGAGGGGGCCGGGGGAACCGCTTCCGGGGGCCCCCTCCCTGGTGCATTTCCCAGATGGAACATCTTTGCAATGGGAAATGCTCATTTCCCCCCTCAAAACTGACAACATGGTTTTGATTTTGGAGGCAAGGGGGACTACAACATCCAAAACCCAGCAGAAGTATTCTGGGAAGTGGAGCAAAACCTGTCCTGGGGGTTTCTTGGCAAGTTTTTTCCGAGGGGGTGCGCCATTGCCTTCCCCTGAGGTTGAGAGAGTGTGACTGGCCCAGGGCAACCCAGTGGATTTCATGGCTGAGCGGGGATTTGAACCCTGTGCTCCAGGGTCATAGTCTGATGCTCAAACCACTATGCAATGCTGCTTTCAGAGAAAGGCATGTGGGAAAGGTAGCCTTTGGCCAGGCACCGGACCTGCCTTTTGGGTGCCCACTGCGGCGTTGTGCGTCCGTTTTCGAAGAGGAATTGAGGGCGCCAAAGTCAGACACTGCGCAAGGAAGAAGTTTCCAGTGTCGAAGCAGTTCAGAGTTAAGGGAGTCCAGTTGATAAACACTCCAAGGGCCATAACTGCATTAAATGCATTTGCAAGAGCTGAGAAGCCGTGGACGGAGGAGGCTGCTGTTGTTATCTGCCCTTGAGTCGCTTTCAGCCCATGGAGACCCTCTGGAGGAGACGTCTCCAAGCCTCCCTGTCCTCCACGGATCGGCTCAGGTCTTGCAAAGTCATACTTGTGACCTCCTTAACAACAGAGTCCACCTTTCCTAGCATTTCTGTCTTTTCCATTGAGTCTTTTCTTCTCATGATGTGGCCAAAGCAGGACAGCCTCAGCTTGATCATCTTGGCTTCCCGAGAGATTTCAGGCTTGATCTGTTCAAGGACCCATTTATTTGTATTTTTGGCCCTCCATGGGATCCTCCGCACTCTTCTCCAGTAATACATTCTCTCAAATAAATTGATTTTCTTCCTATCATCTTTCTTAACTCTCCAGCTCTCCCATCCATCCATGGGAATAATAGGGAACACAATGGCTTGTATGATCCTGAATTTTGTTCTGAGTTGTATCTCTTTGCATTTTAGGATCTTTTCTAGTTCTTTCTTAGCATCCCTCCCCATTCTTAATCTTCTTCTGATTTCCTGACTGCAATCCCCATTTCTATCCATGTTTGATTCCCAGGTATATGGGAATTCTTTGACTATTTCTGTTTCTTCAGTGTCCTGGTTGAACTTGTGAAGGTCCTCCTCGGTGGTCATTATTTTTGTTTTGTTTATGTTCAGCACTTGAACTTTCTTCCTTGGTCTTCCTTAGCAATGGTTCCGAGTCCGTAATGTTTTCCGCTAGTATTACAGTGTCATCTGCATAGCTTAGTCTGTTGATCCTCCTTCCTTCCTCCGATCATCCCTCTTCCTCCTCCTGTGTCCAGACTTGCTCTTTGTGTGATATTTTCTATATACAAGGTGACAAAACGGAGCCTTGCCTGACCCCTTTGCCAACTGGGAACCATTCCGTTTCTCCATATTCTCTTGCATTGGTGCTAAATACAGATTCCTCCTCAGGACTCTCAGATGTATTGGCACTCCCATCATGTCTTTAAGGGCCTCCCATAGCCTTTCATGGTCTTCTATGCAGTCAAAGGCTTTTCTATAGTCCAGGGGTAGGCAACCTTTTTTCCCCTTTAAGGGCCAAGGAGGGACTTCAGCTCCCAGAATCCCAGGAGCTATTGGCCAACATGGGACTATTATAGGCCAACATGGCTGAGGCTTCTGGGAGCTGAAGTCCCTCCTTGGCCCTTAAAGGGGAAAAAAGGTTGCCTACCCCTGCTATAGTCTATATGGAGCACATGCTGGTTTTCTCCTGGAATTCCTTGGTGCGCTCCATTAGCCATCCGACATTTGCAATACGGTCCCTAGTGCCTCTTCCTTTCCTGAGGAATCTGGTGTCAAAGCGGTCCAGGGTCAAGGAAGCCATAAACTAGGGACAGGGAGTCCAGTGGAGAAACACTCCAAGGGCCATAACTCCATTAAACTCCATTGCAAGACCTGAGCGGTCAAGAGGAACACTGAAGCTTCATTCTGCCACTTGGCTGGGGAAGGTCACCTTCTTGTACAGGCAGCCTGTTTGAGCATCCACACGGTAGAAATAATGTACATTTGACACCGCTTTAAGTGCTGTAACGCCATCCTAGAGAATTTTGGGATTTGTAGTTTTGCAAGGGTGCTTTGCCTTCTCTACCAAGGTGGACTGCAAATCCCAGGATTCTGTAGGATGGAGCCACGGCAGTTAAAGTAGTCATCTTTCTTCTTTGCATTGCAGCTCCAAGGATCTTCTAACTAGCACAGAAAAGTTACTTTTTGGGAAAAGTAACTTGCAATGCTTGCAATCGCTCTCTTCGCTCTTCTGCATTATGGGTCTTAGAGTCAACCAGCCAACATGGCCTGGGAAGTGTAGGTTATTATTATTATTATTATTATTTTTGAAAAGTTACTTTTGGGGATTGCAGCTCCCAGCATCCTTTAACTGCTCTGGCCTAGGAATAGTTATACTTTGTTTTTTCCCTCAAATAATTTTTTAAATAAACATTTCCTTTTTTGGGGGGTGGGGGGAACTATGTCTCCCAGAGTGCTGCAATGGTGCTGGATGGGAGAACTGGGGGACGTGTGAATGTGCCAAGAGTCGCGTGTCGGGAAACCTCCCAAAGAGGGAAGATGGAAGGAGACGACCCCAAAAAGGTGGCTGTCTGTCTGCCTGAGACGCGTGTCGAGGCTGCATGTGGGAATGCGGGAAGGGCAACTCGGGTGTCAGGGAGGCGATGTCCAGAAGGAGGCTGAAACTCTGGGGAAGGAAGACACGTGATGGAGGGAGGGAGGGAGGGAGGGATGGAGGGATGGAACAAAGGGAGGAGGAGGAGGAGAAGAAGGGAAGGGAGGAAGGGAGGAGAGGAGGAGGAGGAGGGTTTGGACTGAGAAGGAAGAAGGAGAAGGAGGAGAGCAGACCCCTTCCTTGGATCAAATATCCTCCCCCCCCCCCCGGCTTTTATTTTTAATTTTTTTGGAAAGAGAGGCGAGGAAGGAAGAAGCCTTTGGGATTGATCCTTCCAGAGAGATGCTGCTCCTCCTGAGCCTTTTCTTTCCTTGAAAGCCCCTCCGCTTTTCCTCCCTTTTCCTCCCAGAAAAGCCTCCTTTCTTTTCTCTGCCCCTGGAAACCTCTTCGCAGTTGCGGATCCCTTTGCAAGGCTCCCTTTGGGGGAAAAGAGGGGCTCCCTTCCTTCCTTCCTTCCTTCCTTCCTTCCTTCTCTCTCTCTCTCCTGGACCCCCCAACTAGAAATCCCGCATTTCCATCCCACCCCCTTCCTTTTCTTTCTTCCTTTCCTCTCTTTCTTTCTTTCTTTCTTTCGGGGGGGGGGTTAAGCCCCCCTTTGAGGAGGAGATCTGGGGGGCTCCCCTTTTCCTTGGTCTCTTTTTTTTGGGGAGGGGGCTGGGCTTGGTTTGGGGGCTCCCAGCAGAAGCAGGGGTCCTCCTTTTGCCCGGGATTTTGCCATGGCCGCCTTCATCTTCTGGTGCATCTTCATCAGCCATGGTGAGTCCAAATATATCTATATCTATCTCTATATATCTATATCACCATTTCTTTTGGAAAAGGCCCCTGTTCCAGAGTGCCTCTGAGCATATGCAGAAGGCCCCTTCTTGCCCCCTTAGAGCCACCCATTGCCCTTCTAGCCCTCCGTTCTCCCTCTTCCTTCCCTTGGGTTTGGGTCTTTGGCCATTATTTGGGTCCTCTGAGCATGTGCAGAGTGCATTGGCTAGATAGAGGACTGGGTTAGCAGCCCCAGGTTGGTTGGTTTGGGGGAGGAAAGAGCCTAGAGCAAGGTGACCAGGTGTCCTCCAAAGGAGGACAAGGCACCTCAGAGTGGAGGACATGTGAGGAAAAGGGAGGAGCTGACCAAAGAGACACTCCTGGAAATGTAACAAATTCCTGCTTCTCAGTCCTGCTCAAAATGGAGGACCTTTTTGGCATGCCTCTTAAGCAGAAGGGGGAATGGAGGACCTGTCCTGGAAAAGGAGGATGTGTCTGGTCACCCTGAATGGAAGAGATTTTGGAATTCCTCCTGGACTTAAGGTTGAAATCGCGGACAGGTCTTGGGAAGGGAGGACATCTGGCCACCCTGAGCTAGAGCCATTGTTCAAGAACAGGTCTCCTGAGCATGGGCAGAGTGCATTCCCAGCTTTTGATAATTTCTGGATGGTGTAAACCCGAGAGTGCTTACACTGGAATAGATTTTAAGTGATGTATGACATGCAGCCCTTGCTCCATTTTCAATTTCCAGGAATTGATGGGTTACGTTTTGGGGCACCCTAAATCTGACCCCCTTCATTCGTTTCCCTTCCCACTTTATGCTCTTTGAGCGTGGGCATATATTGCATTAATTCATTTTAATTCTGATCTCGCCATTGTATGAACGCATGCATGTTTTCTCTGCAAGGACTGAGCGATAGACCAATTTATTCCTTTTATGCTGTATACATTTTTGACTCCCAGGGCCTAGCTTAAGACACAGCTCTTGAACCCAGAACCCGAGATTAAAACCACAAACTGTCAACAGGCGGAGTAACTTGGTTTTGGTTTTTGCAAGGGAAAGGAAACAGCCCTGAGCATGCACAGAGTGCCTTTTCCTTATCCCAGCCTGGTGGTTTCATGTGTTTGGAGCAATGGCTCCTAGGCTTTGGTTTGTGGCACGCAGTGGGTGCCCCTGAGCATAAGCAGAGTGCATTGTTGTATGAAACCTGGGATATATTGTGGCTAAGGCTGGATTTTGGGAATGTGGCACATGGGTCACTTATGGGGTTTCCATCCATAAAGAGATAGCAATGGCCTCCTAATTTGGACCACTAGGATGGTCAACTGGAGGGATTCATGGGCCTTCAAAGGCATGGGGGGGGGGGGCAAGCGAAAAGGACCTTGCAAATAACAATTGTGTTTAGAAGCCTTGGGAAATATGCATTCCAGGAAGAAAGGGCTGGGTATGCATTCCTGCACTGGCAGAGTGGGTTGGACTATATGACCCTTGGGAGTCCCACCCAAAACCCGATGGTTCCTGATTTTATGCTCTTTCTTCCTACAGCAGGCAGGGAACGGCACAAAGGCCGTAGTCGCCTTTCCTTGTGGTCCATCCCTCTTCGCTTCTCATATTTGGGGGTACACTGACCCGGCGGCACCTCCTAATATCCCCTTCTCTCTCTCTGTATTCTTTTTGGGAGAGCCAAGGGATTTGCAGTCCTTTCTTGTCTCCAGTCCCCATGACAAGGCACCCGTCTTCCTTTGAAGCAGAATATAAGGGCAGGGAGGGGAAGAAAGAGATGGGCGTTTGCTGCCGCCTTTGCGCAGAGAGATCCCACAAAGCTGAGATCACAGCCTGGTTGCCGCCTCTGGCTCTTCTTGGTTAGTCAGCACCAGGTTCGAGTCTCGACAGTTCCATCCTCCCCATCCTCCCACTTCGACATGCGTCCCCCAAAACGCAGATGGCACCCATCGTCTTCACAGCGCATCCGGCGATGGCTTCGGCAGGCAGAGGTCTTTCTCCCTGCAAACTGCTGGATAAGTTTAAAAAGGCTTCAGAAGCAAAATATTTCCAAGGAAAGGCTCAATGGAGAGGTTGCAGCAGTGCCTTGCTAGGAGGACAAGGCACTCTTCACATGTTCAGTGCCACGGCATCCAAAATCTACAAAACAGGGATAAGCACGTTTTGCAAGATTTTGTGCATTTGGGTTGTCTGAATACCCCTTTTGCAAAATCTGCAAAACGAGGATTCGGATACCCCAAATGCACAAAATCCATGATGCAAGCTTTCCAAGCTCCACTGGCTTCAACAGGCAAAGATGTTTAAAAAATCATATATATATATATATATATATATATATATATATTCATTCATTCATAATGTTAGGGATAGGATGTTCTCAGGCCTTTCAACCCTCATGAGAAAATCTCTAGCTGGTAGTATGTGGTGATGATGATGATGATGATGATGATGATGATGATTTTGTACATCAATATTGGCTTCTTGGGCTTTCAACCATTATGTGATTTATCTTTGTTCATGCTGAGTTTGAGATGCAATTCTTTGCTAATTTTTCCTCTGGAGCAATTTTCTTCTCCGAGTGAAAAAGCCTCCCAAAATGACACAGTTTGCAAAGACGGTTTGCATTTTGAGACTGATTTTGCACAAAATTCACAGGAGGGTTTGTTGTTGTGTTTTTTCTTTTTATGCAGGACACAGCATCTTCTGCCCAAGAAATACCATTTTCCATGCAGAAAATAATTCTTCTGCATGGGGGAAAAAACAAATAAACACACCCTATTTTTTGCTGCATGGAAAATAATTTTTTCTCCGTGGAGAAATATATATATATATATATATATATATATATATATATATATATATATATTTCTTTTTGCATGGAAAAACATTTTCCTGTGCTAAAACTAAAATACCCCTTTCCATGCAGAGAATAGTATTTTTTGCACAGCCTGGCTCTTTTCTCTACAGAGTAGGCTGTTTGCTGTGTAGAAGAAGCCCTTTTCTGCGCAGAACAACCACAGTGCGAATTTTGTGCAGAATGAAGTCTTAGGTGCGAAAATTCCCATCCAGCCACCAGTCTTCTCAAGATGTGAGAAATACAGGTTTTTGATGACCCTTTTCCAAATATTCTTCCCATCTCTGCACCAGGGTGATGTTTGCCTGTCAGCTCAGGCAAGAAGGTGTTGATGGACCATTCAAGGACCAGCCAGGTCTGACCCTGCTTAGCTTCCAAGATCAGATGGGATCTGGTGCCGGAGGGTCCTTGTATTCCTAAGAGGAAGATCCCCTTGCACTTTTTCGGCAATGGGGCACAACCGCTGCCCCACTTTCTCTGCTGGCCTTTGGGTTGTGCGAAGGAACAAGCGTGTGCACCAGTGCGCCAGGAACACTTTGGAGTGCAGGAGGAGGAATTTGGGGTGGCCTCGCAGGAGCAAGAGACGGTTAGGAGGGGATATGATAGCCCTCTTTAAATATTTGGAGGGAGGTCATATTGAGGATGGAGGAAGCTTGTTTTCTGCTGTTCCAGAGAATAGGACCCAGAGCAATGGATGTAAACTAGAGGAAAAGAGATTCCAGCTCAACATTAGGAGCTGTGTGACAGTGGAAGATGCTCCCTCCAAGAGTGATGGAGTCTCTTTCTTTGGAGGTCTTTAAGCAGAGGCTGGATGGCCATCTCTTGGGGGTGCTTTGATTGAGAGTTCCTGCATGGCAGATTGGGGTTGGACTAGATGGCCCTTGGGGTCTCTTCCAACTCTAGGATTCTATGATTCTATGAAGAGGCAGGACAACCACAGAAACGTATTCCACCCACCCGACCTCCAGACCCCGAATGACCCATGGACAGCTTGTGAGGTGTGATTTTTTGTAAGGATGTTGGAATCCTAGAATCGGAAGGGACCACTTTTTGCATGCTTTCTTTCTGCTGGAAAGTGAATGTGGCCCTCAATTGTGCATGATGCTCTGACTGGGCTGATTCTGGGATTATGGGGGAACCCATGTGGCTGTGGTTGTTGTTTTTGGGTGCCTTCAAGTCCTTTCCCACTTATGGCAAGCCTCAGGCAAACCTAGCGTATATTATCCGGAATTCCAAAATACTCCAAAATCCAAACTTGTCCGCATGAGTGGCCGAGACAGTGACACCATTGCTTTGTTACATGCACAAAATTGTTAAGAATATCATGTATAAAATTACCTTCGGGGTAAATTTAGGAGGTGTATTGTCGTTTTTGTTGCTGTGTGCCTTCAAGTCATTTCTAACTTATGGTGACCCTAAGGCAAATATATCCTGGGGTTTTCTTGGCTAGATTTGCTCCGAGGAGGTTGGCCATGGCCTTCCCCTGAGGCTGAGAGAGTGTGACTCGGCCAAGGCCACCCAGTGGTTCCATGGCTGAGCTGGGAATCGAACCCTGGTCTCCAGAGTCATAGTTGAATCATCGAACCGCTATGATGGGAAGAATCCATGCATGTCCCCAATATATCCCTTCCTCTCCTCTGTTTCTTGTTGTGTTGCAGCTCCAGGTTGAATTGTTTTGGCTCTTTTCTATCAACACTGTCTGGCCTCTTTGCAGAGGAGATGGCCTCTCAAGGGAGCCAGAAATGGGGAACAAAGCTGGAGCATCGCTTCCCTGTCCCCACTTTTTGGGGAGATCTGGGAGAAATGGTGGCGGGAAAGAGAGGGCAGCTCTCTCCGGGGGTCCCTTAGTGAGCGATGCAGTTGGAATCGAAAGGCAGCGCGTTGTGTTTGTGTATTTCTTGGTGTGAACCTCTCCCTTCCCTGGTTCCAAGAAACCTGGATTTGTCCTGGGCTGCAAAGCCGACCGAACAAACTGGGACGGTTTTGGGGGTACGTCCGGTGGGCAAAGGGGAGATCTCTCCATCTAGAGAAGTTGGCCTCCATCCTTCCTCTTCATCTCTTCTCTCTGCAGACCTGGATATTTTTGGTTGTGGAAAAAACAACAACACACACCCTAAGAACAGGTCTTCACTATGTTGTGGTTGTTGTTAATATTGTGTGCTTGTCAGGCCTCACCTGGAATTCAGTGTTCAATTCTGGGAGCCAGATTTTAAGGAGGATAAGGGACAAGTTGGACCCGCTTCAGAAAAGGGCAAGGTAAGAGGGATGCCTAGGAGGAAAGGTTGAAGGAGAGAAGATGGAGAGGGACATGGAGGTCCTCCGAAAGGCCTCAAGGGCTGCCCCAGAAAGTAGGACCAGGTCTAATGGCTTGAGGTGACAGGAAGGCAGATTTTGTTGGGACATTAGAAGGAACGTCTTGATGGAAGCAATGGCCTCTCCTTCTCTGGGTGCTTTTCCAAAAAGAGTTTGGGCAGCTCCCTGCTGGGGATGCTCTAGAAGATCCATGCTTCCCAAACTCTGATCCTCTCAGTGTTTTGGACTCCAGTTCCCAGAAGCCCCAACCCATTGGCCAACAATAAAGAATTCTGGGAGCCCAAAACATTTGGAGGACTAAAGTTTGGGACCCAAGCGCAGCGATTCCCAGACCCTGGCTTGCCAGGTGTTTTGGACCTTGGCTCCCAGAATCCCAAGCTATTGGCCAAGATGGCTGAGGCTTCTGGGAGCTGAAGTCCAAATCGCTGGAGGGCCAGGGTTTGTGTCTGGGTTCTAGAGGACTGGGTCCCCTTCTAAATCTAGGATTCGCCGCTTGGATGGTGGGGCGATTTCCAAGCCCATCCGAGCTCCCAGCGGAGGTGTGCAAACTGTGCATTTCCAAAACATGCCCTCCCTCTTTCTTTACAGAAACCCCCTCCTCTTTGTAGTTTTCCTCTCCGTCCTGCAAACATATCCAATGGTTGGCCATGTAGCAAAGTACCACAACATCCAAAATCCACAAAGCAGGGATACTTACTGTTCTTGCAACCAAAATGCACAAAATACATGGCTTGCATTGTGCAAAGCTCTCTTTCTCTCTGTCTCTGTCACATTTCCCACAGTTGTCTCCTCCGATTCCACCAAGGAGGCGAAGGAGGTCTCATCCTGCCTCCTTTCGGAAGGTGCCCCCGGCCAGAGCCATCTATGGAGCCACATTATAAAAACAATTAATAATATATCACCACGAAGCGTTAAAAGGGCTCGGGGTGGAAGTGGCGGTTTCCCCCCTCTTTTTTTCACCCTCTTTTTTGGAAAAAGGAGATGCTTCTGGGTCTCATTCTATGCGCATAAGTTTGCAAGTAGCTGCATTCACTTTGCTTTGTCCCCATTTTTTGCCGCAAACGGACGGTGGATGAGGCTGGGTGACAACGGAGGAGACCTGGCAGTTTCTTCTCTCCTTGGTGGCTGTGATTTCGGAAGGCAGGAATCCTCATACCTTTGATCCCATTAGGAGGAAAGGAGTTGGAAGTCAGACTGCAGCACCACTATAATTCCCCTCTAAAAATGCACAATTGCGAAATCTCTGGAAAGGTCACAAGTTTGGGGGCAAAAGGAGTCCTCCTTCCAATCTGCAGTTGCTTCCCAGAGGTATACTGCCTTTGCATTGGGAGGTTCGACGTCGGTGTCAAATCTGGTAGGGAATCCAGTCCAGCAGCTACCGATTTGTCTAAGAACGGAAGACAATTTTTGGGAGATCAAGCCCCGGATCCTGTCTCCACCTAAAGACAGCATCCTGAGCTTGAAGGCAACAGACCTTTCCTATTGCTTTTGCATATTTATTATATAGTATAGCAGAGCAATCCCATAAAATATGTGCGCATTTGCACAGTCCAGGGAATAATGCAAATATCCGTTTCCTACAGGGACCGGCTTGAAAT
Source organism: Phrynosoma blainvillii (assembly GCA_026167975.1). Lineage (NCBI taxonomy): Eukaryota > Metazoa > Chordata > Lepidosauria > Squamata > Phrynosomatidae > Phrynosoma > Phrynosoma blainvillii. The sequence goes on from JANUYF010000014.1 coordinate 14,847,636, forward strand.
CTCACATTGGGCAACGGAGACCTTAATCCCAGGTCAATGGCGGAGAGTGCTTTTCCTCTTCTTCCCCCTTTCAGATGAATCATCCATGTTTCCCATCTGCTGCGGCCCTTTGATGCTCAAAAATAGTGACAAAGAGGGCGATGGGATTGATCATTGGTCGTGGATGCTGGAAGATGTGGCTTGGTTTTGGACCCCAACTGCAGGGGACACTTGGCACAATGTGCAATTCATTGCCACAAGATGTGTTGGCAATTGCTACCAGGTTAAAAGGAAGGTTTAGCCAAATTTGTAGGGTATCATCTTGGCAGGAGTCCAGGAATGGTTGGAGAACTCCATGTCGCTTGGGCAATGAATCTGGTCCGTGTTTTGGCTAAAACTCCTTTGGCCATCCATGCGGGAAGATGCAATGGAAGCATCAATGGGCATCCAGCTTCTGTTTGAAAACCTCCAAAAAAAGAAGGAGCCTCCATCACAGGATATGGATGCTTTTACTCTTGTGAGGGTTGTTGCTCTTTGCCATAAAGTTGGTTTCGATTTAAGGTGACCCTATGAATGAAAGCCAGCGTTGCTTGAGTGTTGGACTACGGCTCTGGAGACCAGATATCAAATCCTGTCTAAGTCATGAAAATTATTTAAAATTATTCCAATTGTACCCTGAAGGCACCAAATCTCTCCTGATCCTGGAAGCTAAGCAGGATCAGCCCTGGTTGGTACCTGGGTGGGGGACCGTTCAGGGAAAACCAGTTGCTTTAGGCCAGTGATTCCCAAACTCTGGCCTTCCAGGTGTTTGGGACTTCAGCTCCCAGAATCCCAACAAAGAGGACAGAGGCTTCTGGGAGCTGAAGTCCCAAACACCTGGAAGGCCAGAGTTTGGGAATCACTGCTTTAGGCTATAATGGCAGACCTCCTCTGAGTCTTCCTTGCCTAAGAAAACCCTGTGAAATCAATGGGATTGCCATACATCAAGAGGCTACTCGAAGGCATGAGGAACACACAGAGAAGAATTATTGTTTTGTATTGGTTTTATGTTGTTAACCGCCCGGATTGGGAAACCATTGGGCGGTATACAAATAAATTTTATTATTGTGTTGACCGACCATTTGTTGAGTTACAAACGTCTAAGCACCAAGTTTGATGGTCATGGAGTTAGAGAAAGAGATAAATTATCCTCTGCAAATTAACCAAAGGAAAACTGCCCAAGCTTCAATATACAAAACCTCTTTAGACTGTGAAAACAACATTTGCTGTACCGGTCATTGATATTTCGGTTGTACCAAGCATCACTTTTTAGAAAGAAAGAGCCTGCTTTGAGTAAATGTTGGCGATGCAATGTTGATAATGCTTCCTTGCGGCTTTGGATCCGGGCGCGTTTAGTGCTTAATGTACGCCTGGCTACTTACATTGCAACCTATTCATTTTGGGCTGGAAAAATGTTTGGCATTTGTACCGTAGATGGACATGTTCTTTTAAAGTCTCTTTCTCTAAAGTGGCTGGATCCTTTGTGTTTTTAATGTTGCAGAAAAGAAAAGAGGAAAGACTAAGGTTGGCAAGATAAAATATTCATCGCCTACCATTCAGTGGTCAGAGGATCTTGCTGTTTTAGCTATGCGTGGATGTATATTTTATAGAGCTCAGCTTAATTTTGAAAGCATGTGGAAATAGATCTTGTAGCACCTTTGAGACTAACTGAAAGAAAGAAGTTGGTAGCATGAGGTTTTTTTTTTTCAGGCTTCGGTCTACTCTACTTCCTTAGATGCATATATCTGAAAATATGGTTTGCAATTGTTAATTGACTTTTGACTTATAGGGATCCTAGGAAAAAGAGACCTCCAAGAGACCCAGTCATCAACTCAGGTCTTGCAAAGAGTTTGCTCAGGTCTTGCAAGCTCAGGGCAGCTTCCTTGACCAAAGCCATCCACTTTGCAGTGCAGCCTCCCTCTTTTCCAACCTCCTTCTCCCTCATCTTTTCCATTGAGGCACACCATCTCATGATAGGATATGATATGCCTTCTGAACCCTAGCATCCGTGCCCAAGTCTGACCTGCGTGATTTCTTTATGAATGTGTGGATCCTGTCTGTGGAAAGTAGGTCTAGCAGACTCTCCCTTGAAAGCCAAGATCATGATCCTTTGGAAGAGACAATAATGGAGAAAATGGTAGGAAAGGAAGGAGAGCTTGTTACTCCATCAAGGAAGCCAAGCTGTTATGCGTTTGCAGGGCTGCAAATAAGAGGCAGATGCCCTCCTTTTCCTGGACATGTCCTACGTTTCTGCCTCCTGTCCAGGAGGAATTCCAAAATGTCCTCCATCTGGAGTTGGACTAAGAAGCATGGATGTCTATTTCTATGGGTGTTTTGAGCATTGAGTTGGTCATGCTCTCCATTTTTCTTGAAGGCCCTACATTTTGTCCTCCTTTGCGCTTAGGACATCTGGTCAGAGTCTCTCATTTATAGGGAGAGGTCAGGCTGGATTTCCTCTAGGGCCCCTTTATTTGTCTTTTTTGCAGCCAACACAGCACCCATAATTCAAAAGTGTTAATTCTCTTATACAGCTTTCTTCGCTGTCCAGCATTTACATCTTCTAAGTAGAAACTGGAAATATGACGGCATGGACAATCCTGACCTTGGTATTCAGTGATATATCTGCAAAACATAGTGAGCTTATAAGAATTATAATGTATCAGTGGTTAGCCTTTTTCAATATCTTTTGAATTTCCCAATCCTTTTTTTCCTTCTTTTTGCTCTCTTCTTGTTCCTTTTCTTTGTAATTATACTTGTAAAAAATCCATTTATTCTCTTCCTCCCACTCTCTGCAACGTGTGCATTTGGGAAAAACTTACCAAGTTCCCAAGGAGGCAATGGCTGGAAACCCTTTACAATGCCATGATTGGCTTTTATGCAAGCAGTTGCATGGTTATCTTAGGTTCTTGCAAATCTTGCAAAGACAGGATCCCTTTCAGGGTTATTATACCAGGGTCAACCCTCCCAGAAATAGCTGGTATACCTGGGAAAATCTGTGGCTTTGGTGGGGAGCTGGGTTGACCGTGATGCAATCAGAGAGTGCACAATTGTACCATCCGCACTGCAGAAACAATCCGGTTCGACACCACTTTAACTGCTATGACTCAGTGCTACGGGATTCTGGGAACTGGAGTTCGTTGTGGCCCCAGAGCAAAGCTTAAATAAGGATGAGAAATGTTTAAATAAAGCAATGATTTCAAAGCGGCGCAAGCAGGGAATAGCGTATGGGAGGAAGAAAAAGGAAAGATGGGACCTCTTAGTCAATGGAAGCGGTCTCTGGGCCTGCATCTGCACTGCAGAAATAATGCAGTCTGACACCGCTTTAAGTGCCGTGGCTCGGTATAATGCTGTGGGATTTGGGGATTTATAGTTTTGTGAGCTAGTTTGCCTTCTCTCTCAGAGAGCTCTAGCGCCAGAACAAACTGCAAATGATTTCTGCAGAGCAGATGCAGCCTAAGTTGTGTCTCCTACCGTTCCAGGGATCGCCTAATAATCTCTATCTAATAAAGAAAGATTTAATTAATTCTGAATATTCTCTTGCAGTGGTACCACCATGAGGATTCAGCCTTTTCATTCAGTTTTGGTAACGAAATCATGATTATATTAATCTTTGGCACATATTTGAGTCTGGAGCCTGTCAGCTTTCTCAGATATCGCCACTGCATTATTTATTCATTTATGAGCATTTCCAAACCACTTTTAAGATTTGAAAATTTCAAAGCAGTGTCCAACGATAGTAATTTTCTTGGCAAAATTGCTTGGCTTGGTTGTGCTTGTGTGCAGTTGTATGTGTGCCTCTTTGAGCTGGGCTTGTTTGTTGGCTTGTTGTGGTTGTTGTTGGGCGCCTTTGAGTCATTTCCAGCCTATGGCAACCCTAAGACAAATCTATCTTGGGGTGCCTTGGCAAGCTTTATTCTGAGGAGACTCACAAGAAGTCAGCGTGGCATTTTGGTCACACTTGTTGTGTTGGTGCTTTGTTGCACTCCCCCTCCGTGCAAATCTGTGGTTCTCTTGTACTAAGCTCTGGCATCTCCTACTCTGGCTTTTCTCTCTCTCCAGAGAAGGAAATCAAGAATATACCAATTTCTTTGGTTGGCGTTGGCCTGGCTCGGCTGTTGTGTGTTGGGCTGTTTGCAGCCACAGGCCTGGGTTTGCAGAGTTGGACGAGACCCCCAAAGTTATTTAGTCCTACCCTCTGCCAATATAGGAATCCATATCCTTGAGATATCCAACCTCTGCATAAAAACCTCCAACAAAGGTGTCTCCCAGGTCAGTGGGATGGTGAATCCATTCCAGGTTGGAGACTTCCTTTCAATCCAGGCAAAACCTGGAATGGATTCACCGCTCCACTGACCTGGGAGACACCAGCCTTGCAAAGCAGTCCTTTCCATTTTCCACCATCAGACAGCTCTTACCATTGGGAAGTTTAATTGAGTGTTTAATACGAACTTCTTTTCTCTCTGCTTCAAATCTCTTGGTTCCTAACCTCTTGAGCATCAGAATACAATCTCTCTCTTTTGCACGTGACGATGGCCGCTCTTGAAATCTTTGAAGAGGACTCTAAATTGCTGGTTCCTTGCAATGCGCAACTGTGTGCCCATTATGTGTTCCTACCTTCTTGTGGCAAAGTGCTTTGTTTTCCCACAGGGAGACTTTGGGGATTGGGGGGTGGGTTGGTAAGGAAGAAAGAAAGGAAGGAAGGAAAGAAAGAAGAAAGGAGGGTGGGTTCTTTCTTCCTTCCTTCCTTTCCTGCAAATCCACCTCTTTGTCCCTTGTGCAACTCCAAAGATTTTGCTCCGGGGCACTTAACGCTGAATCAATGCAACATCCTCTCTGCTCTTTCTGTTCTGCCGGGTTGACAAGATGCGAACTTACTCATGTTTTTTCATAATATTGAATGGGAAAGATCTCTCTCTCTCTCTCTGTGTATGTGTGTGTGTATGTTTAGATCTCTCTCTTTCTCTGGCTGCCTCTGCATTGCAGAAATAATCCAGGTTGGCACCGCTTTAACTGCTGTGGCTCAGTGCTATGGAGTCCTAGGCTTTGGAGCCGCACAACAAAGGCAGCCTTTGCAGGCAGTTTTCCAGTGGTTTGGTGCCATTGTTTTGGGTGGAGAATAACCCCAAATTGTGCCAAGGGAGATTTTGTTTGTGGTCCAACCCAGCCTCCCTCAGCAGAGGACTCCATAGCCTTGGGGGCAACCACCGAGAAGGCCTTCGAGGCTGATGGGACCGAGATCATCTCCCGTCCCTCCACCCCAAAGATGCCATCTAGGGAAAGAGGGTCTTTCAGAGGGTCTGGGCCCATGCCATGCCATCTCTCTGGTCCGCCTCTCCTTCTCATAACTCTCATCTCCTCCATCAGGCAGACCAACCTTTTCCCATCCAGCCAAGGGCATGTCCGCGCTCCTTTGCCAGCTGAATCGGTGCCCAGCGTGGCATTCATTCCCTGATGAAACGCAGGAGACGGTAGCCCCAGGGAGCTGCCAACCAGCTCCGGGAACGGTGAGAGAAAACCTCCTTTCCCCCCACACCGTCTGCCCCAGCCTTTGCCCTTTGAGAGAGAGGCAATGTCTGCCCACCTTTCTTCCATGCCAAGGCCTCCTCCATAGGGAATCCACAAGGAAAGGCAGGCTGGGAGCCACCTGAAATCCTCGCTTCCACCGCAGTGAGGAAATCCCTACCTGCGTCTTCTCCAAGAGCCTTCCCCCCCCCTCCAAAAATCTGGCACGGTCTCCGAAAAGCCATTTCACCCAGGCTGGGATGGCATCTGTTCTTGCATTTGCGCTCTGTAGGGGGAAAGTTCACCTTCGTGCAAAAGAAAGGCTCAGATGGTGGAAGGAGGTTTCCTCTAGGAAACTCAAGTGGGAGGAAAGAGCGGGGGAAACACCTATTATGGCAAGGCACTAAGTCTCTCTGGATAAAAATTCAAAGTACTCGTCCCTCCCAGGATGCAGCTATGGTGGTGGAAAAGTCTGGAAACCACCAAGCCCTCTGAGGAGCTGGGTATGTTTAGAGAAAATTAAGAGAGAATGTGCATATCATATGGAGGATGGAGCATGCTTGTTTTCTGCAGGGAGGGGTTGGATTGGATAGCCCTTGGGGGTCCCTTCCAACTCTGTGTGATTCTCTTTGCGCATCCCTCCATCTCCCTCCTGATCTCTTTGCAGCGAATTCATGGGGCAGGAAAATGAACCCACCTTTGCTAGGCCTGCTCAGGCCTTGGGAAAGTTCCTTTTTGGGATTGCATGTCCCATAATCTCCCCAGCCAGAATGGTCGGTAGAATAAGCAGGGACATTGGGAACATGGGGTTTTTATTCCTGACTTTGAAAGGAGCTTTCCAAGGTCCTGGGAGCAGGCTCAGCACCTTGGATAGCTCTGCAATAGAAGCCAGAGCAGGTTGAGGGCTACCCCAGACGTGGAATCGGCCAGTCTGGCCCTGCGGCCCCCCAGTTGATCCCCTTTACTGGCCTGTAAGGCCCCAGTGGCGTCCGGTGGCTCCGACCTCAGCAGGGCGGCAAATGCACTCCCGGTTTTGGAAATAGCTCTCCGAGGTTCTGGAGGACGCCTTTCAGCACCTTGGACACCTCCTTGAATGCCTCCTTTCAACCTGGAGTGGATCCTCTGCCCTCCGGAGCTGGAAACCCTCCGCCTCCTCGCAATGTACGCCTTGCATCCGCTTTGGGTTGCAATCCGTCTTGTTTGCATTCACTCCGGATGAAGGGGAGGAAAGGCAAAAGGAGTGGGAGAAGGGGACGAGATGCATCTCCAGACAGATTGCTTCAACAAATCACATCCCTGCAATGACTTCTCTCTGGGCCCTAAATCAGCTCCTCCTGGCCTCCCAGCCTCCTCCCTTGCAACACACACAACACACACAGGGACACAAAGCGCTCCTCGGGGGCCTGGCAGGCAGCAAAGTGGCCAGATGTCATCTTTTACTCCATGTCTCTCTCTTGGAGGGACGGCAATCTCATCCGAGCAGAGAGGGGTCCCTGGCAGAGCGCCCGGCCGGCCTTTAGGAGGCTTCCTCACTTGAGGAAGATGACAGGTCAGCCTATTTGTCTGCCTTCCCGGCTGCGTTGTCACTTAACACACAACAACCACAACAACAACGGGGAGGAGATATAGGAGGGAGAGATTGGGGGATGCAAGGGGAAAGGCTCTCTTCCTTCCCACCATCCTCCATTCCCCAAACAGCTAGGAAAGAGAAGGTGCATCCCCTCCATTCTCTTTTATTGCAAGGCTCTGGAGACAAGGGTTCGAATCCTTGCTCGGCCATGAAAACCCACCTCAGGCAAGTCACACTCTCTCAGCCTCAGAGGATGGCAATGGCAAACCCCCTCTCTGAACAAATCTGGCCAAGAAAACCCCATAGATTTCTTTTCTGTCTACCAAGAAGAGGCTGAAAACAGGCAATGTTGAGGTTTCCTTTGCCTTTGCAGAAACCACTAAGAAGAAGAAGACAAAAACCTGCACAGAGAGTGTTGTGTAATGGTTTGGGCTATGACTTTGGAGACCAGGGTTCGAATCCTTATTCTGCCCTGGATGACTTTGGGCAAGTCTTGCTCTTTTGCTTAGAAAGCCCTGAGATAGGATTGTCATAAGCTGGGAACAACTTCTTGAAAGTACAAAGTCTGGATCTAGATTTCTGGACAAGGGATGCCAAAATGAGGCCCATGTGGTGTGTGTTGTGTTGTGTTGTTGGAACACAACAATCCTTGCCAAGAAAGAGGGGCAATGCACCCATTCACAGGTTGGCCTCAATGCGAATCCCTTCCTTCCTGGCTCCTAGCAACACGTTGGCCTCCTTTTGAAAAAGGAGAGGGAAAATTAAAGAAAAAGGCAAGTTTCCCCTCTTGTGAGTTTGTTTTTAAACAAGGAAGCTGGGCTCTTGGTTTGATCCGCTTTGTGTGTTTGTGTATGTGGTGTTGTGTATCCCTAAAGGCTTGCCAACCTCTGCTTCCAAAATCCACATTATTTTCTGGCATCTTTCTGGGAACGTCACCTTCAACCTCACAGGGTTGTTGTTGTGGGGTTTCAAATGGGATAGAGATGGAGAAAGAGGATTATAAATTTATCTGATGCATGCAATCCTTGCATTTTGCTTTAGATGACGTATCTTAAGCCTAAGTCTTCTACAGTAAAAATATTTAGGCAGAGTGTACTTGATAGTTTGTATAGTTCAGTACCAGAGAGGGGAAACACATTTAATGGAAATACAACTGTCAATGAGACGCGAGTCTCTATATCCCAAGAACAGTCTGCAGCCTTAGGTAATTGACATTCAATTGATCGGTCCTCTTTATCCATTATTTCATGGAATGTAGCCGGTTGGAAACCCAGATGTAGAGACCCTACCTTTATGCCTTTTGTTTGTAGACATAAAATCATTCTCTTGCAAGAAACGTGGCTTGCTGAAGAGATATTTATTGAGGGGTATAAATTTATGGGTTTAAATGCAATACCTGGCAAAGGTAATGGGAGATTATGCGGTGGCTTAGGGGTGTTGATATCCTTGGCACTTAAGGTTCAAATAATTAAGGTCTCTGCTTGTGAGCAGTATGTCTTAGCTGTCCTTTTGAAGCTTAATAATAATCTATTATATTTGATTAATATCTATATCCCCCTACTTCAAGGAAGGGCTAAGATTCTAAGTGTATGGAATAAACTTAATTCCTTTATTAAAAAATTGATGTTTGAGATGCCAACAGCTAATCTTATCGTTGCTGGGGATCTTAATGCTAGACTTGGTGCTGATGATGCATCCTTGTATGCCAAATATAATTGCCACCCCCCGTCTCCTATAGTCATTCCACCTATAATGTGTCGTAAATCAAAAGATACCTTCTGTGACTTCAAGGGCCTTTGTTTAGCTCGCTCCTTTGATGAATTAAATCTAATTATCTTAAATGGTAGTCTCAAAGATGATCACCCTGCCGAATATACACACTGGGCTGGTGCCAGTCTTTCTGTCCTTGACTACATGGGGGTCTCGCCAAATTTAATTCCTTTTATTCTTAAGTTTAATATTGTCAGCAGGCCTGATAGTGATCATTTCCCAGTTTTGTTGTGCTTAAAATTTCAGGACAGCCTTAATTTACCTCTTGATAAGATCTCAATTTTTGCTAATGACATCAGTCTGATTCGAGTCAAATGGTCACCTGAATTGTCTGACACTCTTACTAATTTTCTCTCTAGTGACCCAATTAAGTCGATTTCTACTATAATAATGGACGCCAATCTGGATTCTGTAATAGTGTCAAACTACAATATGTTAATTAGTCTTTTACAACCACTACTTACTGTTTCCAAAAGTAATTTTGCTAGACAAAAACCACTGTGCCATCAGACCTGGTTTGACTCAGAGTGTAAAGAACTATGGGCACACCTTAAATACTTGTTTAAACAACATAAATTAGATCCCAAACAATTTCCTATATCCGAACTTCTAGAACAGAAGAAAAAATATAAGCTCCTGATAAGACAAAGGAAAAAGGGAGCCATGATAGACTCTTGGAACAAACTAATCAGGACAGTTAATACAAATAACCCCAATTTGTTTTGGAAAGAGGTTGCTCCTTCGTTCACTAAAAATGTAGGCAACTTAACAGCTCAGATCCCAGCTCATATATGGGAAAGTCACTTTGCCAATCTTTATAGCTCTCCCGAAGACAACTCAAGCTCAAGCTCATTAGTATCGGACCTTATGATACAGGTTGCGTCTCTCCCTCTCTGGCCACCAGTGTCTCATTCTGAGATAAAGCGTCTTATCATTCAACTTAAACCGGCGCGTGCTCCAGGTATTGATTTCATAACCGGTGAAGTACTTAAAAATAATTTGGAATGGTGGGTTCCGGTACTTTCCAAATTATTTACAGCTATTGATAGATCTGCTTCTATACCAAATGACTGGGGTATGGCCATCATCATTCCAATCTATAAAAAAGGTAATAGAACTGATCCGTTTAATTTTCGACCGATTAGTCTTTTGAGTGTGGTGAGCAAATTGTACACAAAACATCTGTTAAATAAGCTATTAGACTGGCTGGAGTCTGAGGATATCTTGATGGCCGAACAGGCAGGCTTTCGGCCTGGACGCTCTACTATCGACCAAGCAATGATATTACATTATCTTGCTGAAAAATATTTTCACTATGGTCAACCTTTATATGCGGCATTTATAGACTTTAAGTCTGCTTTTGACTCAGTTAACAGACTTAGGTTGTGGGAAAAACTACTGTGTACTAACATAGATAAACGACTCCTTTTGCTCCTTATTAAGGTTCACGAGAATTCTAATATCAAGGTTAGATGTAGCTCTCAAGGACATGTCTCTAAGGCAATCCCTGTTAAGATGGGTGTAAGACAAGGTTGTGTCCTGGCTCCCACTTTATTTAATTTTTACATTAATTTTTTAGTTTCTGCCTTGAACAATCTCTCTTTCCATCCCCCAAAGTTGGCTCATAGGCACATCAATTTATTGCTCTATGCGGATGATGTTGTCATTCTCTCGCTATCTCCCATAGGACTTAAAAGATCTCTAAATTCTCTTGCTTTATTTTGTAAGGAGGAGAAATTAACAGTCAACCATTCTAAGACCAAGATTCTTACTTTTGCTTATCGATATAAATCGATACTATGGACACTTGATGGACAACATATAGAGCAGGTTAAGATCTTCAAATATTTAGGAATTGTCTTTCACCACTCCGGTAGGAGAACTGCCCATTCTGAACTTGTTATTAGTAATGCTCAAAAAACTATAACAGCAATTCTAAGATTTTTCTTAACTAAGGGCGCTCAGTTTATCCCGGCCGCAATCAAATTGTTCAACGCCAAGGTTCGCCCCCAACTTCTCTATGGAGCTCAATTGGGTCCATATAGTAACATCAATGCACTCGAACGTGTTCAAACTAAGTTTCTTAGGAGAATCTTACAGGTTGCCCATTGCGTCCCGAATGCTCTACTTAGGAGGGAGGCTGGGGTTATTAAAATAGAGTCTAGTTTGTGGATCAGTATACTCATCTATTGGCAAAAATTGCATAAAATCCCTGGGAAGCTGACTAATTTAATTTTCTTGGATCCCTTTAAATCTACATGGGAAACTTCTATTCATAAGAAATTAGATGATCTAGGCTTTAGCCAAAACGAACTTCTAAAGCTTGAGGTTGATAAAGCCAAATCTATCATTAAACAAAAAATTATAGAAGCAGAAGGACGTGCAGACTCTGCTTCCCTTTCTAAACATGTTCTATTTGGCTCACAAATCTCGCCCCTTGTTCCAGCTCTATATTTATTTCAGGTTACTCTCCCGAAGTTCAGAAGGGCTTTAACTTTGGCGCGCTTCAACGTGCTGCCTACTGCTATGCTGGACGGTAGATTTAAAAAAATACCTTTTGATTTGCGTCTCTGTCCATGTGGTTCAGGTGCTGTTGAAACCAACGAGCATGTTCTACTCTATTGCCAATTTTACAGGGACGCTCGCCATCAATTGATTAGCCCATTATTGAGTAAATTCCCAGGCAAATCTGACTCCTTTTACTTACGCTTTCTACTAGATAATAAAGAACATATAGTATCCCATACAATGGCTAAATTTTGTTATATTGTTTGTAAAATGCGACCTCAATTGACAAACAAACATTTTACTATTGTTTAGATGGCTCTGGTTGACAATGTATAAATAGTCTAATTTTAGTCTGTATATTAATTTACTAAATTATATATTAATTAGTTTATCATTATCATTATTATTATTATTACTATTACTATTATTATTATTACCATTACTATCACTACTACTATTATTGGTTTAATCTAATTGTAAAAATGGAAGGTGTTAGGGGGTACGGCCGTAGTGCATTGGCCAACCAATTGATATGTGTCAACAGGCGACCCAGTCGCAGCATAGGTGTGATTAATGTGATTAATGTGGTCAGCCTAATTAAGTCTATCTATCCAAATGAGTAGTACCTTACAGATATTACAGATATTACTATCTTGACACACTACATTGTTGGCAGAATATCCCTTTGTCTGATATGTGTATGTGTATGTATATATATATGTGTATGTGTGTGTGTGTGTATGTGTGTATGTATATGTATATATATATGTGTATATATATATATATGTATATATATATATATATATATATATATATATATATATATATATGTTTAACTAAAGGGAATGATTGTACATGCAGGAAAATGTCTCTTAGGGATAGTATCAAGCGACTAGAGCTATGCATGAGGTGGTACCACCTTATCCCATTGCGGTTATCAGAATTGTACTTATTATGGTGTTTAGTTCATAATTTAGACTATTTTAGACTGTTATACTGTCCCATTATTATCTACTTTTGCATAAATCATGATTGGTAGTAGCAACTGATAAGTCTCCGTAAGAAACTACTGTACTGTATACAATCAAGATATGTTTTTTTTTTGATAATTCTGTGCTGGCCGAATGGCCGTAATAAATTTTATTATTATTTAAATTTTATTATCTGATGCATGCAATCCTTGCATTTTGCTTTAGAGTCTGGTTTATTCCTTCTGCTCCCCATTAATGTATTTTTAGCTTGAGGAGTGGGAGAAAATAATTTTTGTTAGAGATCTAGTTCAGGGGAGGTGGACTTTGGAAAATCTAGGGCTGCTAGAGTTTTGAAAGTCTAGAAAGACCTGGGACCAGATATGGGCTCCATATGCACTGCAAAAATAATTCACTTTGACCCCACTTTAACTGCCATGGCACAATCCTATGGGATTCTGGGATCGTGAGGCATTTTGGTCAGAGTGCTGGTGCCATAACAAAACTATAGTTCCCAGAATCCTGGAGCATTGAGCCATGGCAGTTAAAGTGGTGTGAACCTGGATTATTTCTGCTGTACGGATGCAACCTGGAGTTGATTTTGCCCCAACAGTTGAAGGAGGAGGAGGCTGGTAGACTTGATGGCCCACCAACAATGCTTTAGAAGGGACTTTCTTTGCAACGCTTGGTCAAAGTTCCTTTCAGGGGGACTACAGCTCCCACGATCCCCCAAGGCAGCATAGATAGCCATTGAAATCCAAGGATGTTTCCATGGCTGAGCAGATTTCAGCTGGGAATCTGGTCTTGTCCTGGAAAGCTCTCTTGCGATGCAGGTCTTGGCATCCAGCCTCTTCTTTCCTCTCTGGAGAAGCCCATATTCTCAAGGCAATAGTCCTGGTTTTTTCCCGTGGGAAGGAAAATGTTGATTTTCCCCCTCTGCTCAGAGTGTCACTCCTTCCCCGGAGATAAGAAAGTGGATGCGTTTGTTGGGTTTTGCTTCCAGAAAATAGAGATGGTGGTGATGGTGGGCTTCTCTGCAGAGGACCAACCCTGCTTCCATCTTCCAGAGGCTTATTATAAGGACCCTTTATTCCTCTCCTTTCTTGCAAAACCCATTCTGTCTCCCAGGATTTTGGCCCCGGTGTCTTGAGGCCATTGACTACATATGACTGGGATTTTTCAATTGTAGCACCCAACTGGGAAACAAGTCTTTCTGGGTTTGGCAGTAAAGGCTGTTCTTTCAGTTGGCCCTTTGTTTCTCAAAAGTGGAGGTGTCTTTTCTGGCTGTTCTTCATTTTTCATTTGCAGTTTTGTCTGCGGTTTTAGAATTATTATTTTTTTTTACGAGGAGTGCTGCTGTCGTGTGTCTTCCGACTTACGGCATGGGGTTTGGTTTGCAAGATTTGTTCAGAGGAGGTTTGCCATTGCCATATCTCCTGAGGCTGAGAGTGTGTGACTTCCCCAAGGTCACCCGGTGGGTTTCCGTGGCTGAACTGGGAATCGAACCCTGGTCTCCAGAATTGTAGTCCAACACTCAAACCACTATGCCATGCTGGGTTGTTTTTCGTATCATACCCCAAGTGATGCCAGATCCCATATGATCTTGGATGCTAATCAGGGCCAGCCGTGGCTAGTCCTTGGATGAGAGACCACCAACAAGCATCAGGCTCTATTTCAGAGGAAGAACTGGCAGAGTCTTAGGAGAAATCCATGGGATCGCTGCCCATAAAGTGGCTGAAGGCACACCAAGCCACCCAGCGCCTGCTTTGGCTTTCTGCAGAAATATTCCCAAGGCAAAGCCTCTCTTGGAGAGCTTTTCTCTCTCCAGCTTCCCCTTTCGGCTCTCTGCATGAGCGGATCTAAAGTCGATTTTGCTAACTTGCAAACGTCTTTTATTTTCGGCGCAGCGGCGGCTGGTGATCCTTGAGGTTCTCATCACTCTGGAGCAGGGCTGTCTCTGCGTCTCGGCGGGGCATTTGATCCGAAGCTTATTAGCGGAGTTGTCGGAGTCCAGTTCCCTGCTGGGTCCAGCAATGAGACGCCTCTCTCTCTCCCTCCTCTTCCCTGGGAGATCTGAGGAGGAAAATGAGGACGAAGACGCAGAGAGGAGTAGCTCTCAACTGACAGAATCGGGGGCCGCCCGAGTCTTTGGGCGTTGGAGCCATGAGTCTCCTCTCCTGTTAGCCGGGAATCAAGTCCAAGGGTTGGCATTGGGGCTGATGGTGCACTCAGTGAGTCCACTCTCTCTGTGTTTTCATCTGGGTTACAGATGTTTTGGCTCCCAGAACTTGCTGGCCAAGCTGGCTGGGGATTCTGGGAGCTGCAGTCCAAACACTCGGAGGATCAAAGTTTGGGAACCATGGGACTGGCCTTTTCCAGGAGTTTTCCAAGATGCTACACTATAGCCTCCAAAAGAGCTTCACTTCCCCTTGGATTGCTCTTTTCAAGCTCAGCGCCTCTTTCTAGTTCGGACTAAAAGCCAGCATGGATGTCACCGGCCAATATCGACTTCTCAATCCAGAAAAGGCTGAGCTTCTTGGGGAGGTTTTTAAACAGAGGCTGATCCCACCACCCTCACTACAAAATAACAACAGCAAAACCATGATAGGATCTAACAGGATCCCGACACAAACTCTGGCTCTCCAGTTGATTTGGACTTCAGCTCCCAGAATCCTCAGCCTTCTGGGCCAATATCTGGGGATTCTGGGAGCCAAAAGTCCCAAACACCTAGAAGGCCAGAGTTTGGGAACTACTTTTTTTTAATATATACTTTATTTATGACCTTTATAACATACGAATAAAACATAGCTAATGGTATCATATACATACTAGTCATTTCTAGTACTTAGTTATATTCGCAAGAATAAAAACCTTCTACATTCACAATAGTTGAGAACCAATGTCATCCTTTTAACTCTTAACTTTGTTATTTTCTTTTTACCTTATTTGAATCACACTATCGACAGCAATCTTTACTTTTCCAAGAAGTTTTTCGTGGATCTGCTTCTTACAAAGTTACTAAAAAGTCACTCAAAGTTACTCTAACAGAGTTACAAAATAAAAGTATAACAATCAAAGAGAAAGTTATTTAAAAAACCCCCAAACCATATGCTTCTATTGAGTTTACCGTCTTCTTGTAAATGTTCATCCATTGCAAGACACTATATAATCAAGCCATGCCAGTCCTTCCTCCAGCATTTTCTCGCTGGTATCCCTTCTTTTAATGACTTATTATTTAGCCTGCGTGTAAGTTTATCTAGTTCAATCACATCCAGTAGTTTCATTAGCCGCTCTTCAATTGATGGTATTGTCATCCCTTTCCAATATTTAGCCAAAAGAGAGTTTGGGAGCCACTATTTCTAGCCTGCGAAGGAGCTCTCCAAGGTCCTGAAGGCCGTGCAAAGCAATGCATCCCGCCCTTGGACAGCTCCTCTAAAGCTCTCTTCCAAAGTGGCCAAATGCCTTGGAGAGCTCCTTTAATGTCTGCAAAAGAACTTGGAATAGATGTAAAAATCATTATGCCTTGGTCTTATTGGATCCTCTTCCCTCCCTACGGCTTCAGTTTCAGAGGCTGAGATGGCTGCCTTTCCCATTTCCAGCTTTCCGTTGTTATCAGGGAGGCCATTAATCTATTTCTTTCCCTGGCTTCACTTGCTATTTACTGGCGCATCCTATTTACCAGGTGATTCCATTATTATTATTATTATTATTATTATTATTAGCCCAGGCTGTCTTTTGGGTTTGGATTTTGAAAAATATTATTAAAAAGGCCTTGCCTTATTATTCCCACCTTTTTGCTCTCGGAACGATTTGTGCAAATTGCTCTAAGCAGCTAGCAAATAAAGCCCTCGCCTCTCTTGATCCCTTTTCATTTTTTGCTGGAGGTTTGTATTTTTGCCCGTTTGCTGGGTGTTTTTGTTTTCGTTTAATGCATCGTTTCTTCCCCCCCCCCCCGCCCCAGGCGTTATTAGCAATTTGTAATAAAACAGTCCTCTGAGCACCAGCAGGGGCCTGGGAGCATGAAGCGCAACTGGGGGAATTGAAGCAAAATCGCCGTTGTATTTTTATAGTTCAGACCGCCTGCCGGAGCGTGGCGCAGAACGGTCCTGAAGGCTTGGGCTGCTGCGACCGCAATGAGCAAAAACGATGAATGGCGGTGCCTCTGCGCTCTCCAAAGGATGTGAAATATTACGCCTCGATGCGGCCTGTTTGGCCATGCAGGCCATTGGAGTTGTTATGAGGCTGATGGGGAGTCATGGGATGGCCATAGATATTCCAACTTCTGGAGGAAGAGGGATCGACTGTGAGCACAAGAGAGTCTTTATTCATTTCTTTATTGAATGTGTATCCCGCCTTTTCCCCCCTGATGGGATCCAAGGTGTCTTCTGTTGTTGTTGTTGTTGTTGTGTGCCTTATGGCAACCCGAGGCTCTATCATAGGGCTTTCTTGGCAGGAGTCATTTAGAGGAGGTTTGCCATTCAAGTGGTGTCAAACTGCATTATTTCTACAGTGTAGATGCGCCTGTTCTTGTATGTGTTCAACTTGTAGCTAACTTATGGTGCTCCCAGATAATTTTCTTGGCCTCTTCAGAGAGGGTCTGCCTTTGCCTTCCTCTGAGGCTGAGAGTGTGTGACTTGCCCAAGAGTGGGTTTTCATAGCTGAGCTGGGATTCGAATCCTGGTCTCCAGAGTTGGAGGCCAACACTCAAACCACTACGCCGTGCTAGCTGTTAAAGTTAAAATCTTGTTTTGCAGAAACAGCCAGGATGGGCCACATAGGGCCCACATTTTGCCCTCCTCAGACTTATGGGGAGAAGGGGAGAGCATTGAGTGTGAATTCTGTCATCTTCGATCAAGGCAGCAAGGCAGGAGATCGCAGCGTCTCCTCCAAAGCTGAGTTCTCTCTGGCCCAAGGGAATTGCAGTGTGTAGGATGACAACCGGCATCTCACACAATCCCCAGAAGGGCCTTGGCTTGAGCAGAGAAGACACAAAGATCAAGCGGTGTGTCCCATCCTTGAACTGGAGACCCCAAGTGCTAGCCCTGACTAGAGTAAACCTACTCAATCCTCTGGATTTACCTATGTGTTGGTGTAAATCCTAGCGGTAGTTTCGATTAAGGGAGACCCACTGTGTCAGTGGGATTTTCCTATGTGTTGCCCATCTGTTCAGCGTAAATCCTATTGCTAGTCCCGGGTTGAGTAGACCCTTCAAATCAATGGGATTTACCTATGTGTTGGGTCAACTCCTCCTCCTCATCCCAACTTGGATAGATCTGTTGAATCAGTGGGATTTACCCATATGTTGGGCTAAATCCTTTCACTGATCCCAACTAGGATAGTTGAATCAACGAGATTTACCCATGTGTTGGTCCAAATCCTGTTAGTAATCCCAACTAGGATAGATCCATCGATTCAATGGTATTTACTCATGTGTTGAACCAAATCCTGTTACTAATCTAACTAGGAGCGATCCATTGAATCAATGGGTTTTACACCCAACAGTTGGTTGAATGCTTCCATGCCATTTGGGACCCAAAGGACCAAGGCCTCCCATTACAGCAGAGGATGGTGTTGAGAGATACTTGGAAAGGAGCAGAGCTTGGACAAGTTACTTTTTCAGGCTTCTTCCTCCAAAGAGTAACTCTTCCAAGCTCTAGGTGGGCTTTTCATTGACTCAGTTCCTCCTTCATTGACTCTGCAGCATCTCTGAGCTATTTCCATGTCCAATTTAAATCACAGACGTCTGGGCAACCTCCCGAAATCCATGGGGCTCGTTTTGGGTCCAGAGGACGCATTGACAACCTTCCAAAACAGATCAGGGGTGGCCAATTTTGTACTCCCCACTTTTATTTTGTGGTGGCCATCCAGAGTAGCGGGAGCTTGAAAAAGTTCTTCTCTGGACTCCCAACAGTCCTGGTCTCCAAGACGGCATGGGGATTCTGGGAGTTGTAATCCAGAGCAGGAAGTCTTCCAAGCTCAGTGTGACTGATGGCTCTGCTACTTGGCTACCGAGAATGAGAGGAAAGTCCTGGCTGCGGAGGCATGCTTGAGAGTGACCGCTGCCCCCGACCCGAATGGCCGAGGCATTGGCCTCATCCTGCCTCAGCGCAGGGCTGTTTCCCGCTGTGAGAAAACCAGAGCTGCCCCATCTTTTAAACTGGCCCCCTAAGTGACATGCTTCTCCGTCTCGGCTTGATCCAAACCTGTTTGGAAGCGATGAAGCAGAGGTGAGAAAGACACCTATTTTTGGAGCTCACCTCTCACTTCTGGCATCCCTGTTATGCAACGTGGAGCGTGCTCCTTCCCGGCTCTCATCCATTTGGGATTCAGAAGCTGTCATCTCCCCTTCCCTTCCCTTCCCTTCCCTTCCCATCCCATCCCATCCCATCCCACCCCTCCGTCCGTCCGTCCGTCCATCCGCACACCTCTCTCCGCATCTTGCTGGAAGGTAATTATGACATTTGTAACAATTATTCACCTAATTGAGTTCCAATTACAGAAGAGGTTTCCCGAACATCAAAGGCAGCCTTTTGCTGCGTTGTCCCTTTTATCTCATTTGTAGCTGGCAGGCGCCTTCTTTTCTGGGTGGGATTTCTCCCCTCTTCCCAAAGGGTCCCAAGATGGTTTCTTTTTCTCCTTGTTTTGGATCAAAAACCTTTACCCTGAGCACAACGGGGAAGGAAGGGTCTGCTACCTACCCAGGACTTCTGACCCAACCATTGGGCCGAGTGAGGCGGTGTTTGGAGGAATCCCATTGAGGATTTAGGGCTTCCTTTTCTTATTAACTGTCATCAAGAGGACTTTGACTTATGGCCGCCTTAGGAATGAGAGGCCTCCAAGTCACCTTCTCCTCAACCGCCCTGCACACATCCGGCCTCCAAATTGCTAAACACTTGCAAGGAGAAACCATCACAACAAGGAGCAAGGTCTGTGTTGTGCAACTTTATGCATTCTTAGCTGTGTAGCAGAGGTGCTGTGCAACTCTCCGAGTGGATGGCAAACACGTGTCTCCAGAGTGTCCTGATGTGCGTTGGCACTCCACACCCCATGTCTCAGTGTGCCTTGGGAGTGCCTGATGTGTATTGGTGTCCAATGGGTTGTGCGTCGGTCCCGTTGTGCATTGGCCCCACTGTGCAAAAGCCCTATTGTGCATCAGTTCCATTGTGCGTCAGCCCTATTGTGCAAAGATCCCGTTGTGCATTGCTTCTGTTGAGCATCAGTTCAACTGTGCACCTGCCCCGTTGTACAAAGGTCTTGTGAAACGGTCCCGTTGTGCATCAATTCCATTGTGTCATTTTTTGTGGGTTTTTCAGGCTATGTGGCCATATTCTGGAAGAATTTATCCTTGACGTTTCGCCTGCATCCGTGGCTGGCATTTTCATAGGCAGGGGTAGGCAACCTTTTTTCCCCTTTAAGGGCCCAGGAGGGACTTCAGCTCCCAGAAGCCTCAGCCATGTTGGCCTATAATAGTCCCATGTTGGCCAAGAGCTCCTGGGATTCTGGGAGCTGAAGTCCCTCCTTGGCCCTTAAAGGGGAAAAAAGGTTGCCTACCCCTGGTGTAGTGGTTTGAGCATCATTGGACTTTAGAGACCAGGGTTTGAATCCCAGCTCAGCCATGGAAACCCCTAGGACAGGGGTAGGCAACCTTTCCCCTTTAAGGGCCAAGGGACTTCAGCTCCCAGAAGCCTCATAGTCCCATGTTGGCCAAGAGCTCCTGGGATTCTGGGAGCTGAAGTCCCTCCTTGGCCCTTAAAGGGGAAAAAAGGTTGCCTACCCCTGTTCATAGGTCTTGCATTGTGCATTGTGCAGAAGCCCCGTTGTGTATCAGTTCCATTGTGCAAAGGCCCCATTGTGCAAAGGTCCCTGTTATGCACCAGTCCTCATGTGCAACGGCCACTTTGCTGGCTCCTCTATAGAGTAACTCCACGGCAGTCCATTGCTGAATGCGGATGTATTCTCTTTCCCGCAGAGGTACTTCCACTTGCAAAGAAGCTGAGTCCTGTACTGGATCCCAGCCAAATTTCCCAGACGCTGAGCCTTCCTCCCATCAGGCTGCCTGGGAAAGACCTCCCTTGTCATTCCAGATAGACTATTCTGGGCAGACAGGGGCGATTGCTCTGACTCTGGTGAGGTTTTGGCACCCCTTTTCCTCACCTCTTGCATCCCGGTGCCCCCGGGGTTTGCCGTCGGCCGCAGAGAAGTGTGTGCGGTCCCTTGGAGGGACTCTGTGCCAGGCTGAGAAACGGAGGACCTTGCCCCATCAGTCTGGATCAGGGCATCTTCCTCCGCCGCCCGATTGACCACGAATGACGCGTCCCTGAGGGTCCTTGGTCAAGGGCAGTGGCCTTATCACAGGACGGCTAGCCCATGGTCTTGGCAGCTGAGAAAGCCTGCTTCTCTGGCCCAGTCCTCCTCTCCTTTCATGCCGAGACTCTTTAAAAATCCTCGTTCATTGCTGCTGGAAAAAAGGAAGGCATGATCCCAGGGCCAGACCAGGATCCAGGAGTCTCCTTCCTTGGAGGTCTTTAAGCAGAGGCTGGATGGCCATCTGTTAATGGGGATGCTTTGATTGGGAGTTCCTGCATGGCAGAATGGGGTTGGACTGGATGGCCCTTGGGGGTCTCTTCCAACTCTATGATTCTATGATCCCTCTTTCTCTGCCGTGAAATTGCGTGCCAAAGCCAAGATGTCATTTTGCAGGTCCAAAACACACTGCAGAAACAATCCGGTTTGAGACCGCTTTAACTTCCCTGGCTCAATCGATGCTAGGAACCGTAGTTTTGTGAGACGTTGAGCCTTCTTTGTCAGAGAGCTCTGGGGCCACAACAAACTACAATTCCCAGGATTCCCTAGCAACGAGCCAGAGCAGTTAAAGAGGTCTCGAACTGGATTATTTCCGCAGTGTGTTTTGGAGCACAGTCTTTCGGTGCGATCCAGGAGCTGTGTTGGATCCCAGCTCCCATCATCCACCAAACCTCACAGGCCCTTCTGGCTGGGGATGATGGAGGTTGTTGCCCAATTTAGGACGGCTTGTCTGGCATCTTCTTCTTGGAAGTGTTTACAGGGCAGTCTGTGCTTAGTTTTTGCCACAGTTGTGAAATGGGTGCATATTCAGACATGGGGAAAAAAGAGAATAAAGTCTCCATGCTTTGCGATTCAGAGGTCTTAAAACCCAAGTTGGCCAGTTGCGAGGCGTAAAAGGCGAAATAGAAATAGAAATAGAGGATTTACAGCTGGTATTAAACTTGCTAACTCCAGCAGAAAATGGGTATTTCTCGCCATTGGAGATCTTTAGAAGGGAATCTGGCTACAAGAACGCATAAGGAAAAGAAACAGCTTTACCCACACAAATAATTTGCTTTTTAAGAGGGAAACATCATTCACAAACTGAAAGGTTTATAGAAAAATGTTTGCTGTTTGTGTTTGGCATGAAAGTTTCCAAGCTGATCTCCAGCCTTAAGGGTCCCCCCCCCAAAAAAACCCCATCCTCTTAAGGCTGCAAAATCTTATAACGTGTATATTTCCCAATTTATAAAAAAATGTATTTGATAGTCACAGTTATAGTTCACTTTATCCTCACAACAACCCTGCGAGGGAGGTAAGAAGCCTTAATGTGGCCAAAAGTGAGTCATAGAAACCTAGGCTCCTAGAGTTGGAAGGGACCCCCAAGGGCCATCCAGTCCACCTCTATTTGGGTTGCAAGGTCAGAACTATTGCATGTCCTGAGATTTCAGGGCCAAAAAGCTGAGATTTATGGAAGACCTGTTGTAACGTCCCAAGAGGCAGACCCTGAGGATGTTACAAGACATTGATGTCGTGAAGGATTAGGGTTGTCAGGTCAGAATCATCCCAGGCTTGGAGTTTTCATAGCCCAAACCTGAAAATTAAAGGTGTCCCTTGGTCATCTCCTTAAGTGTAATTAATATGGTTGCATAGGGAGACGGGATAAGGACCTTTTAATCTCGCCTCTTTGCAAAGTTGAAAGCAGAGCGGAGGGTGAGTCCTGGCATCTGGAAACCACCGACTTTTTCGGAGGAGCATTTTAGGGAGCTGGGCCTGTTTAGCTTGGAGAAGAGAAGGTTAAGAGGTGACATGAGAGCCCTGTTTAAATTTTGGAAGGGAGGTCATATTGAAGACGGAGGGAGCAACCTTGTTTTCTGCCGCTGCAGAGAATAGGACACAATAGAGCCTCAATGGATGCAAACTGCAAGCTTTCGTTGCACATCTGCAACATAGCTATGGATTCGTAAAGTTACAAAACCTCCTAGGATGGACAAATCTTGTCCAGTGTCTTTAAAATAAGGAACCATGCCTAGCAAACCATTTTCTTTTTTAAAAACAAGAAAGATAGCGTTTAATAAAAGTAACCATGGCTGCGGTCACATTTTCCCAATCCTCTTTGCACCAAAAGTGAGGAGACCGCGAAAACCACCGAACGATTAAAGAATGATTGGGCAATTAATCACTCGCCTTTTAGCAGATTAATTGATATTAAAGTCAAAGGCGTATGAATATCCACCAAACCAGGACCGAAGTGCCTTCGGAGATCTTTAAGGAAGCGTGGAAGAGAGAGGAAAGGTTTTATTAAAGAGAAACCAGGTCTCTCTACTAAAAAGAGAGGCTGCTATTATTATGTCTTGGAGGGTTTTCTTTTTCATTGCTTAATGAAGACACCTCCTAATTTCTGGCTGTGGGCATAGATGTCCCTAAACTGGGTTTCTTTCATTGGAAGAACAGAAGGTAGAAATTTCTCTGATCTGCAGAGTATAGAAGCTGCGAAGTCTTTGCAAGCTGTGCTTGGGGAACTCCTGGCCACAAGATTCTCTCTTGGTCCCTAAGTTAAACAGTTGTGAGAAATAGCCGACGGATGAGAGATGCTCACTTCAGAGCTGGTTCATGACATGGAAGCGGCCGGATGCTACGGATGGCAATTCCCAGGGTCTCCAAACCAGCTTGGGTGAAATGTTGGATTCTGGGCATTGTAGTTGTGTGGTTGAGAAAAGGAAGGAATGGCAAGTAGCTAGTCCTCATGGCTTCCTTGGAGGTTCCTTTGAGGCTCTTGTTTTGAGGCTGACCCGATCCTGGAAGAGCCGGAGGGGTTTTTCTCTGCAACGATAAACAGGCCGGTCTCCAGATGTGCGGCTGTGCAGCTGTGCGGCTCTGAACCCAGCCAAGCGAAGGCCGTTGCCGCTTTCGCTGCCTGACACAAGGGTCTCTGGGGAATCCGTGCGCCGGCCGCAGGAATGGAGCCGCAGCGAGCGGCAGCTGGGTCAGCCGGAAGGTAGACGTCTGGCCGGCGCGAATCGCCTTTGCGAAAAGAGACAGAGAGGGGAAATGTGGGCTGTTAGCAGCCATCAGCCCAACTTCGACCGATGGGGACCCTATGAATGCGAGACCTCCGTGGCAGATTCAGGGCAGCCATTGTGTCTTCCTTGCGGGGGTCTCCTTCCATCTGCGACACGGTCTTCCTCTTTTCCTACTGCCTTATACGGTCGGCCCTCCACATCTGCGGCTTTGACTTTCGCGGATTTGTCTGCGGTTTCGGTTAATATGTCCTCTCTAGGAATCTCTAGGTCCTCTTGCGCAACTGTGCCAGACGTTGACCATAGAGTTGTGCTGGAGAACCTAGATGTTCCTAGAAAAAACACCTCTCTAGGCATTTGTCAGTCCTCCAGCATGATTCTATGGTCAACCTCTGGCAGAGGTTGACCATAGAGTTGTACCGGAGGGCCTGAAAATTCATATATTTACCTATATTCTTAGGTGTGTGTGTATGTATATACTTGTCCCCCAGGAGAGTTACAGAGCTATGGCGCAGTTGCGCCAATGTTGCGCCAGAGATTGGGGCATGACTTTGGTGGTGGATCTGGGCCAGGAGTGGCCAAATGAGGCCGCATGTGGCCCGGGGCTATTTTTCTGGCCAACAAAGTCGCCTGTTCTTGCTGTAGGCCTTGCCGTTCCCCTTTCTCTCCGGTGAAAAATGCAAAGTTATTTCTTGATTATGAACCAAAAAAGGACGGGGAAGGGAACCTAATTATTTCCGTACGAAGGATGTGGGCAGCCGATGGAGACATGGAACGCCTTTCCTTGACACGACGGAGCATCGGAGGGAGGCGGGTGTATTTCGCAGAAGGGCTTCCCTCTCCTCTCTTCTCTTCCTCCTCTTTTTTTGCCACGAGAGATTCTTAATATTTCGGCGAAGCGGTGCTTTGATTTCGTAGCACATTTCTTCGCTCGAGGGGGAGACAAGGGGGCACTTAATATCGGTTAGCCAGGCAACGCCGTCCCTCCATTCCTCTTCACTTGCTTCCTGCGCTCAAGGAATTAAAGCATTGACTGCGGACGGCGTGGGATGGAAAGGTTTGTTGCACGCGTTTGTGTTTTCAGGAAATAATGGCGGAGGGGCACTTGCAGCGTTTCAGGAGGCATGGGCACGAAAAGTGGGGGGAAATGGGAAAAAATATTTGGAAAATGGCGGAAAAGCATGTTTTGCGAGTGTCGAGAAACCCCGACAAGGAGAATCCTGGACTGATGGGAATTTTTGCATTTTGGAACTTGTTGTTGTGTGACCTCAACTTGTTTCTGACTTACGCTGACCCTAAAGTGGACCTATCCTGGGGTTTTCTTGGTACGATTTGTTCAGCGGAGCTTTGTCATTGACGTCCTCTGAGGCTGAGAGAGTGTGACTTTCCAAGGCCACCCATTGGGTTTCATGGCTGAGCTGGGAATCGAACCATGGTCTCCGGAGTCATAGTCCAACATTCAAACCACTGTGCTGGGTGACCTTGGGCCAGTCATACTCTCTCAGCCTCGGAAGAAGTCAAGGGCCAATCTCCTCTGAAATCTTGCCCAGAAAATCCCATGATAGGGCCTTAGGGTCACCATAAATTGGTTGTCCATGGGATCCTCAGCACTCTTCTCCAGAAACACATTCTCTCAAATGCATTGGTTTCTTTCCTGTCTTCTTTCTTGACTGTCCAGCTCTCACATCAATCCTTGGGAATAATAGGGAATACGATGCCTTCTATGAGTCTAACTTTTGTGCTGAGTTGTATGTCTTTGCATTTTAAGATCTTTTCTAGTTCTTTCATAGCCACCCTCCCCATTCTTAGTCTTCTTCTGATTTCCTGACTGCAGTCCCCATTTCTATCCATGTTTGATTCCCAGGTATATGGGAAGTCTTTGACTATTTCTATTTCTTCATTGTCTAGGTTGAACTTGTGAAGGTCCTCCTCGGTGGTCATTATTTTTGTTCTCTTTATGTCCAGCATTAAGCCTTTCTTTGCACTTTCTTCCTTGATTGCTTCGTCGGAGAAATATTCATGGGACGATCGTGGTGGAATACAGTTCCCCTCTACATCTACCTAAATTTTTCTATGAGTTCAGTCGCTGAAGAGTAATTGTTAGCTCACTAGGTTCATGTAATAATACTTTTGGGATTGTGGTACTTTTTCATGAATATGGAATATTACATTTGCCGTCCCAATGTCCCACTTTTGTCTCAAGGAAATATGGTCAGCCTGCCCTTGGGGGTCTCTTTCAATAATGTGATGGGATGAAATTCCCGTATGATTTTATGAAAGGTTTGGAAACCAAGGTTTTGGAGGAATAACTTCTGGAAAGAGAGAGAAACGGGAGAGGATTCCTCCCATCCTCCTGGACTTATTCCTCCGAGCGAAACTGACTGGCAGCCGAAAGAGGACAAGGCGAGCGACACACATCTTCTCAGCTGGGTACAATTAAGTGGCATGAAATACAGGCCTGGCTTTGACGAGAGACACGCTCTTTTATGCCTCCGTCTCAGTTTGATATGGCAGAAGCCAGGCATCGAACACAAAGGCTTAATGAATCGATTGGCACGGCTGCCGGTGCCATCCGAGGAAAGCCTCTCCAAGTAACTCAGCGGCGAAACCCATCGTCTCACCTGGGAGCTCAAAGCCAAAGAGGATTGAGGAGGAAAGCCTCACGGCCAAGATCCTAGGCTCCCAGCATTGAATGCCACAATGCAACCATGGTGTTACCCAGCGCTTGTGTCAAACAGCAACTTTGTGCAACCGAATGCACAACCCAAGGGGCAAGTCAATCTAAAACAGAGTGGCCACCAAGTGCAGAGAGCTAAATACACGGCCCAACTCTGTGCTTGCCCTCCGTCTCTCCCTTTGTGTATATCCTGCCTTTCTCCCAGACTGGACCCAGGCGGCTTACAGAAAGGAAGAACATTGCAATGGCCGTAAATAAATCTTTTTTGGGGAGGTACGTGTGTGTAACCACTGGACTTATACACCTATGCAGTCAGTCCCAGCCTGACAGTTTTGATTCCCTCCATGTGGACCGGGGATTGTGGGCTCAGGTGTCTTTATTGCTCCTTTGTGGCATCAGGTAACCTCTCTGCTTTGTGGTCCCTCTTGATAATAACATCACGAGGGCTGGCGTCATCCCGGTGCATTAACTCATGCTGTCAGACCCCCAAGGCAATGATCCTCCAGGCGTGGATTGGGATGCTATGGGAAGGTAATGCTCTGGACCACTTGGTGGACTGGTGCACCTGACTGTCAGTGTGTCCTTGGCCCTTCCGGTCTGCCCACATTGTTTGCAAGTCCGAAGGGGTCCAGGCACTA
Organism: Phrynosoma blainvillii; assembly: GCA_026167975.1. Taxonomy (NCBI): domain Eukaryota; kingdom Metazoa; phylum Chordata; class Lepidosauria; order Squamata; family Phrynosomatidae; genus Phrynosoma; species Phrynosoma blainvillii. The sequence continues at coordinate 14,874,590 of JANUYF010000014.1, forward strand.
TTTGGCAATGGGAAGGTCCTCTCGGAGTTTGCCGTGGGTTGTTGACAGCGTCCCAGCTGGCCTCCTTGGGTCCTTCCCAAGACCTTCAGTGCCCAGGAGTCCTGGTCTACCTGTGTGGAGTTGTACCTGTACACCGGAAGGCATCCCCTTCCCACCAACGCATCATGGAGATGTCCCCCGTGTCCTCCGCACTCCGTCCCTTGGCTTCCTTAATGAAGTTCCTGCAGCTGGCATGGGATGGAGCTGGCAGGAGCATGAAGTGCCAGGCATCAAAACAATAAAGGAAGGTAGCCAGCCTGGCAAGGAGCCCAGAGTTGGCTGAACAGGCATCTGGAACATCAAGTATTTATTCGGACAGGGCTGCAAGCGCTTCTCCCGACTGGGCTTTCGATGCCGTCTCCAGCCGCAGAACAGGGAAGACATCACCTGGCGCCCACATTTATTTATATAGCAGAGTCTGTTGTTGAAGGGTGAGCTATCCAGCCCCATGGAGTCAATGGGTTTACTCCAGTCTGGACTAACAATAGGGTCCAGGCTGGTTTAAGAAGTTGCAGGTCTTTGCCCCAAGGAGATTGCCATCAAAACTAGGGACTGAGGTTGGGCTGGGGAAAGTCACGGAGATGGATAGACTGCCGTTCATTCTTAAATTGCCGCACCAAGCTGAACATTTGTGTTATTGCTGGGGGAAATGTCTATCTACATGGAAATGGATACTGAAGTGCATGCTTTTGGTAATTTCTCCTCCAGAAAACAAAGATTTTGAAATAGATTCTGGCTCCAAGTTTGGTGTGACCTAGAGCTTTCTTGGCCAGATTTGTTGGGTGGGAAGGCAGTCTGTCTTTGCACTCCACTGAGGTTGAGAGAGTGTGACTTGCCCAGGGTCATCCCATGAGTTTCCAGGACTGAGCAGGAATTCGAACTCCTGTCTCCCAAAGTCCTAATTCAACACACCAACCACTACACCACCTTGCCTCTCCTAGTGTTTTCCTTGGCCAGATTTCTTCAGAGGAGGCTGAGAGTGTGTCTGGCCCACGGTTACCCAGTTGTTTCCTTCTTGTTGTTGTGTGACTTTCACATTGTTTAATCGTTGGAGGTGTCTATGGATGGGCATCTCTCAGGGGTGCTTGGGTTGTGCGTTCCCGCATGGCAGAAATGGGGTTGGACTGGATGGCCTTTGGGCTCCCTTCCAACTCTGTGATTCTATGGTTTCTGTGATATGATGCCACGAAGCCTCAGCTTGGTATCAAAGTATGAAAAAGAGCTTGGAGAATTTTGGAATAACAGTTCCCAGAATCCTGCAGCTTGGCTGGCTGGGGGATTCTGGGGGTTGTTGTCCAAAAAAGGACGGTTTGCAAGAGCTGGTTTCATCCAGCTGTGAGATGGAGGACTGGCCCTTTCCCCAAACCCTTTCTGAGCACTGAGTGCCTCTTTCAGGGAGATGTGGGGAGATAAGAAAGCTTCTCCTCCGCCTATAAATTTTCCTCGGGGCGGTGAAGGGGAAATTGAGCTGGCATCGCAGAGGCGGCCGGGGCTGATGGATGGTCTCAATTTGTTCTTTCCTCCAAAATAAATGCGCTTGATGGATCTGTCCCAATGCCATCCGGACGCCTTGCTTGCTCTGCAGGCCTGAGATGCGGCTGGGCGTTCCCTGATAGCCTCCAATGGATCCCCTTTTGCTCCATCGGGATCTCACTGATCCTCCGGGTCCCTTTGCTTTTGGGGTCCCCAAAATAGGAACCCTGGAGGTCTCAAAACAAGCCTGGCGGTCTCATTCTCCCGTATCATTATTATTTATTTTGCAAGGATGCAGAGCCAGAGCTTCTGCAACATGTCTTTTGGACATTCCTCTCCAGGAGAGAGCAACCTTTTAAATATCTATTAATTATCCGTTATTTATTAAATAGCAAATTAAATTAAATATCTGTTATATATTATCTATCATCTGGGAACCTGCCGGATTTTGGTCCGCCGGCATCCCGAAACAGCGATAAATTGGTGCAATCACATCCCAAAATCCACAAAACAGGGATACCTTTATTGGGTCAACCAAAGAGGACTTTGTTAACAACAGGGAATGATGGGCCTGGACTGCATGTCCCATGACTCCCAAGCAAGCAGCCGTCCCTGACCATTGTCCATCCTCTTTGAGGCAGATGGCAGTCATAGGCCTTGCTGGTTTGGCTGGGGTATAACCCAATAGCCGCACCACCGGTGGCTGATGGGACTTGTAGTCCAAAGCTTCTGGAAAGGGTCTAGTCAACCGATCTGTCTAATCCTCCCTTTTCCCAGTTCTTTGTCTCCAGCAGCTGGTGCTTTGGAGAGATAGCCTTCATCTGTAGCCATAATCGCAAGAGGGGGGGGGGTCTCGAGACCCATCTCTTTATGGATTTGTCTAATCCCCTCCCTCCACTTTTTAATCCTCCCAAGCTATTGTGACGGCAGATTCTGCAAATTAATTATGGTGAAGAAACAGACACTGGAGCTCCTTTTTACCAGGGTCTCCCCATCGGTTGCGGCCAAAGAGCTCTGTCTGGTCTCCGGCTCATAGAAACATCCATGCCTTCTTCCATCACAGGGAAGATGCAGATCTTCAGGGTTCCCAGGTTTCCCCTCTGTAAACCGCTATGGCTGCATCCACACTGCAGAAATAATCCAGTTTGGCACTGCTTTAATTGCCTTGGCTCAATGCTAGGGGATTCTGGAAATTGTAGTTTGTTGCGGCACCAGAGTGACGCTTTTCTTTCTTTCTTTCTTTCTTTCTTTCTTTCTTTCTTTCTTTCTTTCTTTCTTTCTAACATCTATTCATCTATTCTATCAACCTATCTGCCTAAACTGTCTATGTACCTAATTTATCTGTCTCTTTTGGTCTATCATCTCTCTCACTCTCATCTCATCTATCTGTCGGTCTAATCTGTTTGCCTTCCTTCCTTCCTTCCTTCCTTCCTTCCTTCCTTCCTTTCATCTACTCTATTTGGTCTGTATCATCTATCTGCCTACCTACCTATCTCTATCTATCTATCTATCTGTCTATCTATCTGATCTATCAAAGACAGAGGCATTAAAATTTAACATTATAAATATACATATAATCCCCAGCATCCCATCTATCTATATGATCTTCCTTCCTTCCTTCCTTCCTTCCTTCCTTCCTTCCTTCCTTTCATCTATTTGGTCTGTATCATCTATCTGCCTACCTACCTACCTATCTTTATCTATCTATCTGTCTATCTATCTGATCTATCAAAGGCAGAGGCATTAAAATTTAACATTATAAATATACATAAAATCCCCAGCATCCCATCTATCTATATGATCTTCCTTCCTTCCTTCCTTCCTTCTACTCTATTTGGTCTGTATCATCTATCTGCCTACCTACTCTATCTATCTATCTATCTATCTATCTATCTATCTATCTATCCATCCATCCGATCTTTCTTTCTTTCTTTCTTTCTTTCTTTCTTTCTTCCTTCTATTCATATAATTAGTCCAATTCGATTAATTGGATCATCTTATCTATCTGCCTATCCATCCATCCATCTAGCTGATCTATCTATCTATTTTTCTTTCTCCTTCTTTCTCTCTTCTGTTCATCTAATTAGATTAATTGGATCATTTTATCTATCTAGCTATCTGATCTGTCTATGTGTCTAATCCTATCGATTTATCTATCTGTGCTACACTATCATATCTTTTTCATAACCCTATATTAATTAATTATTAATCCTATATTATTGTTTTCTTACTGTATTCTTTTATTTTATGCTTGTAACCCGCTTTGATTCCCTTTGGAAATAGGTGAGCTAGAAATAAATCTTATTATTATTATTATTATTATTATTATTATTACTCATTAACTGGTCATGGCTCCACTCCATGGAAACCTATGGCCCCGCTGGGTAGGGGATTCTGAGTGCTGTAGTCCCCAAAAGTTACTTTTCCAAGCTCTGTTTTTGACTATTGAATGCTGTCCATCATTCTTGTCATAGATCATAGTAACTTAAACACTCAAATATCCCGAAAGAAAACCCAACCGAGGGATGCCCCCTTTTTGATGGCCCTGCGAGGGATGGAGAAAATGGTGACCGGAGCTTGGCTGGTCCCATCATCCTTGTGGACTTTGTATCCCATCCATCAGAGTGGTGCCTTTCCATGGGTCCACTGAGCAGGATTCGAACCCAGCCCACCTCTTCCCCTCCTGCCTTCTCTTTCCAAGGCATCCCCAAATCCTACCTATCAAGGTCCTCGTTCCTAACAGGTAGCAAGTGTGTCTTTTTAATAAAGCCTCAGCCGTAACTGTCCTGGTTTCCTATGGAGAAAAAGGTCCCTGATTTAAGCCTCTTAATAAAGCTGGGGAATGGTCCTTGGTTCCTTTTGGGCCATCGGAATAAAAAAGAGAAATAATACTTTCTAAAGGCACATAACTTACCTTTTTCCTGCGGCAGGGGCTTGGTAAAGAAAGGAACCGTACGAAGCACATCTCTTCTCCATCTGCCTTTCTCTCCAGCTGCCACTTTGCTCAGAGAAAGTTACATTTTTTAAAATCCTGTTTTAAGGATATAAAAATATTCAATATATTCCAAGCCCAGACAGAGCTTGGAAAGGGTTCTTGTTTGCACTACAACCCAAATATTCCTCAGGTTGTACATCAGTCTCCATTGCCCTAGAGAATGAGAGAGATGGGTCTTTCCTTTTGGTGTAGTGGTTTGAGCGTTTGGAGGTCAGGGTTCAAATCCCGCTCAGTCATGGAAACCCCATTGGGTGACCTTGGGCAAGTCACACTCTCTCAACCCCAGAAAACCCCATGATAGTTTGCAGTAAGTTGGAAATGACTTGAAGGCACACGACACCATCTCCAACCACACAACTTTGTAGGAATGAAATCATAACTGGAGTGCCTTACAGCGCCCCTCCGAGTGAATTTTGTACATGCTCTGAAACAGCCCCTACAAATAGGGTAAAAAGCCATGCGCAATATGGTTATAAAACAATCAGACAGAAATGTAATATTATTTATTTAGTTACATCAAAACGATTGAGTCAGCATTCATCCAAATCTTGCAAAAGATGTGTCGCACTGTCCCGAACATCTGTCCATTTTGGTTGTGAATTTGGCTGCCTTGGTTCGGTCGCACGATGTTGTCGTTCGACTCGAGGGTTGTGCAACGCAATGAATGCGGCGACGGACACACCAAGGTTTCTGCGTAGGTAACGGAAAGGTGGGTCGGCCCCCAGACATGGAAAGCGATGCCATGCATGCTGGGCCATAGAGTCAGCATTGCGCAACGGATGGATTTTGGCAATAGGGGCGGTTGTGGAGTTGCGCAGACGGCTGTCCTTCTGCCCCTTGTCTTTGTAGGTTGCAGTCGCACATTGGGGCTGTGCATTGTGCACTTTGGTAACGCATTGCGTGCCGTGAAATGCATAACCTGCTTTTTAAATTTGTCCGCAGATCGAACAAGGAGACAATGCAGGCCAAAGAATAAGAGAGTCTCACTTTCTGGAGGGAAAGAAAGACCATTTGTAAAGCAATTTGGCTGCAGCAAGCGGTGTTTGGGCCGCAGTCGCTAAAGGCTCGGGCGGCGTTTTTTGATGGGCTCCGTCTCAGAGGGTCCAGAGAGGAATAGATTAATACTTGAGGCTGCGTTGACAAGAGGATTATCGCTCCAATCTGATTCCTGGGGATTGCCAGGGAATGATCCGGCGGCGTTTCTCTCCCCCTCCCCAAAGTCTGGGAGACGTATTAGGAGGGCAGCTGTTTCTTTCCAGATGTGGGTGAGGATTTTCGGGGCACGCACTCCATTCCTCGAATGCGGCAGGAGGCAGGAGGCGCGTGACGTCTCCAGGAGACTCGAAGCACAGCTTGGAAATGTCCTTTTTCAAGGAGCGTTGGCTTGGAGGCTTCTCCATCGGCGGCATAGCGGTGAACCCAATATGGATTATTTGGCGTTGTTGTCGTGAGCCCCCACCTTGTTTCTGATTTATGGCCGATCACAGGTTTTTCTTGGCACGCTTCTTCAGAGCAGGTTTGCCATTGCCTTCCCTTGAGGCTGAGAGAGTGTGACTTGCCCAAGGTCACCCAATGGGTTTCATGGATGAGTGGGGATTCAAACCCTCGGTCTCCAATGCTCGAGACCACTAGTCCATTACTCATATTGGTAGAGTAACCTCATCCATACTCTTCTTTGTGAAATATAATTGCATTGCATCCCCAGTACCCCAAAGGAGCAACTTACAGGTGCTTAGTTACTTGTAATTAGTTACTTCCAAGCTCTGACTCTGATATTGACAAGATAGAAGGTGTCCAGAGGAGGGTAACAAAGATGCTCAAAGGTTTGTAAACCTAAAGTTTAGGGAGCTGGGGAGGTTTAGTTTGGAGAAGAGAAGTTGCAGAGGTGACAGGGTAGCCATCTTTCAATATCTGAAGGGAAGATGATGGAACAAGCTTTGTGGACCCAAATTACAAGCAGAGGAAATCCATCTAAGCATTAGGAAGAATTTCTCGACAGTAAAAGCTGTCCGGAGGATGGTGGAGTCTCCTTCTTTGGAGGCCTTTAAATGGAGTTTAGATGGACATTTCTCAGGAACCTTTTAGTTGTTTCTGTAGTTATTTCTGCATGGCAGGGGGGTTGGACTAGATGATCTCCGTGGTCCCTTGCAACTGTTAGGATTCTACTTAAACATTAGGAAAAAACTGTGATCCTAAAAGCTGTTTTTGAGTCGAACGGACTCCCTCGGAAAGTGGTGTCCTTTCTTTCATCGGAGAACTTTAGACAGGATTTGGATGCCTACATCCCAGGGGTGTTTTAGCTCTAGGATCAACAGGGGTTGGACTAGATATCCCATGGGGTCTCTTCCATCATTACGATTCTATGAAATCACAAGCGAGAACATTTCTTAGGAGCTACTTTCCTTAAGGACTGTTTGGTGCTGGAAGAGATGACTGTAGAAGGTGACAGATTCTCCACAATTTGAGGTTGTTAAGGAAAGGTTCGTTTTAGCTTTGTTCATTTCTGATGACTCTTGGGGATCCCTTTCCAACTCTTTGATTCTAGGTCAAGCCTGGACCAAAAGAAAGAAAAGAAAAGAGCTTACTATTTGGGTCCTCTCCACCCCTTGGGGGATGCTGGGAGCTGTAGTCTGAGCAAATAACTTTCCCAAACTGTCTGGATAAACCCAAAAAGGCCCCTTTGGACAAGCCATGCCAGTGTCCTGCAGTTTACTCTTCACTTGGAGGAACTCTGCGATCCCATATTGCAGCGGTTCCCAAACATGGGCCCTCCAGGTATTTTGGACTTCGGCTCCCAGAATCCCCTGTCAGCTTGGCCAACGGTCAGGAATTCTTGGAGGCGAAGCCCAAAAGATCCGGAGGACCAAAGTTTGGGAACCACTGCCATGTTGGATGACTGGTTTCTGGGCAGAATAATGGAGCTTCAGGATGGCCGGTCCATCCCAGATGTTTTGGTGCCACAGAGAGACGCTCATGGGAATGGGATTGGATGAGAAGGTGGCATCCTCAACAGATTGTTTGCTTTTCCCAACCCCAAAAGCAGGCCGCCTCTTCCGTCGTGTCCCACCGGAAGGAAATCCGCTTAGCCCAGCTACCCTCCGCAGCCCTTTCCATCCCGCAGGATCCCCCTCGGATCATCCGATTAGTTGCATTAATGCCTTGAAAGCACCCCCAGATGATGCCACCAGACTGGGCATATTGGGCCAGCTTTTGCAGAAAGGCCTTCAGGGGTCCTTCAGGGCAGGCAGGCCAGATGCTGTTATCCCTTGGCTTTAAAGGTCAAGCTAAAAGGTGGCTTCACCACTCCAGCGGCTTGGAAGTCCACTTGGTCCTGAGAGAAGGAGACGCTAAAATGTGTGGCTCCTTGCAGGGAAGAACAAGACGCACCGATGAAGGCGACTCATCTTTGCCTTCTACCTTTTCCAATGCAAGGAGCCGCGCATTTTATTTTCTCCTCCTCCGCAGGACCTGTTGGACAGACCTTCTATCGTTTTGGTCTTCCTTTTCTGGACAGCTTGGCCATATCCTTCTTGAACTGCGGTGTCCAGAACATCATGAGCCTCTTCTAAGGGGTGACATGAAATCCATTTAAATATTAGTCATGTTAAGGACAGAGCAAGCTTGTTTTCTGCTGCTCCAGAGACTAGGACCCAAAGCAACGGATTTAGACGACAGGAAAAGAGGTTGCACCTCAACATTAGGAAGACCTTTTGATGGCCAGAGCGGTTCAAGAGTCAAAGATGCTGCAAGGGAGACTGGTGGACTTTCCTCCTTTGGAGGTTTTCAGGCAGAGGCTGGATGGCTTTCTGTTGGAAATGCTTGGATGGTGTCTTTCTGTATGACAGAGTAAGGTTAGATTGGATGGCCTCTTGGGGTCTCTTCCAACTCTGTGGCTCTAGGATTCCTTCATGGACAGTTTTTCAACAGAGGCTGTTGCAGAGAGGACTTGGATGGTGTCTTCTTGCATGGCAGAAGGGGGATGGATTGGATGGCCCTTGGGGGTCCCTTCCAGCTCTGCGTTTCTGTGGTTCCTCAAAATTGGCAGAGAGGGTGGTGGAATGAAGGCAGGGCTGCCTCGCTACTTCTTTGGAGCTCCTGATTTTAGGAAACTTTAGGAACTTTTGACTTTAAAAAACCCGTCTCAGTAATTGTGAGAGGACTGCTTGAAAGGAGGCCCCTGTTTCCTCGCATCCCTCCATCTAGGTCCCCATCAGAGGGGAGAATTCAGGGGGAGAGAGAGGGGTTTCCCCCCAAATATTATTAGTAAGAGGTGTTTCACTATAGATGGGGCTGCCTCAGAGGATGGTGGATGCAACTTCTTTGGAAGCCATTAAACAGAGGTTGGATATGGACACCTCTCAGAGAGATGCTCTTGCTCTGGAACCTGGAGGGTTGGACTAGATGACCTTTGGGGTGCCTCCCCAACTCTGTGATTCTCCTGATTTAATCTTGACTCATTTTTCTTCGCCGTCCCTGTGTCATTTCCCATCAGGGGTCCCCAACTCCATCTCCGAACGCTGAAACAAACTCCAACCCTCCGATCTGTCTTTGCTTTCCGCCTGACCTGCTGTGATCCCCTCCGACAGACTTCATTTCCTTCGGCACTTAGACAGAGGCCTGGAGGAGGTCAGGCTGGGGCTAGAAATCTCTCTCTCTCTCGCCAGAGCCTGAAGACTCCCTTGGAGGGACCGCAAGGGCCCTGGCGCTCTTCGGAAGAAGCAAGAGAGGACCCCCTTCTCTGGGATTTGGGGATGCTGCAACATCACGCAAGGCTGCCTGAGGCAGCAAAGCCAGGGGAGAAGGAGGGAAAAGAGCATCGGTGAGGAAGAAGAGAGCTCTGTAGGATATCTCCCATATCAGGAAGCATTTTGTAGAATCACAGAGTTGGAAGGGATCCCCAAGGGTCATCCAGTCCAACCCCTGGTCAGGAGAGGAATTCGAATCGGGCTCTTCAGAGTGCAATGCTCAAACCACTGTGCCATGCCAGCTCTCTTACCAATTCCAAACAGAGACCAGAGCTTGGAAGGAACAAGTTACAATTAACCTAGTTACCTAAAGCTATGCTTTGTGTATGCCTTTTGTGGCAGTGAAGGTGGAACGAAGCCATGCTGGGAAAGCCACATAAGGAACGGGGCAAAGGTCCTCTACTGGTACAACAAGCAATGGGGCATGGTTTCTTTCCAAAGATGGGATCTTTCCAAATTGCCATGCCACTCGCTGCAAAGGTTCCTTGTGGCAGAAGAGGAATGGGGAGACGTAGAGCGGGACAGAAAAGCCATACAAATGGCTCCCTCCTTCCTCTTCCCATTGCAAGGTGGAAAGGAGGATTGTGCAAAGCTGCAATAGAAGGAAAGCAAGCCTGGACTCTCGGCACGAGAGGCCTATGAAACGCGCTTTCCGCTCTGAAGCGGGGGCTTTGGGTTTTCCTGCCTGGCCTTGTCACGGGGCTAGCGGCCATGTTAGCATTCTGGCCACGTAGCCCCGAGGACGACGCCGACGCCGACGCTCAGACAGCCAAGCGCCGGAGAGGGCTGCTGGAAAGGCATCTGGCGTGCCACGTTGCCAGGCAGGCTGGTGCTGTGGAAGATGGGCATCCGAAGGAGGTTTTGGTGGGCTGACACGTTCAGTCCTAGCATTGGAAGGGACCCCCAGAGGCTGTCTAGTCCAGCCCCCTTTAGCCAGGCGGGAGCAAGAACTAAAGCATCCCCAAGAGCTGCTGTTGTGTGCCTTCAAATCTTTCCCAACTTAATGGTGACCCTATCATGGGGTTTTCTTGGCAGCTTTCTTTGCCATGGCCATCCTTCTGAGGCTGAGAGTATGTGACTTGCCCAAGGTCCCCCAATGGGTTTCCATGGCCAAGTGAGGATTTGAACCCTGATCTCCCAGAGTCACAGCCCACCACTCAAACCTCTGCTTAAAGACATCCGAAGAAGCATATCTTCCACCGTCAAAGAGCGCTTGCTGTCAAGAAGTTCTTCCTAAGGTTTAGGTGGAATCTCTTTTCTTGTGATTTGTCTTCTAGTCTCTGGAGCAGCAGGAAACAAGCTCACTCCATCCCTTCACCATGTTAAATTCAAATATTAAAGGTCCCCTCTGAGTCCATCTCCCCAAATGGTTCCTCAGAAGGCCTGGTTTCCAGACTTTCCGCTATTCTGGTCATCCTCCTCTGGATATGCGCCAGTTTTTCAGCATCTTTCTTGAATTGTGGTGCCCAGAACTGGACACTTAATTTCCAGGTGAGGTCTGACCAATGCAGAATATGCTGGGACTATGACTTCCTTTGATCTAGACGCTATATTCCTATTGATGCAGCCTAGAATCATATTGGCTTATTGAGCTGCTGCATCACACTGTTGGCTCATGTTCATCTTGTGCTCTGCTAAAACCTCTCAGTCCTTTCACAGCTCAAGCCAGGTGTCACCCATCCTGTATTTGTGCATTTCGTTTTTCCTGTCTAGATGTTATTTATCCCTTGCCTTTGTTGTTGCTGGGTGCCTTCCAGTCATTCCTGAGTTATGGAGACCGCCGACCCTATTATAGGGTTGTTCAGAGGAAGTTTGCCGTCGCCTTCCCCCTGAGGCTGAGAGAGTGTGACTCACCCAGTGGGTTTCATGGACAAGCTGGGAGTTTGGCCTTGACCCGCACTCCTTGCACCTTCCGTGTGGCCGGACATGGGAATATTAGAGGTTTTTCCGTCCGGATTAGCCTGTCTTTGGTTATTCCTCCCTCCTCTTCTCCTCGTTCTTCCTCTGGCCAGCTGCCCTCTTTGGAGTGAGAGATTATGGGTGCGCTTTAAATGCGTTTTCTTCTTAAAGGTCCCTCGGGTGCCGGGCGATCGAGATTGCACTAAACTAATCCCGGTCAAACTACTAATCTGGGACTTCTCGCCGCCGTTTCCTTTGTCTGGTTTGTTGGAGGAGATGGGGAAACGCTGTGTGCAAAGGGCAAGGTCAGGAATTGCCTGGGAATCATTTCGTTTGCAAGGCTCCTCCTCGTCTCTTTGGACCCCTCTCCTAGATGTCTGGGATTGAGGCTAAACTGCGGCTTCCAAATTGGGGGACACCCGTCGTCGCCCAAACAGATGTCGAGTCAGTTTGGCAGCGGGTCAAGAGTGGGATTCGACAGGGCTTAGCGAGCGAGGGTGCCTCTGAGCATGTGTGGAAGGAAGGAAGGCGCTTGGAGGACCAATTGGACCTTGGCAGAGCAAGTTGCTAACAAAGAACGGGCACAGCTTGCAACAGAGAAAGGGACATTTTATAAAATTAAAACTCAGGAAGAATTGATCGTGGAAGGCTTTTCATTTGATTGGTTTATATATAGGCAAGTTGTAGAGCGATTCAAAATGGATATGAAGACACAAGGTATCAATTTAGAAACCGGGACATTTTAAAAGTAGCTGGAAAAAGTGGGATGGCAGAGGATTAATTGAGACTGTCTCTGTCTCATTGGAACAGTTGAAAAGTATCATGGAACAGAAAAAGAAGAAAGAGAAAGGGAGTTTGTATTACGTTACACCTTTTTGGGGATTGGAATTATTTCTTGGCAGTATGGAGTTAGCATGGTTTGAGCATTGGACAAGGGACTCTAGGGGCTGGGGTTCGAATCCCCACTCAGCCATGGAAATCTGTGGGATGATATTGGGCAAGTCTCACTGTCTCAGCCCCTGAAAACTCCATGATAGGTCTGCCTTAGGGTTGCTATAAGTCGGAAATGACTTGAAGGTATACAACAGAACAAGGTGGAAGATGGTGGGAATATGCGCTAACGGTGGATGGATTCATCCAAGGAAGGCACAGTTTGCAAGATGGGAGCAGGGGATTTGGGGACCAGAGCTGATGGCAAACAACAACCACAACCACAACAACCACAACAACCGTGTGTGTATGGGTGTGCATTCAAATGTTCTGGCCTCCCGTTTGAACTGGCTGGAGAGATCTGCACTTGTAGAGAGAAAGAACAAGAAGGAGACTGCAGTTTGGTGGGAGCGTGACGCATTTCGCCATTTTAATTGGATTTGCGATGAAATTTAACGAGATACGTTATCTCTGCCGCTTAATCTATTGTTACCCACCATGTGCTTTCAAGTCAGGGCAAGCTTTAGTTCCAAATTAATGGATACATGAATATGCAGATCAGCATGGTTCCCCTTTCATTTCCCACCGCTGCGTTCCTTCTCTCTCCGCTGTTTCCTTCCACACGGTCGTCCCAAATGTGTCCACCGACCTCAGACCTGGCATAGGAAGGGGACTTTCCTCTGTGTAACAGTGGATCAGGACTCTTTATTGAAGATGGCCAGAGGTTCTTCACTGGCTCAGAGGGTCACTTTCCTCCCGGACAAAGTCCGAACTTCCAGGAACCATGGGGAGATGTAGAGACAAGGTTGGCCAAGTCCCCACTTGAGTTTTGGCTGCCCTGCAACAACATGTTGGAGCCTTATTTTCTTACGTGTGCAAAAAGAAAACTGAGTTTCCATAACACTTGGGGATGCCTTGACATTGCACTGTACAGGTGTCCATTGTGCTATGGAGTGGTCAGTGGAGTGACCGATGCAGCGTGTCGTGATGGGCAACGAGCACCAATGGGCATTTGGGCACTCTCCCGTAGACATCTGGACACCAGCTAGGAAATGCCAGGACACATTGGAAGGGCCCAATGAGTCCCAGAACGAGCATCAGGAGTATCCAGTGCACATCAGAAGTGCCCAAGGAGCATCAGAAGAGCCTTGTTCACACCAGAAGAGTCCAATGCAGACCCAAAGTGCCCAATGCACACCAGAGGTGCCAGTAAGCATCAGAAGTGCCCAGAAGAGCCTTGTTCACATCAGAAGTGCCCAGTGGGCATCAGATGTGTCCAATGTGTATCAGAAGCATCCATTGTGCATCAGAAGTGCCACTGAGCACCAGAAGAGCTTTATTCGCACCAGAAGTGCCCAATGAGTACCGGAAGAGTCCAATGCAAATCCAAAATGCCTGGTGCTTGTCAGAAGTGTCCTGTGTGCATCAGAAGTCTCCAAGGAGCGTCAGGAGAGTCCAAAGCACATCCAAAGTGCCCAAAGCACATCCAAAGTGCCCAATGCACACCAGAGGTGCCAGTAAGCAACTTTAGTGCCCAGTAAGCACCAGAAGTGCTTTTTTATTCACACCAGAAGAGTCCAACGAGCATCTAATGTGTCCAATGTGCACCAGAAGTGCCCGGTGCACACGAAAGCCCTCTTGCTGGCGCCCAGATACGCCTCTTCACAACTCACTAAGAGGCTTTCATTGCACTTCTGTGACTTGGCAATATATTATTAAAGTTATGGCCCCTCGGCCAGATGTGGAATCCCATCCGTATTTCCTGTTGTTCTGGAAGTAAGTCCCATCCATGGCGAGTGTGAGAACGATTGCAGTTGATTTCTTTGCTCCGGAAAATAAAAGAAATTGAAGGTGGTTTCCCTTGGAGATGGTCACTCAACCGAAAAGGGCTCAGGGACTTTTGAGGAGTATTAAAAGGATGCAGATCAGCAATAATCCTGAGGCAGGGAGAAGGGAATTTGTCTGGGAACAAAAAAGGTCAATTGTTTTCACTTAAACGGAAACTTGAGCTGCATTTGGAAGCTCCTGTTTAGAGAGAACATCTGCTGGGATTTCAGGGGGAAAATAATTTGGAATATGATTAATGATTGATTTCACAGGGACAACTCATAGTCGTGCAGACAGGGATGTTGCTGCTGAGAAGTATAATGGTATCACAGGACTCAGCTTGCACCAGGGTCTGAACTAATGCCAGGGATCACCTGAGGATGTGCAGAGTGCTTTCTCTTCATTCCAAGGAAACCAAAAATTGTCCCCGAATAATCTACAGTATGGTTGTATATTTTCTAAAATTCTGTTCAAGTGTGAGATTGTGTGCAGGGGACACAGAGTTGTAGTCCCAAAAGTAACTTTTACAAGCTCTGAGTGTCTGGCACCCTTTGAATCTGTTTAAGAGAATAGTGGTCTGGTTTCAAAGAAATGTGGTCTGAAATAACTGAAGAACTGTGGTCTCAGTCCAATTGCTAGTCCCACCTGGAGTCGACTAGGACTGCTCACTTTGCAGAATTGGAGAGTGAAGAAAGCAGATAGGAAGAAGATGTATTCATTGGAGAGAATGTGTTTCTGGAGAAGAGCGCTGAAGGAGAGAAACAAATGGGTCTTTGAACAGATCAAGCCTGAACTCTCCCTGGAAGAAGCCAAGATGATCAACATGAGGCTGTCGTACTTTGTGCACGTCACGAAAACTCATTGGAAAAGACAATAATGCTGGGAAAGGGAGAAGGTAGTAATAGGAGAGGATGGATAGACACAATCGGGGAGGTCAGGGGCATGAGTTTGCAAGACCTAAGCTGAGCAAAGGGAGGTCAGGGGCATGAGTTTGCAAGACCTAAGCTGAGCAAAGGGAGGTCAGGGGCATGAGTTTGCAAGACCTAAGCTGAGCAAAGGGAGGTCAGGGGCATGAGTTTGCAAGAGCTAAGCCGAGCAGAGGCTCAGAGACACCGGTTCCTTTGCCATCAGCATCCCTTCTTCATTGACCATCCTCCCCTGCTCCTGCTATTTCTGGTGAACAATATTCTGTGCAGCAGAGAGGAAGGCGATGCAAAGCAGGTTAGCCAAGATGGAGTTGGCAGAGGAGGAGAAGCTATTTCATGGTCCAGCAGGCCCAGCCTGAGGATGGAAAGGGGCTGGGAGCAGGCCAGAGCGGCACCTGCATCCATCCTCCGAAAAGAAAAGCGTCCTCCTGGCGAGGCAGAAGGACCGGGAAAGAGGTCTGCCGCGGGATGGAGTGGCACCCCATTATTTCCCATTTCCCAAGGAAGAAGGATCCTTACCACGCTCAAAGGACTCTGGGGATGAAAAGGAAGGGCTCTCTGGCCTCCAAACCTGAGGATGTCGGTCTCTTTACATTTCGGACTGTGGGAAATGCTGCATTCCTTTCAGTGGACTTCGAGGCAGTGGAGGAATGAATCCATTTCCAGGTTTTAACACAGGCTTTGAAGGAGATCTCCAAGGCGCTGAATTGCATTTCTAAGAAGATTCAGTACCTTCGAAAGCTGCAGGCTTGGCTTCTGCATGATGGGATTACCAATGCTTCCCACGAGGGAAGGATTGCAATTGCATCGGTTGCAATCCTGTAAAGAGCCGGCGTGGCTGAGTGGTTTGAACGTTGGACTACGATTCTGGAGACCAGGGTTCGAATCATGGAAGCCTAATGGATGACCTTGGCCAAGTCATACGTTCTTAGCCTCAGAGTAAGGCGGTGGCAATCTTCCTCTGGACAAATTGTGCCAAGAAAACCCTATGATCGGTTCGTCTTAGTGTTGCCATAAGTTGGAAAAGACACTGGTTGGCTTCTGCATGATGGGATTTACCAATGGTGCCGCGGATGCAGTTGCTGCAGGCAATGGGAGCAATTGCATCCCTTGCAATTCTTTAAAGTCAGCCAAAACCTGGAATGGATTTGCTGCCCATCTGACCCGGGGAAAGTGCTCACATGCAAGAATGATCAGAAGGATTAGGCATTGATTTGCTGTGTGTTTGTGTGAGAGGAAGCGATGATGATGATGATGATGATGATGATGATGATGATGATGATAATGATGAAGAAGAAGAAGGATAGGTGTGGGGTGGGACTGTTTGGATGCTATGCCCTGGGCAGCTCAACTCTTTTTGTGGGCCCTGCCTCTATTTGTTGGCACAAGCCAAGATTGATGCCTGCAAAAGGAGGGAAGGAGGGAAGGAAGGAAGGAAGGAAGGAAGGAAGGAAGGAAGGAAGGAAGGAAGGGAACGCGGGGCTCTTGGAGAAAGCCAGCCAGCCTCGCCATGATGGATAGGCCCTGGCATTTGCTGGCGTGGAGCATCTGATTCTTTCTCCCAGCGCTTTGCCTGTGTCACGGAGGTTTCCCACAGACGGCCATTAGCCCTGCGCATAATGGGCTTATCGCTCAACCTTAAACACTCGGCTGCTGCAACTCCATCCATCCATCCATCCATCCATGCAGATGCGGGGGAAGCCAAGCAGTGTAGAAAGGAGGAGAAAAGGAAGGAGGACTCTCCGCCAGTTATTCCTTTTCACCCCCAAATTGGCTTGCAGGCTCTGCTTGGCCGGTTGGGCGCTGGTGCAGAGAGATGCAAGGCGAGGAGCGGAAGCAGAAAAGGGTGCTTCTCTCTCTTTCCTCCTCCTCCTCTCCATCTTCCATGACCCTCTTCCTGGCATATTGCAATGACTGGGTTAATGGCATGGAAAGCCAAGCCAGGGACCCGGCAAGAGCCTGTTTGTCTTCACTGCAAGCTGGAGAAGATCCCAGATAGTGCAAAGGCTCTTTAATCTGGCAGCATGGGAATGGTGACATCCCTGAGTATATATATGGGTGCAGCGGAGATAAATAATTCAGATCATCCAGGCAAGGTGGCTGCTGCCGCCTTAGAGAAAGGACTTGTGGATAAATAAAGCTGGGGATGGGTGGTTGCAGCGGCCTCCGTGTCAGTAGGGCAGTGAATCCACTCCAGGTTTTAACCCAGGCTTCATAGGTGCAAGGGGGCTAACTTTCCTAAATATTCTCAGGAACTTGGAAGTTTCAGAAACCTAAAGCTTTAGAGTCACCGTATTTCTTTGGACCACAGCAGTGTCACTGGGGCTGCATCTGCACTGCAGAAATAATCCAGGTTGACACCACTTTAACTGCCATGGTTCAGTGCTCTGGAATCCTGGGAATTGTAGTTTTTGGAGACACTTAGCCTTCTCTGTCGGAGAGCTCTGGTGTCCCACCAAACTACAAATCCTAGAATTCCCCTTCATTGAGCTATGGCAATTAAAATGGTGTCAAACTGGATCATTTCTGCAGTGAGGATGCATCCCTGGTTGTTGCTGTTGCTGTTGTGTGCCTTCAAGTCATTTCTGATTTATTGCAAGCCTTTCACGGGGCTTTCTTGGCCAGGATTGTTCGGAGGGGACTTGCCCCCATGACCTTCCTCTGAGGCTGAGAGAGTGGGACTGACTTGCCCTTTCCCAATCTCTGGTTTAAAAGGATCTCTCTGCTCCCTTGTCTGGGAAAACCTTTTTCCTATCCAATCCTTTCTGGAGTCGCTCTCAGCCATTTTAGACAGGGCTCGCTTTGACTCATTAATAGGCAGGCATATATATATATATATATATATATATATATATGGGCCATATATCAGAGATATAAATTTCAACTGTATTCCAAATGGTTTATGGAGAATTCCTGGCCTCTCGCAGTGAAATAAACAGGTAGCGAGCGTCGAAGGCTGCTTTCCTTTGGAAGCTTTTAATTGAATTACTTGGGGCTCCGGGGAATAATGAAAGGCTCTCTTGCTGCAGGGTATTTAAGGGGTTTGATGGAAGACCGGCTCCTTCTTCGCTCCACGGCTCTTGTGCCAAAGGGGGCATGCATTTGGTGAAACTCGAACGCGTAGCCAAGAGAGGGATGGACCTTTGTAGGGTCGCTGCCCAAGGCTTTGGGGTCAGAAAGCAAGGAGAGCTTCCCACGGTTAGGGATAGAGGCATACGTAAGTCCTGTTATCATATATATATAGATATCCTATCTGTTTGCATCCCACTCTTTTCCCAGAACTGGGGCTCAATGCTAGCCTCAAAAGCCAGCATTGCTCAATGGATGTATTCTGCCGATCGCAGCGGAAGCAGAGTTGCACAGATGGCATCTTCCTCTGCAGCTTGTCTTTGTGCGTTACTTGTGTGTTGCATCCTATATTGTGCATTGTAGTTGTACATCATCAACTGGTGTGTACTGCAGTCGCACATAGGACATTGTGCCATTGTATATTTCACTTGGAGATCATATATTGTGCACTGCAGTTGTGCATTGTATATTGGGTATTGTGGTTTCACCTTGTATGTTGTGCACTGAATGCTGGTAATTGCATATTGTGGGCTGTGCCTTGCCCTTGCGCCTCTTACATTCATTGTGCATTGAGGTTCCACATCCTATATTGTGCCTTTCATTTAAGCATCCCATGTTGTGCTTACCTCTGAGGCTGAGAGAGTGGCACTGACATGCCCTTTCCTTGGTTTAAAAGGACCCTTTTAACAGCCCTTTCCAATCCTAACATATTGTGCATTGCAGTTGCGAGTTGCATATTGTGCATTATGGTTGCACCTTGCATGTTGCTCATTGAAAGCTGTAGTTGCATATTGTGGATTGTGCACTGAGGTTCCACATCCTATAGTGTGCCTTGCACTTGAGCATCCCATGTTGTGCCTTGCGGGGACGCATTGCGCATTGCACAGTATTGCCGTTCTCCATGGGAGTTGTGTTGTGCTGGCATAGCATATTTCATCTTGTAGGCATTTGTGCGACCAGGAGCAGATGTTAAATTGCTGCTAGCCTAGGTCTCTGTGCAGGAGACTGTTCGGTGTTTGGGCCGCTTGGGACCATCCATCATGACCGCTGAAGGTGCTGCCGAGGTCCTCAACTTCTTTTAGTGTAGAATTGAGCATTTTGGATAGAGACATGGAAACCACCAGATTGTCCCCATTTGCTGATACTGTAGGTCGCTTCCATGCCAGTCTGTTTCAGCTCTTCACTAGCCTTAAAGGAAAAGCGGAGTCCAGAGGCTGCTTGTGGACCACGGTCGACATTTTACCCACCTGTATTGTAAAGAATCATTATGATGAGTATTTGGCTCTTTTGGTTCCCGAGGACCCATTTCCCTCTTCCGAGTTGGCCTATGACATGACCATCCCAGGCACAGAGAGTCATAGAAACATAGCGTTGGGAGAAACCCCAAAGATCATCCAATCCACCCCCCTTTGGCTATCCAGGAAGACACAATCCGAGCCCTCCCTGTGACAGATGTCCATCCAGCCTCTGCTTAAAAACCTCCAAAGACGGAGACTCCACTGTGGAGTGTATTATTCCGCTGTCGGACATCTCTTACCCTCAGGAAGTTGGTCCCAATGTTGAGGTGCAATCTCTTTTCCCTGCACTTTGCATCCATTGAGGCTCCATTGTGTCCTATTCTCTGCAGCAGCAGAAAAGAAGCTTGCTCCATCCTCCTTCCTTGGAGGCACAGCCTGTTTTTGGAAGATAGCGCAAGGCAACCCCCCTCCAAGAAGTCCATTTTGGTTGCCCACCAGAAGGTCTGTGTTTTCACATTCGGAGGCGACTGAGAGGTCAAGGAAGGGGCAAGCCATGGATGCCTTCTTGACCGTGGGGCATGGCATGGCATGGCATGGCATGGCATTGAGCGGTCAGTCGGTGGCATCTGGCTGAGCGGAGAATTGGAGACCGTGAACGCCACAAGAGACGGAGCATGCAGCAAAGTGCAAGTCCACTTTGGAACTGGCATCTACGGATGGAACAACAAGCCGCTGTTCTGGATCAGCTGCATAGGTAGCGTCCGTTGCAAATAATGGCGGTCTAGTCTCCTAGAGGTTGGAAGACAGCAAGCTGAGATATTTTTTAACATGGGTTTTCCACCACTCTAAAAGCTTGGAAAGCCTAATTTCTTGGCGGTAATTTGAGGATGGTGTTTTGGGACCTGTGGGATGTGGTATATTGTGCCTTGCCTTTCCACAGTTTAGTGACTTGCCCAAGAAAAGCCTGAATGGTGTAGCAATAGCAATAGCAATACATTGTGTGGTGTAGCGGCTTGAGCATTGGAATAAACTGCCACAGAAGGTGGTCGACTTTCTGTCCTTAGAGACCTTTAAACAGAGTTTGGATGGCCATTTATTTCAGGAGTGTGCTCCTATTGCAGGGGGTGATAGATGATCTTTGGGGGTCCCTTCCAAAACCTGTGAGTCTGTGATGAGACTCATCCTCCATTCATTTAGTGGCTCTTCAAGCCACACACGCTCAGGGCTTTCCTCCAAATCTTGTGACAGATGCCTCAGCATCATAACTTGTGGGGCTGTGTTTGTGTGTTTGTGTGTGTGAGCGCCTGCGATTGTGTAATGGGAAGAAGGGTTTTCTCGGCTTTGTTTATGCCAATGGCAACAACACTTCCGCCCATCGAGTTTGATTTGTTCATAAACGGGGGCCATTGCAATAAAAGTCAGGAAGCGCAATCTGTAGAAAGGAGGAGGAACGACTCATCCAAAGAAACGCAACATAAAAACTTGGAAATATAAGTCACCAAATTTTCTCTCAAAAATTCATTTCTGTTCAGTCCTCCCCCTGGCAAGCAAAACTGATAGATAGCGCTTCACTATTTTGCTCCTTGTTTGCAAAAAACCTTACCCCGTATGTGAAAAATGTGTCTTTTTTTAAAAAAAATTGATTCGTTAAAAACTTAAAATATACATTCTTTCAATAGCTGATTATTACATATTAGTGTTTCTGTACCTTATTACAAAATTCTCTTATTGTAACCAGCCATCGTAACACAAATTCATAATATAATCCTCATTATTCTAGACCTTTATACTTTGAGAAAATGTCTTCGGTTAATTCATTATACCGCTTCGTAATTGCGTTGTTCCATTTCCTCCGTATTATTACATCCGCTTCAACTTCAACTTCCATCCGTTCAGTTTCTCTTCTTCATTCTTCATTCTCTATTTTCTCTCTTCTTCTCTAATCCTCACTTTCTCCTAACTCTTTATGTGTCTTAAAATTGCCTGTTGAATTTATGGCGACCCCATGAATTTCATAGGGTTTTCTTAGGCTGGGAATCCCCCGGGGCGGTTTCTCCAGTTTCTTCCTCTGAAATACAGCCTACAATACCTGGGATTCCCTATTGGTCTCCCATCCAAGGACTATCCAGGGCTGACCCTGCTTAGCTTCCAAGATCGGAGGGGAATCTGGTGTGTGTCTTCAAATGACCTGTTGACTTTATGGTGACCCTATAAATTTTATAGGGTTTTCTTAGGCAAGGAGTCCTCAGAGGTGGTTCTTCCAGCCCCTTCCTCTGAGACGGAGGAGCCTCCATCATTTGCCTAAAAATCTCAGAAACTGAGCAGAGTTAGCCCCGGTTAGGATTTGGAAATCACCTCCAAGTCTTCCTCGCCTTAGAAAACCCTACAAAATCCATGGGGTCTCTGGAGGTCGACAGGCGACTTGAAGGTCGAAACACACTCATGCTAAATACCCGAAAAGGCACCACCACCTTCCCTCTGATCTTGGAAGCCAAGCAGGGCCAGCCATGGTTAGTACCAGGATGGGAGACCACCAAGGGATCCCAAGCGCTGGAGGCTACCTTTCGGGGGAAGGATCTGGCCAAGACCCCCCTTACTTAGGTCAACCCTCTGAAATGAAACTCATGGGGTCTCCATTGGTCAAGAAGCAACTTGTACATCGACTGAATATGGGGCAGATACGGACCTGATCTGCGGCTCTTGCTTCCAAACCGGTCGCCGCCAAAGAGGATGCCTGCCATTCTTTAAGCTTTCGGGTAATAAATGCTGGTCTTTTTGCCTCCTACTCTTTTTGCTTTTCGTCCAAGGACTTCCTTGGAATTGCATTTGGCTGAAAAAGGCGCCCCACCTTTGACCTAACCATTGCTCCACACTGACCGCTCTAACAAAACAAATGCATCTCCCCATATTGATATTGCTCACTCCTCCGTCTTGGGTCTACCTTGGCCAGGGTTTCCTCCAAGGCCTCAGAGAGGCCAACCGCAGAGCATTGCAACCATCCTTTGCCGAAAACACTGATCTCAGCGGCTGCGGTGGCGGCATTAGCACCCGGCTCACGTTGCAGCCGACTCCTGCGCCGGACAATAGGGCTGTCAGTCTGTAGGAAGCGGAAAAGTGCGTTTACAACCGGAGTTGCAAATACCCGCTTTGTCTCCAGTCTGTTACAGGTTCAGCTTGTCAGGAGAGTTAATGCAACACGCATTAATGTGAAGGGGAAAAAGCCCTCTTCTCATGGCACTCCTTCCTCTTCTTCCCATGCTGTAGAGCGTGGCTCTTCTATCAATATGATCTCTGTTGTTGGTTTTGTTTATTATTATTATTATTATTTTAAAAAATCCGAAATGTATAGCAGCCACAGGGTTTGGGAAAGTACTGGGTTCATCTTCCAGCCAGTAGTGCAAGCCAAAGAGGGCGGTTTCCATTTCGGTGGGGCGTCAAATCCGGGCCAGGTTTTAGCATGAGCCTGAAAGAAGTGGTGGTTCTCAGGTCAGCAAAGGCAGCAAAGCCAGGTTTCAAGCCAGGTTTAAAGGAGCTGTCCAAGGTGCGAAAGAAGCCCGCCTCCTTGAATAGATTCCACATCTTTAAAGCAATCCAAAACCAGGAGTGGATTCAACACCCCACTGACATGGGACTTACTAGCTACTGCTGAACTAGACTTTGTAAGAGCCATCGGATGTTTGTTGTTGGTGTTATTGTGTGCCTTCAGGTTGTTTCTGACTTATGTGGAGCCCAAGGCAAACATGGGTTTTCTCGGCAAAATTTGTTCAGAGGAGAGGCTGAGAGAGTGTGACTCATCCAAGATCATCCAGTGGGTTTTCATGGCTGAGCAGGGATTTGAACCCTGCACTCCAGAGTCATAGTCCAGTGCTCAAATCACTATGCCACACTGGCCCTCAGAGATGCTCAATAAAGTCCTAAAATCCTAGGTTTGGAAGGGACCCCCAGAGGTCATCCAGTCCAGCCCCCTTCTGCCATGCAGGAAGACAGCATTAAAACACTCTTGACGGACGACCATCCAGCCTCTGTCTTAAGAAGAACACGCATTTCAAAAAGTATTCTCCTTGCTGGGTTTGATTGCAAAACATCGGCTCTAACCCCCAACGCCAACACCGGCGTGTTGATTTTTTTTACAAATTCCTTTCACTCTCACAATTATTTTGTTTTCAAGAATTCTTTACTTCACAGCTTTCTCTCCTCCTCTCCAGCCGACAAGCTCCGAAGGTGATTTATTACTTTTAAAAGAAAGGTCATGAAAAGCAAAGAAAAGAGAAGCAACCATTCGAAGACGAACATTACCAACTCCTCTTTCAATTTGCAAGAGCGTCGCTTTTTATAATAAAACTTCATCTCCTGTTATTCAGCAGCGCTTCGTTCCTACGATGGATGGCCTTGACTGGAAAAGTACTTTTTCACAAGAGCGATTGGGAAAGGAACGCACGACACACACGAATGTACGGAGATTATTACTCTTTGAGCCGTGGCATTTAAAGCGGTGCCAAACTGGATTATTCCTGCAGTGTGGATGCAACCCAAGAGCGATGAGAGAGAAATGCATGGAGGCTGCGGGGATGTTCAGGCCCATGGATGGGAAAGGCCACTGACTCGGTGCATTGCTTGCATTACTGGATCCGCTTTGGGATTTAGTCCGACTCTACAAAACCAGTCCCGCACCTTGAAGGATTTGGTTTGGAAAGATTGATTGCAAGGAAGCTGGCCATACTTACCCAAGGCTGCCCAGTGGGTTTCCATGGCTCAGCAGGGATTCGAACCCTGGTCCCTTATAGTCTTAGTCCAACATCCAAACTGCTACTCTTGGCAGCATTGCCCCTTCCAGTATTTGCTTTCTACAACGTTATTCTGTGCAGAAATGCATGCTTTTTTTGCATACGAAATGGTGTTTTCTGGGCAAAATACACTCGCTTGTGTCCTGTCCTTCATCCCAACTAGAGTAGACCCACTGAATCAATGGGATTTACAATGGGGAGGCTCACCTTCCAACCATCAACCGCCTCAATCTAGTTGGGACCAAGCCATTGTATTCCAGCCACCGCTTCCTGTGTAATAAAAAGGCAAGCACCCATTTTTGTGCAAAATTATTTCGTGCAATTGTTTTGTGCAAAAATTATGATTGTGCAAAATTAAAATTATCCACGAATCGCAGAAGAAAACTGTGTAAAAAAATGTGCTGCTATGCTATTGTTCTTGATAGGGTTTCTGGAGTGTACGAAAACCTGTTTTTGTCAGCCGGGAAATGAATGACGGCAAAGACTCTTTCCCTTCCGAATACTCTTTTCCGTTGCATTTGTTGGAGACCCTTGAATCCAGCAAAATCCTTTGCCCTTTCAATCTTCACATCATCCCCTATTGTGACCTCTCTCTTTCTATATATACATACTGTATATGTGGATATATATATATATATATATATATATATATGAGAGTTTGTACACAGAGACTCCTACGGAAGGCACCTCCATTTGACACCAAGAGCAGCTGATTGAAGGATTCAGTCTGCATGCAATTAAGAAGGTTAATGAAGGTGGCTGCTCATTAATAACTCTTCTTCGGAGGTCGGGAGATCTTGCTGAGGCCAACCAGCCGTGCGTGGCTTCTCCCGGGATCCGCGTGTCAGCCTTTCCATTGTTTCGATCCTCCTTTCCAACCCCATTTTGGGAGGCTTGGAGGACTCGAGAGGCGGGATGGGACCAGTGACCGTGAATATGGTGCTTTGACAAGATGAGGGCAGGTTCTGGTTATGCATTGTCTGCGCCGGCAATGAATCCTGATGGGAGACAGACGGTGGTGCTGGTGTTTGCAATTTTTCTAGGACCATGGCAAAGGTGGTGAGGAAAGGCAGGCAGAATACTAATACTAATACTAATACTACTAATAATAATACTTGTCCAGGGAGGTAAATTTGTGGCAATGGCAGCAACTCCCATGTCAGCGGGGCTGTGAGTCCACTCCGGGTTTTCGATCAGGGTTTGAAGGAGCTCTCCTAAGTGCTGAACCCTTTTCCCAAATAGATGTTAGTGGGATCCCTAATATTAATGTAGGACAGGTTGGTGAGGAGATGGGAGAACTTGGTTTTTTGGAGAACTCTAGAGCGTCCAGCCGGTTGTGAAATGCGGCCAAATGGATCACCCATCATACATGTGAAATAACAACAATATTGTATAAGCCACAATGACCATTACAAAATGCACCCAGCATTTAAACCATTTTTAGCCATTGGAGGTAGCCGTGTTGGTCCCCCCAAGCTCCCCAAAAAGACAAAAATTAAAATAAAATCCCAAAGCCGCTCAACAGAAATAGGATTGCAGGTTGAGTCTCCCTTATCCGGACTTTCCAAAATCTAAAACGCTCCAAAATTGTCCACATTGGTGCTGAGAGAGTGATGCCTTCCTTTGTTTTCTGATGGTCCAGTGTACACAAACTTTGCTTCTTCATGCACAAAATTATTTAAAATGTTGTATAAATTCACCTTCAGACTTGGGTCGTAGATACAAATATTTCAAAATCCAAACAAATTCCAAAATCCTGAACACTTCTGGTCCAAAAAGTTTCCAAAGTTACCAAAACTTTCACTAAGTTCCTAATGAAAAGCGGTACAATATCCAGTGATTGTTGGTGAACTCTATTGCTGGCTGTTGATTTCTGTGTGACAGCACCCTCTAGTGGTTGGGGAGAGGGCTTGCTGTTGTTGTTGTTGTTGTTGTTGTTGTTGTTGTGTGCCTTCAAGTCATTTCCGACTTATGGTGACCCCAAGGCAAACCAGTCAGAGAGTGTTTCTAAAATTACCTTCAGGCTATGTGTATAACGTGAAACAAATGAATGTTGTGTCCAAACTTGGGATCCATCACCAAGATATCTCATCATGTGTGTGTTGTGTCCCTTGACTTATGGCAACCCTAAGGCCAATGATTCCCAAGAAGCCCCAGCCAGCTTGGCCAAAAGTCAGGAATTCTGAAGTCCAAAACACTTTGAAGACCAAAGTTTGGGATTACTGCTAAGTGGAACCTATCATGGGTGGGTTTTGTTGTTGTGGCAAGATTTGGTCAGAGAAGGTTTGCCCTTGCCTTCCTCTGAGGCTGAGAGAGTGTGACTTGCCCGAGGTCACCCAGTAGGTTTCCATGGATGAGCGTGGGTTCAAACCCTGGTCTCCAGAGTTGCGGTCCAATGTTGAAACCATTATGCTAAGTCTAATGTCCATGTGTTCCTTTCCAATGTCCAGAAGTCTAATGTCCGTGTGTCCCTTTCTTCTCTTTTCCAGCTCAGGCCAAGGTTGTTCCCACCAGCTCCGAACCCCCTGAGACCTCCCAACCTCCCGCGGCCGCCGTCCTTCCGGTGAGCTACCGCCTTTCCAACGCCCGCCTGGCCTTCTTCCTCCGGGAGACGCGGCAACCTTCGGGTGGCAACGCCAGCACCAGCCTCACGCGATCGGAGCCCTTCGTGGTGTTCCAGACCAAGGAGCTCCCGGTCCTCAACGTCTCCTTGGGTCCCTTCGCCTCCGGCCAGGCCTTGCCCAAGGAACTCTTGCAACCCTCCAGTACGTTGGAGGTGCCTGACCGCCTGACGGTGAACTGGAAAGTCCGGGCCTTTATTGTCCGGACACGGGTGCCGTCCAACCAGCCCACGGCCCAGGTGCTCTTCTACGTGGCCGGGCGCGACTGGGATGACTTTGACGCCACGGAGCAGCTGCCTTGCGTCCGGCTCCATGCCTTCCGTGACGCCCAGGAGCTCCGGGCCTCGTGCCGCCTACGGAGCAGCTTGGCCTCCTGCCTGGCGCAAGCCGAGCTGCCCTTGGCCTGGTTTGGACCTCCGGCCGTTCCTTTGGGGCGAAGGAAAGGACCGGAAGGGATGGAGCCGGCCGGAGATATCCAACTGGTGGAACTCTATTATACCCTCCATGCGCCGGATGGGATGGGCGACTGTGGGAGTGAGCTGACGGGGCGAAGGGGCGGCTCCGGGGCACGGACCGAGGGACCCACGCAGCACCCGCTCCTCAGAATTGGCAGCCTGAGGCTGGTCCAGCCGCCCCCCGCTCAGCCCTTCCAAGAGCAACACCTGGATGATAACCTCTTTGTCCGCCTGCCAGAGAGACCCCTCAAACCGGGCGAAGTGCTCAGCGTTGTCCTTTATTTGATGGGCAACTCCACCGTGGAGCAGTTCACCCTCAGGTAAGCAAAGCCTGTTGGCAACTCCCGTGTCCCTGGGGCAGTCATTGGTGCATCTACACTGTAGAAATAATGCAGTTTGGCACCACTTTAAGTGCTGTAGCTCCATCCTACGGAATCCTTTCCAGGTGTGGTTGCCTTGGTTTAGACTTGGAAATACTATTGCATAGGGAGATTCAATGCATCTGTAATGTATTGCATAAGGAGGTACAATGTACCTGGCATCCAGGGGTAGCTGTGTTGTCCAAAATATAGTAAATACAAAATAGAGCAAAATACATTCATCCCCTCTTAATTGGGGGGGATAAGTTCCAAGATGCCTGGAGCTGCAGATAGTACCAAACCCTATACCTGTCGTGTTTGTGGACCATGATGGTCCATGAGTAAATGAAACTCTGCAGAGCAAAGCCATGGAAAAGCGGGGGACTAGGTTATGTTTTTTGGACTGGGTAACTGAAACTGCAGAGTAAAACTGGACAAGGGGAGACCATTATATTTTTGGACTAGCTGACCGCAGGTAGCTGAAACTGCGGAAGGTGAAACTGCGAATATAAGGGTGGGCTACTGTATAGCAAACGCCACAAAAACACATTGCAGTGATACCTTTAAGAGGCTGGTCAAAAGGTACAAAATTCATTAGGCAAAAAGCTTTTTGGAGGCATGGAGGTTAATAGTCAGTTTAAGGGAAGAAATGGGATGATGATGGAGGGTCACAGACTTTGATCCCTCTTGAGATGGGAAAGCTTAGTTTAAGGTTGTTGGAGGGAGGCTTGGTGTGGTTTAAGTCCATGAATCCCTTGCTGGCCACAAGGCACTTCTCTTCCTTCCTTGTTGGAGACAAAGGCAATAATCCCTTTGAGATCCTCAACGTGTGGCATTTGGGTTTTGCTGTGGAAAGAAATCACACAAGCACAGTGGCCGCAGGAGATGGTTGGGGGTCCATGTTGTCCAGTGTGGTCCAGACTTTCCCCACCCTTGAGATGCTGTGACTTCTGGTCAAGCTTGTGTCAAATATTGTGATGGTTCCTGTCTGGGTAGCCCTCACATCTTGGGAAGGTGAAGGGACATGTAATGGGTGGGAGATGCTCTGTGGGGACATCCTTGAGAAATGGATGTTGCTCTCCTTTCTCTTTTGCCGCTCGCCAGGGTGAAGGCCAAGAAAGGGGTCAATCTGCTCACCACCAGCCCCAGGCACCCAAAATGGCTGGTGAATTCGGAGCTCCAGACGGGCAGCAAACACTCCACGTCAAGCGTGGACGTGGCCTGGATTGGCGGCGGGCAGAACAGGTAAGGAGCTGCTGAGGTGTTTGACCAAGTGTTACTCTACAGGATTTGGGGGAATCGCCAGAGCCATTGCGATGTTGTGGCCTGTGACTTTGGAGACCACTGAGCCACAAACTGGATGGTGGGAAGGAATGCAACTATAGTGGTAGGATGGAAATGGACCCCAAGGGCCCTCCGCCAGTCCCTTAAATTCACACCTAAATCACCTTTGAGAGGTGGCCATTCCAGGAGAGTCCATTCCACCATCCCAATATTTAACTAGAATCTCCTCCTTTGTAAGTGGGATCCATACATTTGTGTCTGGAGCTGCAGAAAACAAGCTCACTCCATCCTCCTCCGCATGATGGCAACCCTTCAAATATTTCAAGATGGCGGCATTGTAGTCCATCTCCAACTTCTCTTCGCTGCTCTCTCAACTATCCCTCAGAGCTTTTGGCTTCCAGAACCTTTGCCATCATCGTTGGTCATCTTCCGCTGGATCCCTGCCAGTTTGTCAATATAAGTTGAGTCTTCCTTATCTAGAATTCCAAAATCTGAAATATTCCAAAAGCCAAAGTTGCCCAACAGTGACACTTTTGCTTTCTGATGGTAGACACAACATTGTTTCCATGCACAAAATTATTTAAAATTTTGCGTATAAAATTACCTCCAGGCAATGCATCTAAGGCAGGGGTAGGCAACCTTTCCCCTTTAAGGGCCGAGGGACTTCAGCTCCCAGAAGCCTCAGCCATGTTGGCCGATAGACTCATGTTGGCCAATAGCTCCTGGGATTCTGGGAGCTGAAGTCCCTCCTTGGCCCTTAAAGGGGAAAGGTTGCCTACCCCTGATCTAAGGTGTGTATGAAACTTAAAACTCATTTTATGTTGAGACTTGGGTCCTATCTCCAAGATATATATGCAAATATTCCAAAATTGTCCCCATGGTTGGCTGCGAAAGTGACGCCTCTGCTTCCTGATTTTCAAAGTACACAAACTTTGTTTCATGCACAAAATGACTAAAAAGATTACGTATAAAGTTACCTCTTGGGTATGCATATAAGGTGTGTATGAAACATAAATGAATTTTGCATTTAGACCTGGGTCCCATCGCCAAGGTATCTCATGATGTCGATGCAAATATTTCAAAATGCAAGCATTTCGGATAAGGGAGACTCAACTTTTATCCTTCTGAAATGGTGCTGCGGAGACTCCAAGTGAGGTCTGACCAAAGCAAAATAATTTGGGACGGTGACTCAGGTCCTGCCCTTTATCTCCGCTCCCCTTCATCCTGGAAACAGTCTCCCTAAGCTTTATAAACCTTGGATGTGGAAAGTTGAAAACGCCGCAAGAAATGAAAGCGTTTGATGTCCAAATCCACCCCGCTGGGGTTGGAGGTGGAGGATCTGAAGGGAAGAAGGAAACGGCCCTCGGAAAACCATTCCCCTTCTCTGGCCGCAATACTCGGTCGATCGGCCTGTTTTCTTTAAAGGCGAGGGTAATCGCTTTAAATTCATCGCCCGCCTCTAACCTTTCAAGGCTGAATTTAATCTCCAGCCCCAGAGCCAGCCTCCTCCGTCTCCTCATGGCTCCAAATATATAAGGAACGTAAATTGGAGAGGGCTGGACAAGAGAGTCACGGTGGTCAGCAGAAAGCCCAGCCGGCTTGACCAAGGGTCAGGAAATCTGGGAGCCAAACTCGGAAACATCAAGAGGACCAAAGTATGGGAAAGGCTGACCTAGTCCAATCTTCTGCCATGCAAAGATGGAGAGTCCTCCATTCTCCAAAGCCATCTGTTCCACTCTTGAACCACGCTCTTACAGTGAAGAAATTCTTCCTAAGGTTTAGGTGGAATCTCTTTTTCTTGCAATTTGAATCCATTGGTTTCCGGATCAGCAGAAAGTGAGATCCTCCATCTTCTGCATGACCTCAAAATGGCTGGTCCAACTCCCTGCCATGCAGGAATCCCCTCCCTTGGCACATCCATGTAAACCGATTTGAAAAGAGCTTTGGTTTAGTTGGGAGAGCATTGGTCCTGCATAGCCAGGGGTCAGACTGGATGGCCCTTGTGGTCCCTCCTAACTGTGTTTCTGTGGAGAGCCATTCTGGGCCAATGAGCACCATCACTTATCTCATGATAGCCCATTGTAGGCTATAATCTTGTACCCACTTTAAAGGCAGCATGGTGTCGTGGACTATATGACTCTGGAGACCAAAGTTCAAATCCTCACTTGGCCATGGAACCCTACTGGGTAGTCACACTTTCTCAGCCCCAGGGGAAGAAGGCAAAGGAAAACCTCCTCTGAAAAAAATCTCACTGAGAAGAACCCGGGATACAGAGCCAACTACGACTGTGGGAGACCAGAGTTTGAATCCCTGCTTGGTTATGGAAACGTCCTGGTGAGTCACACTATCTCAGCCTCAGAGGAAGGCAAGTGCGGTCAAGGAAGCCATGCATGCAACGGCTTGCAACAACTCAGAATTAATATTTAATTCCAACGCACGCTGCCAGTCCTCATGGCTCCAAGGACGGACATGAAAAGAAGCCAGTTGACCGGAGGCTCCCTTTGAAATACATCTATTTTTCAAAGACTCCTTCCTTCTCACTCCTTTAAATCGGATTAAGAAAAGCCAGACAGGACCAACCCCGCAGGACAGAGATTACCTTCGCAACGCCGCAGGCCCTCGCCTCCCTTACCTGTGTCATTCCTCCAACTTCAGAGCCGTCGCGGTGTTGGAGGAACCGGGTTCAGATCCTGGCGGCTTTGTAGGAGAAGGAGTTTTAGAAGCCAGTGGTGGTCCTTCGGGTCCCCTGCCGGCTCTTTTCTTGATTTTTCTCTCGCCGTCGGAGAAATCTCTGCCGAACATTCCTTGGTACAAAACAAGCCTGACTACAAAGTCTTATTTATCATCGTCTCGGCAGGAAGGAAGAAGAGCCTTTCTTTCTACAAGGGAAGGAGAGACCTTTGATCCATGCCTTTGCTTTCTTGTGGCTTTGGAGGAATGGCTTTATTTGGATCTTTTAAAATAAAGCAATGCCAAGTTTGGGATTCTCTCCCTGCTTCCAACCTTTCCTGAATTTTGGAGAAGGTCTTGAGCCTCCCATTGAAGCACAGCGTTATAGAAAAGTTGTCATCCCCTTGATAATATGGTAAAAATAAATACCATTTTCCTTCTGTTGAAAAACAGGGATGTAAGGAATTGGAAATGTCAACAGTCTCGTCCGCCAATCTTCCTTTCTAACATTTCCTCTCTTCCAATTTCAGTTCCCTGTAAGTGCAAGAAATAGTCCAATTGATTATTGGTGTTTCATCAATGTTCATTTTCACCGATAAAAATAGATAATAACGGAAGGAGTTATTTTGTTGTTGTTGCATGGTTTCTTCTATGTGAGCTGCCTTGGGTCCTTTCTAAGAGAAAGGCGGCATACAACAGAAAATCATCATCATCATCATCATCATCATCTTAATTACAGCTTCCCCCAAATTCCAGGTTTTCCCACAAGATATCAGCGTTTGCACATAAGAGCCCTTTTTGGCACACCATAATGAGGAAGAGTTTCTAGAGATTTTGGCTATTTATTTATTGCCCCAATCCCTCCACCTTTCCAACATCTCAATTTTGGGCCTGATACTCTGATAAATGAATAACTGTATTATCACTTATGTTCTCTTTGCACTAGTGTCTGGTTGCACCCTTGTTAATTAAATTTTCAACTTGGAATATGTCGTTTGTGATAAGTGTAAAAAGACGGAGAGGAAGGACCTCAAGGGCCACCTGGTCCACAACTAACACACCCAAACTACTGCTTTTAATCCGGGGCATCATTAAAGGTGCGGACCAGCAAGGATCCCCAAACTTTGCTCCTCCAGGTGCTTTGGACTTCAGCTCCCAAAAGTCCCAGCCAGCTTGGCCAAGGGTCAAAGTTCTGGGAGCTGAAGTCCAAAACATCTGGAGGACCAAAGTTTGGGCACCGCTGCCCTAAAGGATGTGTGTGACAACAGCCAGGTTTGGTGCATCAGACATATCCTACAAAACGTCTTTCTCTCTGTTAGTCTCAATGGTGTTACAAGATATGATATTTGGGAGACTGTTACTCCAGGCTACCATGGCATTGAAGTTGTTTGGCCTTCTGGCCAACCTCTGACCGCTGCTCCTCACGCCTCGAGATGACCTCCTCTTCCTTTTGTCCCATTTGCAGGGATTTTGAGGAGGCCCCCTATGAGGTCATGCAGCTGGACTTCGAAATGGAGAACTTCACCAGCCAGTCGGTGACGCGGAGGATCATGTGGCACGTGGATTACCGGGGCCGCAGTCCGCCCCCTGACCTGGAGAAGGCCGTGACCGAGCTGACGGTCATCCAGAGGGACATCCGGGCCATTCTGCCCCTGGCCATGGTGAGTAGGTGCTGCGGCAGACCGCAATATTGGGGCTTCTTTGTCTTTCCCTTGAGCCCCGGGACTGAGGCATCATCGATCGGTTCCTTTGCTTGGTTCAGGAGAGGATAGCCGCAAGGGTTTGCTTGCATCGGTCACACACTGACCAATGCAAGCCCTTCCAGTTATCCTCTTCTGATATATATGTCAGTGTGTGGATGATGGGTGTTGCAGTGATGCTCTTTGACACCCAGCAGAATCTGCAGGACAAGCTGAGCTAGTTGATGGTAAGAAGATGCAAAGTGGCTGTGGATCACAGCAGCCAGCTTGTCCTGCAGAGTCTGCTGGGTGCCAGAGAGCATCACTGCAACGCCCATCATCCACACACTGACAATATACCTCCAAGTCTCCTGCAGACTTTTGGTGACTCCATGAGTTTCACAGGGCTTTCTTAGCCAAGGAAAACTCAGAAGTGGATTTGCAAGTTCCTTCCTCTGCAATGCACCTAGTATTCCTTGTTGGTCTCCCATCCAATTTCTAATGAGTGTTGTCCCTGCTTAGCTTCCAAGATCAGACAGGATCAGGCTCCTTTAGGGTTTGCGTATATGTATGTGCCTCCAAGCCACCTGTTGACTTACGGCGACCCCATGAATTTCACAGGGTTTGATTAGGCAAGGAATCCTCAGAGGTGGCTTGGCCATTTTGCAATAGTCTAAAATTAACACCTGGGACTCCCTGGCGGTCTCCCCTCCAAGTACTAACCAGGGCTGACCAGCTTAGCTTCCAAGATGAGATGGGGTCTGGTGCCTTGAGGGTATTGAGAGGGGATGCGGGTGCAGTCTTGCTATCTCCCTGAACTACTTTGGACCTTGCAGAATTAGGAAAAGGAATGGAAATGTGGAAGGAAACAATTGATCAGTTAATGTTAAGGAGATGTAAATAAATAAAAATTGGTTTGTAAATGAATTGGTTCATTAACCTGTTTCAACGCGCAGCTGAAGAAGTTAAATCACTTTGCCTCAATTTTGAAGGGACAATTTTGGACCTGTTTTGGAGAAAGCATTTATTTAGTGCCTTCAGTGGGTCCTTTAAAATCCAGACTTAAATCTGGAGTGGGTTCGGTCTACTAACAGACACCTTTCAGGATTAAAAATAAATGTATATTCCTTTGCAGCCTGGCAATGCATAGGTGAGGAGTACTATAATGTTGCATGATGCGTACATAAGAGAGGCAAAGGTGTGAAGGGCTCTCTATAAATAAGATGGCCTCTTTTCTCCTCCCAAGGACACAGAGATCATCAATACGGCCATCTTGACCGGCCGGACGGTGGCCATCCCAGTGAAGGTCATTGCGATTGAGATGACGGGGGCCGTCTTGGATGTTTCCGGAGCCGTCAAGTGCAAATCCAGCAATGAGGATATCATCAAGGTGGGTGAGGAAAGGCAGCGGTGGCCTTGGAGAAAGGCAGGAGCCGAGAAGGGAAGGGTGGTCATTTGGCCACAATGGCTTGGCTATTGCTTTCTTGGCAGAAAATGTTATTTTCTGTGCAAAAAAACTATGTCGTTATTTGTCTGTGCGCAGAACTTTGAAAACCGCACAGCTCTTATGCAATGGCCTTCCTCCTGCAAAGAGCGTAATAGTGAAATTATATGTCCGAGAATGAAGGTTTACATTCCTGTTTTGGAATACAGCTCCCAAAATCCTTCAGAGGATAGCATGGGAATTATAGTTCAAAAAGGAAATTTCCCCAACTCTGGATATGACATGTTGGCAACGGATGTTCACTTGGTGCTTTTTTTGGGGCAGGGAGAGGGGTCCTGCAAATCTCCAGATGGTTTTGCACTAACCGTCCCGTAATTCCTGACCACTGGCATCGCTGTGGCTGATGGATGTTAGAGTCCACTAGCAATTGAAGGGTCACATGTTTACCCACCGCAGCTTTGGAAGCTGACATGCAAGAGCTGCAGAGATGATGGACTGGTCACTACATCCTTGTTCTGAGCCCATGCTGTTCAAAGGTAGACTACTTCTGACCTTTGGGTTCAGATAGCCCCCCAGTTTGCCACGATGGGTTGACCTTGCCCCTCTCTGGAGACGGCAAAGGCACATCCCTCTCTCTTTGGCCCCTTTCCTCTTGGCCTCTGGGCAGAATGACCCTCTTCTACATCTTCTGATACCTGGGATATTGTGTCCAATTCTGGGCACCACAAATCCAGAAGGATGCGGAGAAGCTGGACGGAGCGTGTCCAGAGGAGGACAACCAAAATGGTGGAAGGTCTGGAAACCATGAAGCCCTATGGGGAGAGACTTAGGGAAGTGGGTCTGTTTAGCCTGGAGAAGAGAAGGTTAAGAGGTGATGGGATAGCCCTCTTTAAGGATTTGAAGGGATGCCATTTTGGGGAGGGAGCAAGCTTGTTTTCTGATGCTCCAGAGAATAAGACATGGAGCAATGGATTCAAATTAGAGGAAAAGAGATTTCACCTAAACATGAAGAAGAACTCCCTGATAGTAAAGAGCGGTTTGACAATGGAAAAGGCTGCCTTGAGGGGTGCTGGAGGTTTTCAAATGGAGGCTGAATGGCCGTCGTTCGGGAATGCTTTGACGGTGCCTTTCTGCATGGCAGAAGAAGGGGGTTGGATTGGATAGCCCTTGGGGGTCTCTTCCAATTCTACGATCCTTCTTTGCAGACAAAGCGACCATCCTCTTCCCAAATGGAGACACTTGGATGGGGGGGGGGGTCTCTTGACTTCCCCGTCCGTCCGTCTCCCGAGATCCAAAAGTTGGGTTTTGTCGGGAGGGTGGACTAATTCCCCCCAAACCTAGTCTCCCCTTCCCTTCTGTTTCCCATCATTATCCCTCTCCTCCTCTTCCATCCTAATGCTGAGTTGTGTTGACGCTGCGATGTTGGGGCTTGCTTCCGGAGCGATGATGGCAGGGAGGGCGACTGCGCCGTCAGGGCCGTGCGCTTGTCCCGTCCGTCAGATAGCCTCCCGCTATCTGCTCCTGTAAATAATTCAGCATCAAGGAGAGCGCTGGCAGGCCGTCTCCCTCACTTCCCGGGGTTTAGGCAACGGAAAGGGCATAAATGTCAGCCGCCGTAGGAGCAGCAGCAGCTCTATTGATCTCCCAGCTTGAGGGATGCCAGGAAGAGGCAGGCGGGCGAAGGACCGTCTTTCTTGCGCCGAAGGTAAGTGTTTCGCACCTGGAGCCGGCGCTTGTGGGACATCCCCGGTTGAACCTCTGCGGTCTCCGGCCAGGAAAGGAAAGGAAAGGAAAGTCACTGGGTTTGCATTTCTCCATCTTTCTGGGGTCATTTCTGTGACTTAGGGCCTTTGCAGGCTGCCAGAAATAGTGCAAATGGAGTCCACTTTTAGGGTTAGGGTTAGTGCTAGGGAATCATGGGAATTGTATTTTTTTCTGAGACATTGAGCCTTCTCTGTCAGAGAGCTCTGGTGCCACAATAAACTACAGTTCCCAGGATACCCTAACCCTTAAAGTTGACTCAATTTGCACTATTTCTAGCAGTCTGCAAAGGCCCATATATTTGCAAAAAGTGTTTTTGGCTGGAGCGGAACATCTGCATGCAACGCCTGCCGTTCAT
>JANUYF010000014.1:14916145-14918645 GCA_026167975.1 Phrynosoma blainvillii
AAGAGCTGAAAGGGAACATATCCACAAACTCCGCTCCATCCAAAGTGGTTTGGACAGAGACAGTGGCACACTATCTGTATTATAATGCGGTGCTCTTGGCCAGTTTATCCTATTATTATTATTATTATTATTATTATTATTATTATTATTATTTAAACAAGGCTATCAAGTCACCCCTTGACCACCTCTTCTTCCCCGGACTCTCATGGTTTCCAGACCTTCTACCATTTTGGTCAACCTCCTCTGGGGATGCTCCAGCTGGTCAATATCTTGAATTGTTGTGCCCAGAACCGGACCCAACAATATCCAGGTGAGGTTTGACCAAAGCAGAATAGAGTGGCACTATGACTTCCCTTGATTTAGACACTACGCTCTTATTGATGCAGCCTAGGATCATGTTGGCCTTTTTAGCTGCTGCAGCACACTGTTGGCTCAAATTTAGCTTAGGCTGCAACACCTTTGGTGTGGAGGCAGTCACTCAGCGCTTCAAATGTATGGTTACTTTGGGGAAACCCTTGCGGTCAAAGGAACTGGAGCGAAATCGGCACCCGTGGCTAATTTCCCCTCCCTGTTGTCTTTCTTTCCTACCTCGCAGGTGTCCAACGGGTGCGACTACGTCTTTGTGAGCGGCAAGGAGTCCAGGGGCTCCATGAACGCCGGCGTCTCCTTCAGCTACGAACACTTGACCGCTCTCCTGGAGATGACCGTCTGGGTGCCCCGGCTCCCGCTGCAAATCGAACTCTCGGACCCTCGGCTGAGCCAAGTCAAGGGATGGAGGGTCCCCATCTTACCTGACCGCAGGTAGGGCTCCCAAGGGCTGACCGTTGGAGGTCAGGGGTCCCAAGGCCTCTCATAGGCGCCAATAGCGGAGTGCGGCTTTGGACCGAAATGGGGGAAATGGTCTTGGAAACGCCAAAGCTCAATGGAAGGAAGGAAGGAAGGAAGGAAGGAAGGAAGGAAGGAAGGAAGAGAGGGCATGAATGGAGGAGCATGGTTCGATGGATGGAGAAAGGAGAGTCCTTAGGTAGGCTTTTAATGGAGGGACGAAGGTGCTAATGTCGGTTGAGGCTCCTATTTGGCAGCGTAAATTTAATCTTTGGGTAGGATCGCCTCCGTTCATATTATCTGATTTTGGTCAGTTAAAATGGAAGGAGTCCATAAAACCCAAAATAGTCAGATAAATCAGAAAGCTCCCGCCTGAGTGAACGTCCGCTTTGCTTTCGCCGCAACAGATCAGATCCTCTGTTGCAGTGCTTTCATATTCATATATATATATGTATATATATATATATAAACTGTAATAATAATTATATATAGATATAGATGTAGATATGTAATTATTATTACAGTTTATTTATATATTTATTTATATAGCACTGTAGATTTACACTGCAACAGATCAGATCCTCTGTTGCAATGCTTTCATAGTCATATATATATATATATATATATATAGTCTTTAATATATCTATATCTATATATCATCTCTATCTCTATCTCCATATCTATATATCTCTATCTGTCTGTCTGTCTGTCTGTCTCTATATCTATATCCATATCTATATATCTCTATCTATATATTTCTATATCTATATCTCTATATCTCTATCTGTAGCTATATCATCTCTCTCTCTCTCTCTCTATATATATATATATATATAATCATCTATATCATCTCTCTCTGTCTCTATTTCTCTCCCTCCCTCTCTCTCTATCTATCTCTATCTCTGTCTCTCTCTCTCTCTCTCTCTCTCTCTCCAGCTATATCTGTATCTATATCATCTATATCATCTTTCTCTCTCTCTCTCTCTATATATATATATATATATCTGTATCTATATCATCTATATCATCTCTCTCTCTATCTCTATATTTCTCTCCCTCCCTCTCTAGCTATCTCCATCTCTCTCTCTCTCTCTCTCTATATATATATATATCTGTATCTATGTCATATCTCTCTATCTCTCTATTTCTCTATCTATCTATCTCCATCTCTCTATATCTATATATCTATATATCTATATCATCTCTCTCTCTCTCTCTGTCTATCTCCATCTCTCTCTCTCTCTATATATATATATATATATATATGTATCTATATCATCTATATCATCTCTCTCTCTCTCTATCTCTATATTTCTCTCCCTCTCTCTCTCTCTCTCCATCTCTCTCTCTCTCTATATATATCTATTTCTATCTCTACATCTATATATGTATCTATATCATCTCTCTCTCTCTATTTCTCTATCTTTCTATCTATCTCCATCTCTCTCTATATATCTATATATCTATATATCTATATCTATATCTATATCTGTATCTATATCATCTCTCTCTCTCTCTCTCTCTCTCTCTCTATCTCTATCTCCATACACATACATAAACATAACAACACAAGTACAAACATTCATCTCATTTTTCTACAAATGCTTCCTGTAAATAATTCCTTCCCGGTTGCGTTCACCTTATTTTCTGCCATATCTTTTTACCTGCCGCTTTT
>JANUYF010000014.1:14923645-14946145 GCA_026167975.1 Phrynosoma blainvillii
TATCTGTCCCTATCTCTCTTTCTCTATCATCTCTCTCTCTATCTGTCTCTATCTCTATATCTATTTATCTATCTTTCTGTCTCTATCTCTCTCTATTTATCTCTCTCTCTCTACCTATCCCTATCTCTCTATATTTCTATCTCTCTCTATCTTTCTCTTTCTTTCTCTCTCTCATCTCTATCTATCTGTCTCTATCTATCTCTCTTTCTCTCTATCTATCTCTATCCCTCTCTCTATAGAGAGAGGGATAGAGATAGATAGAGAGAGACAGAGACAGAGAGATAGAGACAGATAGAGATGAGATGAGAGAGAGAAAGAGAG
The DNA here is from genome assembly GCA_026167975.1 of Phrynosoma blainvillii. NCBI lineage: Eukaryota > Metazoa > Chordata > Lepidosauria > Squamata > Phrynosomatidae > Phrynosoma > Phrynosoma blainvillii. The sequence continues at coordinate 14,923,967 of JANUYF010000014.1, forward strand.
ATAGAGAGAGAGATATAGAAAAATAGAGAGATAGGGATAGGTAGAGCGAGAGAGGGATAGAGAGAGAGACAGGGGAGAGAGACAGGGAGAGACAAATCTCTCTCTCTAATCTATCTCTTATAGAGAGACAAATATATATCTTCTCTCTCTCTCTCTTATTCTATCTCTATCACTCTCTCTCATCTCTCTCTCTCTATCATCTCTATCCCGCTCTCTTTCTATCCCTATCTATGTTTCTATCTCTCTATCATCTCTCTTTCTAATCTGTCTCTCTTTCTATCTGTCTCTCTCCCTATCCCTATCTATCTGTCTCTATCGCTCTACCTATCCCTATCTCTCTCTCTCTCTTTCTTTCTCTCTCTCATCTCTATCTATTTGTCTCTATCTATTCTATCTCTCTCTGTCTCTATCTCTAGAGAGAGGGAGACAGAGAGAGATAGAATAGATAGAGACAAATAGATAGAGATGAGAGAGAGAAAGAAAGAGAGAGAGATATATAGAGAGAGATAGGGATAGGTAGAGCGATAGAGACAGATAGATAGGGATAGGGAGAGAGACAGATAGAAAGAGAGACAGATTAGAAAGAGAGATGATAGAGAGATAGAAACATAGATAGGGATAGAAAGAGAGCGGGATAGAGATGATAGAGAGAGAGAGATGAGAGAGAGTGATAGAGATAGAATAAGAGAGATAGAGATAGGGATAGAGAAAGATAGAGAGAGGGGGGATATTGATATAGAGAGATAGATAAAGAGAGAGCGAGATAGATAGAGGGATAGGGATAGAGAGAGAGAGATAGCGAGAGAGAGAGAGAGAGCGGGAATAGAGATGGACAGAGAGAGAGAGGGAGGGAGAGAGATAGAGATAGCGATAGAGACAGATAGATAGATAGATAGAAATAGAGACAGAGAGAGCGAGTGAGAGATAGGGATAGATAGTGATAGGTGATAGAGATAGAGAGAGATAGGGATAGAGAGAGAGAGAGAAGGATAGAGACAGATGATAGATAGAGGGAGATAGATAGATAGATAGATAGATAGATGAGAGAAAGAGAGAGGGATAGAGCTAGAGATAGAGAGATAAAGAGAGAGCGAGATAGGGATAGAGAGCGAGATAGAAAGAGACAGATGGAGAGAGAGGGAGGGAGAGATGGAGAGAGACAGAGATAGATAGAAACAGAAAGAGAGAGAGAGGAGAGAGTAGATAGATAGTGAGAGAGAGAGAGGGAAATAGAGAGATGGAGGGAGGGAGAGATAGGGATAGAGACAGATAGATAGATAGATAGATAGACAGACAGATAGGTAGAGAGAGAGAGAGAAAGAGAGAGACAGATAGAGATAGAAAGATAGATAGAGAGATAGAGAGGTAGAGATAGATAGATAGAGAGAGAGAGAGAGATGGAGAGAGAGGGATACAGAGAGATGATAGAAAGAGAGAGAGAAAGTGAAAGGGATAGAAACAGAGAGAGAGAGAGAGAGGGATAGAGAAATATAGAGAGACAGATAGAGATAGATAGATAGATAGATAGATAGAGATGAGATAGAGGGAGAGGGATAGGGATAGAGACAGAGAGAGAGTGAGAGAGAGGGCTAGAGATAGAGATAGAGATAGAGAGATAGATAAAGAGAGAGAGAGAGCGGGGATAGAGACGGACAGAGAGAGAGAGAGGGATAGAGATAGATAGTTCAAAAGAGATAGAGCAAGAGAGAGAGATGATAGAAAGAGAGAGGGAAATAGATAGAGGGAGGGAGGGAGAGAGGAAGGTAGAGATAGAGACAGATAGATAGATAGATAGATAGATAGATAGATAGAAATAGAGAGAAACAGAGAGAGCGAGTGAGAGAGAGAAATAGGGATAGAGATAGATAGAGAGTGAGAGAGAGATAGAGATAGAGAGATAAAGAGAGAGAGAGATAGGGATAGAGAGAGAGAGAAAGATAGAGACAGAGAGAGAGAGAGAGAGAGACAGATGATAGATAGATAGATAGATAGATAGAAACAGATAGATAGTGGGAGAAAGAGAGAGAGAGAGATGAGAGAGAGAGACAGATAGTGATATATAGTTCAAAAGAGATAGCTAGTGAAAGAGAGAGAGAGATGATAGAAAGAGAGAGGGAAATAGAGAGATATGGGGAGGGAGGGAGAGATAGGGATAGAGATAGATAGATAGATAGATAGATAGATAGATAGATAGATAGATAGACAGACAGACAGGTAGAGAGAGATAGAGAAAAAGAGGGATAGAGATAGAGACAGATAGAGATAGAAAAATAGATAGAGAGATAGAGAGGTAGAGATAGATAGATAGAGAGAGATGGAGAGAGGGATACAGAGAGATGATAGAAAGAGAGAGAGAGAAAGTGAAAGGGATAGAAACAGAGAGAGAGAGAGAGAGGGATAGAAAGAGAAATATAGAGAGACAGATAGAGATAGATAGATAGAGAGACAGATGATAGAGATAGATAGGGAGAGAGGGGGGATATTGATAGATACATAGATAGAGATAGATAGATAGATAGAGAGAGATGAGATAGATAGAGGGAGGGAGGGAGGGAGGGAGGGAGAGAGACGGATAGATAGATAGATAGAAATAGAGAGAGACAGAGAGCGAGTGAGAGATAGGGATAGAGATAGAGAGAGATAGAAAGATAGAGAGAGAGAGAGATAGGGATAGAGATAGATAGAGACAGACAGAGAGAGATAGAAAGAGACAGCTAGAGAAATAGAGATAGATAGATAGAGAGGGAGAGAGAGACAGACAGATAGAGATAGATAGAGAGAGAGAAAGGGATAGAGAGAGATAGAGAAAGAGAGATGAGAGAGAGAGAGAGAGAGAGAAAAAAGAGAGAGGGGGGGGAGCAGGAGAGGGAGGCACCTACCTTTGCTGACCGGAGGACATGAAGGGGGTGCTTGCCTCTGGACCGCTTTGGACCTTGTGACCTTTGGACTCCCCGCTTGAGAGAACCCTGGACCTGGGATTGCTCTCTTTGCCTCGCCTTTCGAACTCGAGACTGGGATTGTACTTGCATAGTTGTGTTTGTGTGCTTGAGACGGACTTTATTCTGTTGGCAGCTTTCCCGGATATATATATATATATATATATATATATATAGAGAGAGAGAGAGAGAGAGAGAGAGAGATGGAATAGATAGATAGAGAGATAGGGATAGAGATAGAGAGACAGAGAGAGGGATACAGAGAGATAGAGAGATAGAGCTAGAGATGATAGAAATATATACTATATATATATATATATATATAGAGAGAGAGAGAGAGAGAGAGAGAGAGAGAAATAGAGAAAAAGATAGATGATAGATAGATAGAGATTGATAGAGATAGATAGATAGAGACAGACAGACAGATAGATAGAAAGATAGATAGAATTGAGAGAGAGAGAGAGATAAATAGAGATAGAGAGGGGGGAGAGAGAGAGATAAAGATAGATAGATAGAGATAGAAAAATAGATAGATATATATAGAGAAAGATAGAGATAGATAAATAGAGATATATAGATAGAGAGATTGATAGATAGATAGAGAAAGAGAGAATTGAGAGAGAGAACTGAGAGAGAGAAAGAGACAGACAGATAGAAAGATAGAAAGATAGAGAGAAAGATAGAGATAGAGAAATAGAGAGAAATAGATAAGAGAGAGAGATAGAGATAGATAAGTATATATATATATATATATATATATAGAGAGAGAGAGAGAGAGAGAGAGAGAGAGAGAGAAAGATACATAGAAATGTAGATAGAGAGATAGGGATAGAGATAGAGAGACAGATAGAAGAGATAGATAGATAGATATATATATAGAGAAAGAGAGATAAATAGATAGAGATAGATAGATAGATAGATAGACAGACAGACAGATAGATGATAGAAATATATACTATATATATATAGAGAGAGAGAGAGAAATAGAGAAAAAGATAGATAGATGATAGATAGATAGAGATTGATAGAGATAGATAGATAGATAGAGACAGACAGACAGATAGATAGAAAGATAGATAGAATTGAGAGAGAGAGAGATAAATAGAGATAGAGAGGGGGGAGAGATAGAGATAAAGATAGATAGATAGAGATAGAAAAATAGATAGATAGATAGATAGATAGATAGATATAGAGAAAGATAGAGATAGATAAATAGAGATATATAGATAGAGAGATTGATAGATAGAGAGAGAGAGAATTGAGAGAGAGAATTGAGAGAGAGAAAGAGACAGACAGATAGAAAGATAGAGATAGAGAAATAGAGAGAAATAGATAAGAGAGAGAGAGATAGATAAGTAGATATATATATATATATATAGAGAGAGAGAGAGAGAGAGAGAGAGAGAGATAGAAATGTAGATAGAGAGATAGGGATAGAGATAGAGAGACAGATAGAGACAGATAGATAGATATTTATAGAGAGAAAGAGAGATAAATAGATAGAGATAGATAGAGAGATAGATAGATAGACAGACAGACAGATAGATGATAGATAGATAGATAGATAGATAGATAGATAGATAGAGACAGATAGAATTGAGAAAGAGAAAGAGAGAGAGGGGGGGATAGAGAGAGAGATGATAGAAAGAGAGAGAGAGAGGGATAGAGAGAGAGACAGATAGGGATAGAGATAGATAGATAGATAGATAGATAGATAGACAAATAGATAGATAGATAGATAGATAGATAGATAGATAGATAGATAGACAGATAGATAGGGATAGAGATTGATAGATAAATAGATAGATAGATAGAGAGAGAGAGAGAGAGTATGTGTGAGTGACAGAGAGAGGGGGGATAGGGATAGCTAGAGGTAGAGAGAGAGAGAGAGAGAGGCTAAGTTGGAGAGAGAGATGAATAGATAGAGAGAGAGAGAGACAGATAGATAGATAAAGAGAGAGATAGAAATAGAGATAGAAAAATAGATAGATAGATAGATAGATAGATAGAGATAGATAGAGAGATGATAGAGAAAGATAGAGAGAGGGGGGATAGAGACAGATAGATAGATAGATAGATAGATAGGGATAGAGATAGGTAGAGAGAGAGGGGGGATAGAGAGAGAGATGATAGAGAGAGAGGGATAGAGAGAGAGACTGAGATAGAGATAGATAGATAGATACAGATAGAGAAAGAGAGAGAGAGAGAGGGATAGAGAGAGAGACTGAGAGATAGATAGATAGATAGATAGATAGATAGATAGATAGATAGATAGATAGATAGATAGATACAGATAGAGAGAGAGAGAGAAAGAGAGAGAGAGAGCTAGGGGTAGAGATAGAGAGAGAGATAGGGAGAGAGAGAGAGAGAGAGAGACAGATAGAGAGAGAGTGAGAGAGAGATATAGATAGAAACAGATAGATATCTAGATTAGATAATGTGGATAGAAGGGTTGAACGAGTAGAAGAATGAAGTCTAAGAAAGAGAAATATAAGGTGAAGGTGAGAGGAGAAGAAATTGTAAAGAGGAGGAGAGGGAGGTGGATGGAAGGAGAGAAAAAGGAGGAAGCAATGAGAGGAAGAGAAAGGTATAATTTGAGGGAAAAGGATGTGTAAAATGGTAAGATTGTAAGATGGTATGTAATGTTAATTATGTGCGTGAACTATTGATTGTAGATTGTTTATTGATGTTTTTATACTATAAAGCTTATAAAAAAATAAAAATAAAAATGAACCACACAAGGATTTTCTTCTTTATTAGATGGGTCAACTTACCAGTCTCCCTATAAGCGTAGCATTTCATCCACCAGGTTCTTGCCATGGGACAGTCCTTCCTTTTCCCATTTAGATGCAAACACTATTCTTTCCGCCGCCCTATAAAATAACAATTTCCTAAATTTAGGCCAGCTTTTCAATGTGAACTATATACAGCAATAGCAAGTACATGCGCTGTCTCTCCCTAAGTATATATATACAGTTTCCACTCTCTAAGGCTAAGCCAATTGCCCCAAAAGCTGGGAACTGAGGGAGCTGCTGCATTGGGCCATATATCCTTCCTTAATGTTTGGGTGGAATCTCTTTTCTTGGACCTTGAGTCCTTTGGTTTCTGGAGCGGCAGAAACCAAGACCATTCCTCCTTCTCCATGGCCACCCATCCCTTATTTAAAGGTGGCCTGTCCATCTCCTTGCCATGCAAGAATACACGGCTAAAGCTCTCCCGAAAGATGCCCAACCAAGCTCTCTTCCCAAAAGAAGGAGTCTGCCACCCTCCAAGGCGGTCTATTCTGTTATCCCTCCAGATGTGTTTTGGTGGAGTCTCTTTGCTTGCAATCTGAGTCCACTGGTTCATGCCTTCCTTTCTGGGAACTAGAAAGCAATCTGGCTCCGTCTTCCCCGAGATGGAAAGAGAGATGGCTCCATCCTGTCTCCTCTCCGTCTTCTCAGCCTCCCCAGGTCCCTGGGTCCTTTCTCAAGAGAGAAGGAGAGTTGTAGGCTTTCATGGCCGGCATCCATAGTTTTTTTGTGGGTTTTTAGGGCTGTGTGGCCATGTTCTATCTCTATCTATCTATCTATCTATCTATTCTATCTCTCTCTTTCTCTCTCTCTCTCTCTATCCCTCTCTCTCTTGCTCTATCTCTATCTATCTATCTATCTATCTTTCTCTCTCTCTATAGAGATAGAGATAGAGATAGAGAGCAAGATAGACAGATAGATAGATAGATTATAGAGAGAGAGATAGAGAGAGAGAAATAGAGATATAGATAGATAGAGACAGATAGAGAGATAGATAGAGATAGATAAATAGAGAGATAGAGACAGAAAGATAGAGAGAGAGAAAGAGAGATAGATAGAGATAGATATATAGAGAGAGATATATAGAGATAGAGATAGAAAAATAGATAGAGATAGAGAGATAGAGATAGATAGATAGATAGACAGAGACAGATAGATAGATAGAGATAGAGAGAGAGAGAGAGAGACAGAGAGAAAGAGAGATAAAGATATATCTATATCTATAGATATAGATAGATAGATAGATAGATAGATAGAGTGGGTATATATATTCTCTATCTCTCCATCTATCTATCCCTATCTCTCTGTCTCTTATCTATTTTTCTATCTCTATCTCTATCTCTATATATCTATATATCTATATCTATAGATATAGATATATAGATATATAGAGATAGAGATAGAAAAATAGAGATAGAGAGATAGGGATAGATAGATGGAGAGATAGAGAATATATATACCCACTCTCTTCCATGCCAGCATTCTCTGAAGATGCCAGCCACAGATGCTGGCGAAACGTCAGAAAGAAACTCTTCTAGAACATGGTCACAAAAAACTAGAGAAGGAGAGTTTTGCACGCTCCCTTCCCCTACCAACCTGGGCTCCTCTTTCCTTTCCTTCTTCCTTTCCGCAGGTGGTCTCTCCGCTGATGGAGGCCGTTCTTGGGGAGACGCTGGTGACGGTGGTGGAGGAGAAGGTCAGCATCACCGAACTGAAGGCGCAGGTCATCTCCAACCTCTCCCTCTCCCTCCAGCCGAGCCCCGGAAACAGTCACACCATCGTGGCCAAGACCACCGCCCAGCAGACCCTCAACTTCTCCAAGCAGGTGAGGGGCCCTTGGCCAGTCCTTCTTCGCCAGGACGCTTGCCGCCTTTCCTTCGGGGCTGCAAGAAGGGACAATGAGAGAGAGGGCTTTGGCATTTGGCACTTCTTTGGCAGAAAATTTGAACAAGATATTCCACCGTACCAGAAAAAATAAAATAAAATAAAATAAAAAAGGATACGTATTTTGTGCATGTGCATGTGTCCCCGTCCCCCCCGCCCCAAAGGAAGAGAAATAATTATTATACTTTAACATCCTACGACAGCATTGTCCCCATATTTGAATGCATGTCTCAGAGAGTTGCAAAGGAATTATTCTGAACTGGGGTTCAAACAACCACTCATACCTATGCAATGTCACCTGGCCAGATGTTTTGGATCACAAAAGTCATCCATTGCCCATGTGGAAGGGGGATGATGGGACTTGTGGTCTAGGGGCTCTGGATCAGGGGAGGATGGGCTGCATCGTGTCATTGTATTCTTAGAAGACAGGAAAGATAAGGTTAAAGGAAAGATAAGGTTAAAGGAAAGATAAGGTTAAGAGGCATCATGATAGCCATTTTTAAATATTGGAAGGGATGTCATCTTGAAGAAGGAGTAAGCTTCTTTCCTGCTGCTCCAAAGAATGGCATGCAATGGAGCCTCAATGGATGCAAAGTACAGAAAAAGAGATCCCACCTCAACATTAGGAAGAACCTCTTATTCGGCAGTGGATGATGCTACTTTTGAGGGTCTCTGGAGGTCTTTAAACAGAGGCTGGATGACCATCTGTCCCTAGGAATGTTTTGATGGTGTGTCTCTGCATGGCAGAAGGGGGTGGACTGGATGGCCCTTGGGGGTCCCTTCCAACTCTTTGATTTTAGGATTCTAAGCGGAGAAGAGAAACACACAGCTCCCAGCAGCAAACATTAAAGAACACCACCACTTTTTGGATAAAAACTTGGGTGGTGGTGAGGCCTCGCAGGGGTTTTCTGGGGACACAGAATGGGGTCCCAGGGGCCACATGTGGCCTGCAGGCTTTCCCCTCTCACCCAACAGTTTCATTGTCTTTCTCTGTCTCTTTTCCAGGAGGCGTTGTTGAGCCTCTGGGTGTCCTACAGCGATGGCACTACGGCCCCCCTCTCCTTGTACGACCCGAAGGACTACACGCTGGTGGTGACAAGCCAGGACCAGACGGTGGTGTCGGTGGTGCCAGACCGGGCGTTCCCGCTGGTGAAGGCCGAAGGCGAGGGGGCGGGCGAGTTGGTCAAGGCTGAGCTGATGATCTGCGAAGTCTGCCAGAAGACCAAGCGCAAGAGCGTGCTGGCCACCGCCTTGGCCAGCGTCCGTGTCCACTTCACCTCCGAGGAGGAGCCCACGTATGACTATGAACCAGTCCAAACTCCAAGCGTTGGGCGAGAGAAGGGTGCCCCTGGTACCACCCCCCGAGTGGAAGTGGAGTGGCACCTGGTGCCCAGCCAGGAGAGCCGGGTGCCCAGCGTCGTCCTTCCGACGGAGGATTTCCCCACCATCCCCACGGGCTACGTCCAGGTCCCTCGAGGCCTGACGGATTTGGAGATTGGCATGTACGCCCTCCTGGGGGTCTTCTGTTTGGCTATCTTGGTTTTCCTCATCAACTGCATCGTCTTTGTGCTCAAGTACCGGCACAAACGGATCCCGCCGGAAGGGCAGACCAACATGGAGCATTCCCACCATTGGGTCTTCCTGGGCAACGGACAACCCTTGCGGGCCCAGAATGACCTCTCCCCTCAGCCCGAGAGCCTGGGCAACCCTCTGGAGAATGTGCAGACTTGCTGTCATGGGGACCATCACAGCAGCGGCGGCTCTTCGCAAACCAGTGTCCAGAGCCAAGTCCACGGGCGGGGGGACGGCTCCTCGGGGGGGTCCACCAGGGACCAGAGCGAGGACCCCCTCAACTCGCCCACCTCCAAGCGCAAGCGGGTCAAGTTCACCACCTTCGCCACCATGCCCTCCGAGGAGCTGGCGTACAACTCCATCCCCGTTGCGGACGAGGAGGACTTGGAGTGGGTCTGCCAAGACATGGGCCTCCAAGACCCCGAGGAGCTCCACAACTACATCCACAGGATGAAGGAGGTGGCGTAATGGGTCGGAGGCGACATGCATGGGCCAAGGGGAGAACAGAGCCCACTGTCCGGGCCTCTCCTTCTGGGATTTGATGGGATACACGGTGCTTCCTTCCAGCCTTCTTCTCCAAGGACAAGCTTGACCGGAGGCACCGAAAGAGGATGGATGCCCCAACGTAGGATGGGGCGAAGCCTTTGGGCTCGGAGGGAGAGCTCCCTTTGGGAGGCATGGCCCCCAGGAAGGCCAAACTGGGCCCATGGTTGCCATGGGCTCTTACAAGCAGGTAGGGCTGGCACCATTGAGGTCAAGAGGAGATCTGTGTGGCATTTTCGCCCGAGTGCAGAATATGTCTGGTCTGGAATGTTACTCTTTGCCTTCCCAGAATCCACAGCTGCCTTTGCCACCAGTCTCCAGATGGCAAACTTTGGGTTCCTTGGCTGTCGTTGGTCTTTTTATTTTTTAAAAAAATATTTCTTTCTTGCACAATAAATGTTGACTCTTGGAAAAAAATGAATAACATTCAGGGATTTGGTCCAATCTGCATGGAATAAGCCTCCTGCTGTTGGGGGCACGGGGAAGGAGAGGACTCAAGTGAGGACACAAGACCTACACCAGTCCGTCCGTGGATGGATCCCACGAGGCGGTTTAAACTCACTGTTCGCCCTTGGGGAGGGTCAGTTGGGGGGACAATACAGGCCCCCTTGCTATTCGGCCAGCCCTTCCCCTCTCTAGTGCCTATGCTGCCTTCCTGAAGGTCCCGGTCCCGATTCTTCCACGGTTGGGGTTGTTTACCTGATATGTATGCAACTGGGCTTCCTAGAGCAGCAAGAGCGGGTGGGGATGCTAGAGACAGGAGCGAAGGAGAGAAGACACAAAAGGCCCCAAATCCTGGTGGAAACCATTGAGTTCTTCAAGAGGAACATAGTCCCAGACCCTCCTTGTCCATTGCTTGTTTGAGCTGGAAGGCCAAGAGAATTGGCCGCCATTTTGTGTCCTCCTTTGGGTTTCCAAAATGCTGCTAGTCCCTAGGGAGGTCTCCCAGAGGCAGGGAGGGGAGATCAGCTGGCTGTCTCGCATTGTGAGCAATCCTCCTCTCTTCGTTGGCCAACCTTCCTTCCCAGTTTGTTGCAAGGAGATGGGACTTACGCAAGAGAGACGGAGAGCCGAACAGAAGGAGGAGATACGGTGGTGTCCTGTTTCATGGTCAAGTGTACAAGGGGACTGGAGTTGACTCTTTTTTATTAAAAGAAAAATAACTCGGCCTAACCTGGCTGCGAACTTCTATTTCTTTTCCTCCACACGTTTCTCTCCAATTGCCCCAAACTCTTTGATTTGCTCATTTTCCGCCAGGTGTGTGTGTGTGTGTGTGTGTGTCTCTTGGTTGCCACTGATGGATGAGATTGTTCATCCAAACCCTTGGAAGAGCTCACACACCGACTGCATCCCAGGGCAATACGGCTTCTTTGTCCGAAGAAGAGGGATCTTGTAGCACCTTTGAGACTAACTGTGTGAAAGAAGTCGTAGCACATTTGTAGACTTGGTCTACTGCATATAGATAGACTATGTCCACGAACGCTCATGCTACAACTTCTTCCTCCCACTGAATCTTAAAAGTGCTGCAGATACGTTTGCATAGTGATATCCCAGGCTAATGCATTGATGTCTTTGAATTCTTTGGGTAGAGTTCAGGAACAGTTGACCAGGCTTCCAGATGTTCCTCCGCCATGTTCACCAATAAAACAACCCATAAGAATGGTTGAAGCATGTACATGAAGTGTTGGGGGACATCTCTGCCATGTTTAGAGGTCCATCTTCAATAGGTTTCAGAATAAATTGCAAACAATAAGCCCTGCACACAACCATAGATATATAAAGTGTAAAAACAATGACAGCAAATAGTTACGGTCGCCACGCGTGTTGACCATACGTTGCCCTACATTGGTGTTCGCTACAGAGGTCGGGTAAGGTAATAATGTAAAAGATATTTATGCTGTGCCATAGGATCTTGACCACCATCCCCTCAGTGTAGCAAAGATAGATAGCCACATTAGGCGACATATGTCAAAGACTGGGTGCTGTTTTGCGATGTGCGGTGTCCAATGCACAACAACAATAAGCGACACGCTCTGTTGCACCATGGAGAACTACTTGCATTGCATGCATGTATCTCGCCAACAAAAGGTCGCCCATAGTGTGTCAGCATTGCCCAAAGTTAAGCTGCATTGCTTGTGCAAAAGGGAGCGTTGTCCTCCATGTGAATGGAAACCGACCGGGGGGCACGTTTTGCTGAGCTCTGCCCTTTTGAGTAATGCTGGAGCTCTGCCCAGTTTGCAAAACACTCTCATCAATTTACTTAGAGAAGCAGTGACACAATCCTTGGAGGTCCCCCCCGCCTTGCGCATGATTCCTGGAAGCCATTGGCATTTGCAGACTGCCCTGCGGAGATTTCCCTTGGGGGGACTGAGTCCTAATGGGTGCAATATCTTGATTTTGTGAACTCCGTTTTGAACGAAGAGCCCTGTTTCGAGGCAGCTGCGTGCATCATCTGGAGTGGCCCTGGAGCCCCTTTGGCACACCATTAAGCCATGGCAATTCTCTCCCCGCATCCCAAGGTGCAGCTGGAGACGAGGCTTTTATGAGGATATGTTGGCTCCAAGCCACACTGAAGTAAATTCAGATTAACACTTGCAACTAGGAGGATTCGGTTCCTCCGACTGGCTGCTCTCTTTCCCTCTCTCTCTTGAATAATTTATCCACCAACTGATGCACAGCAATATCTGGAAACCAAATGCTCCTGCTCTTCCACAGGTCATGTCAATGCATTTCAGGGGAAAAGAAAACCAACACCGTAGGCTACACTGGGATGGCACACTCTGCAACCTGAGCCCTTTGCAGTCTGAAAGGCCTGTTTAGAAATCCTAATTAATTCCCCCCCTTCCCAATTTTGAAAAGAAAACATGAGCAGATGCACTGAGTTCGGCTCCTTTCTCCGTTGAGTACAAAGGACTGATCCGCCGGTACAAATCAGCAACACCGTTACGCGGCTGCAGGCTTATCGCTTTGAAAACGCCACAAGGAAAATGAGTTGGGATCCTGGTTTCTTTGGTGATTTGGAAGGGCAGAGGGCCGTATGGTGCATTGCAATAAGTGCATAGGCCAAGATTGCTTGTGGGATCATATAGTTGGGTGGGAACCCAGGGGCCATCTAGCCTGGCCCCATCTGCCATGCAGGAATACACAATGAAAGCACTCCCATCATCCAGCCTTTGTTGGAAAGAAGGAGACAGGCAGTATATTCCATGGCCGAACAACTCTTAACCCTCGAGGAGTTCTTCCTAATGCTTAGGTGGAATCTCTCTTCTTGTTGCTTGAATCCATCAGAGGCTGTGATGTGGAGCTGTGCTATACACAACCGTGCTAGCAAATTGCAATGATGCACAATGAGTCACCGCACATTTGATTGGGAGTTCCTGCATGGCAGGGGGTTGGACTGGATGGCCCTTGTGGTCTCTTCCAACTCTATGATTCTATGATTCTATGATTCTACAAAGCATCCTATTGCACAACGAGGGTCCTGTTCCAGGATCTCTCCTGACGTACATGTCCCCGTGCAGAATATGTCCCGAAGCTTGAGCCTCGATGTGCATTGTGTCCCGAAGCACGTTGTTTCTTGCTGCACATTGCGCCTTGATGTGCGTCGGGACGTGTTGTGCATCGGAACTTATAGTGCATCAAGACCGTTGCATAATGGCCACATTGCTTGTGCTGTTGGTGTAATGCTCCCGGAGATGTAGGTGTGTCATATCTCAGCCCACCTTCATGTGATCCTATGTCAACTCCAGTCATAACGTTTTTAAAGAATCATGTTTGCATCGGTCACTTGTATTTTGAAGAGAGAGCTCCACTTGCAATGGGGTCTTCTTCTTTTCCTCCTACTTTCCACTTTATTGTTGAGAGCCAGTGGTTTGGGTGTTGGACTATGACTCTGGAAACCAGGGTTTGATCCCCTGCTTGGGCAAGTCACAAACTCTCAGCCCTAGGAAAGTTGGGAATGACTTGAAGGCACACATCAACCAGAACAATTGTCAGGTCTAGGAAAAACTTCCTGAGGGTTTCAGGCTGCGAGGATGGTGGGCTTCCCTTCTGAAGAGTCAATGAGATTTCCCAGGTCAGAGGAAGGAGTTGTGCATTGGAGAAGAATTTCACATTGCAAGGAATGTGCACGTGTAAGACACCAACTCCAGCCGAAATGTGCACAGTTTCTCTACATTACAGGTTTAACTTACCCTGGTGGTTATGGGGTGGCAGATGATCATAAGCTGAATGTGACCCAGCAGTGTCATACTGCAGCACAGAAGGCGAATGCTATTGTAGCCTGCATTAATAGAAGCATAGATTGCAAGTCAAGAGAGAGTGGTTTGGCATCGGAATCAATTGCCTCGAGAAGTGGTGAGGTCTCCTTCTCTGGATGCCTGATGGTTTAGCTGGAGGTCCTGCATTGAGCAAGGGGGTGGGTTGGATTTGATGACCTCTGGGGTCCCCTTCCGAATCTCTCACCCCATGAGTCCTATTCTAGCCAGCATGGCCACTCACAATCTCGAGGGAGACCTTTTGATAGATAATAAAGGCTGTTGGAAGGATGTGAGCGGCTGAAAGGGAGGGAGGCCTGGGAGGGAAAGCTTAAACAGGAAGGACTTAATCCGATCAATCTGTTCAAGGGATCAAAAGATTTAAAATGTTGACAGGCCGGGTGGTGAATCTAAGGGCTTTTGCAGGGCAAAGACCCGAGGTACTGCAAGATGATGATTATTTTTTTCCTCTCCAAAGCGGGGAAAAAGAAAGGAAGGGGAAGACATTTTCCTGAAAGGCTGCAATTTCCAATGTGCTCCAAGATTTGTCATGCTTAGCACCTGGGCTGGCTCACCTGTCCAGGTAGGAAGGGGGGCATCCTCAGGCAGCAGATCGTGAGGGGCAGCAAATCTGCCAGTGCTGGACACTGAGCATTTAAGGGCTGCTTTAGCAGGCGGACGTCTTTGTCCCGGGATCTCCATTTCCTTTCTCCCAAGGCAGTGTTGTGTTTCCCCAGCGCAGTTTGTTGTCTGTGGCATTGTGGGGTAAGAAGAAGGAGGAAAAAATGCATTTCCACGCAAAACTCAAGGGCCACATCCAGTTTCAGAGACGTTCTAGATGCTAGTCGGGGTGAGAAACGATGGGAACGAAACTCTTACTGTCTTTAACCAAACTTGGAGATATCCATTCCCGCCTTTTAGGGTGTCTTCCATGCCAGTGGGGCACTATTCCGGGTTTCCAGTCCAAGGTCCTGAGTCGGATAAGGCACATAATGTGGCCTCTATACTCACTATGAGTCTATAGTCCAGCACTTTGGACAGTTCCTTTTAAGCCTGAGGCAAAACCTGGAGCGAATTCACTGCCCAACCGACCCGGGACCCACTCCAGAGGCCCCTGAGTTAGTTAACCAAAAAGGCTCTCCGATGGCCCATCGTCTCCTTTTCCATTCCTTACGGCTGCTTTTGTTTATTTGCCGCCGCTGTAAGAGACAACATGTCCAATCTCATTTTAGAAAGACGAGGAGGACGAAATAATTAAAAAGTGCCCTGCGTTTCGTCACCTCTCCGGCGACGCCGTGCCTCCTGCGTCTTTAGCGCCGGACTATCTGCTCCCAGCAGACGGGAGACATTTGCATTTTAATGCACAAAACACGGCCGGGTGCTTTCCTCCTCTTATCACCAGCTTTCCAAGTTGAGGCCTTCCTCCCTTTCTTTCCCCTACCGACTTATAAAAAGCCATCCTTGCTGGCCAAATAAATGCGTCGCCGTTGTTCTAGAGGGAAGGGAAGGCTGACATGGCCGAAAGTCGTGCCTCCGGACCAGGAGGCTTATTTAGCCTGAAATCCTCTGGAGATGCCGGCTCTTGCATCCCGACGCCTGTTTTGCTCTTATCACTTGTCACCTGTATCCAAATCAAATACTTTGCCGTATCTTTGCAGAAGGAACGGAGGGCGCACCTGAGCAGAGAAAGTGTGCTAATCTCTTTTCCGTGGGAGCATTTTTGTCGTCGTTTGCCATCAAGCCGGCTTGCCCTTGGTTGGGAATGAGAGGCCTCCGACATCATCCGCGTCTCTACTCAGGTCTTGCAAACTCAGGTCTTGCAAACTCCACTTGCAAGGAAGCCCTGAGTTTGCAAGACCTGAGCAAGGCAATGGATGATTTTGGAGTCCAGGAGAAGGCAATGGGAAGCCTCCTCCGAACAAATCTTGCCAAGAAAACCCCATGATATATGGCGACCCTAAGTTGGAAATGATTTGAAGGCACACAACACATCCGCCTGCGATGGGGTCTTCCTCTTTTCCTACTACCTTCCACTTTATCCATCATCCTCATCTTCACCATTATCGAGGGCCAGCGGTTTGGGCATTGGACTACGACTCTAGAAACCAGGGTTGGATTCCCAGCTTAGCCATGGAAAACCATGGTCAATCCTGGGCAAGTCACACTCTCTCAGCCCTAGAAAACCCTGTGACAAATCAGGAACGACTTGAAGGCACATAACGACGAGAACAATCGTCATGTCAGCCCATGATTTGTAATTTTGTGTGATATTTTGCCTTCTCTGGCTGCATCCTCACTGCAGAAATAACCCAGTTTGACACCACTTTAACTGCCGTGGTTCAGTGCTATGGGATTCTGGGAACTGTAGTTGTGAGCTTCTCGACAGAAAGCGAGTTGTCTCGCAAAACTACAATTCACAGAATGCCACAGCATTGAGCCATGGCAGTCAAAGTGGTGTCAACCCGGATTATTTCTGCAGCCTTTGTCAGAGAGCTCTGGTGCCTCAACAAACTACAAATCCCAAGGACGCTGTAACATTGAGCCATGGCTGTTAAAATGGTGTCAACCTGGATTGATTTTGCAGTGTGGCAGCAGTCTTAACTAAAGAGCCGATGTCAAATACTGGCTGTTGTTCTGAACTACCTTTCTAGTAATGTAGAAAGTCTGGGTATGACTTGGATCTGAATGTGCAATGAAGATCCATCAGCATTATAAAAGCCCTGCTCCCAATGGTGTTTGAGATTGCTAGAACGGGTTCATTGAAGTTTATTGTTGTTGTGTTGCCTTCAAGTCATTTCCGACTTACGGCGACCTTAAGGTGACTCTACCATGGGTTTTCTTGTTCAGAGGAGGTTTGCAATTGCCTTCCCCTGAGGCTGAGAGAGTGTGACTTGCCCAAGGTCAAGATCCATGCACTTCCTTGAGTATATTCCTCTGCATTGGGGAAGCAGAGGAAAGAAAAAGCAAAGGGTGGTGGTGGGGGGGAAGAGATATTTTCCAGATTTTAACCTCTTCTTGCATTAACAAAAATATACCTCCAACAAGAGTCCTCCATTTTGAAATGCTCAGGGCAGTGGAGGACGAAAGGGAGAGGAAAACACTCTGTAAATGTCAGTTTTCCAATGACTTTCTCTCGGCACATAATTAAATGGCTTGAATGCCAATGTTTCCCGCCAGGCTCCGTCTGGGACCAATCCACCGTCCGTAGATTTCACGGGGTTTTGTGATTTTGGGACACAATGGCCATAATCCTCTCATTCCCAGCCGGAGATGTCTTCTCCCTCCAGTGTGAGAGTGAGCTTTCTTTCTTTCTTTCTTTCTTTCTTTCTTTCTTTTTCTTTCTTTCTCCTTGAAAGCTACTTTATGGGGAGATGGAGAAATATGGACAAAAGGCAGCCGCTGTCTTATTAGCTCTCACTAGCCAGGAGAGATGGTCAATACCTTCTTGCAAAACAGACAAAATAGAAGAAGGAGAGACGGGGAATCTGGAGGCGGTTTTGTGGAGTGAGCCTCTTGCGGTTCTTGTGATTATGGAATAGATTCTCCAGTAAAAGGGGAAAGGATATATATATATATATATATCTTCTCTTTCACACAGAGACACACAAATGAAATGCACAGATAGGATGGGTGACCCCTCTCTTGGCAATAGTCCATGCAAAAGGGATCTGGGAGTCTTAGTAGACCACAAACTGAACCTGCATGCAGCAGCAAAAAAAGCCAATGCAATCCTAGCTTGCCTCAACAAGGATATACTGTATATATTCATGTATAAGTCTAGAAAGTTTAGCCGAGAACTTGACCCCAAAACCCAAGTTGACTGATCAATCAATGGTCAATGTCATTACGCTATTTTAAGTCCTACTCCGTATTTGGAAGAATGTTAGGACCAGGGATCATTCGGTGAGTTTGGAATAAGAGCAATAGTGGCAGTTCTCATAAAATGCGCAGATGACTTTGGTGTAACTGAGATCCATGATGGAACTGAGAGGCTGACAAGACTTGTCAAGGCCACTGGCCATTATGCCTCCCTTTTGGTCCATGTGGGGAACAATGGCTTTGAGAAGCATAGTCTTCAGGATATCCTAAGGCAGGGGTAGGCAACCTTTTTTCCCCTTTAAGGGCCAAGGAGGGACTTCAGCTCCCAGAATCCCAGGAGCTATTGGCCAACATGGGACTATTATAGGCCAACATGGCTGAGGCTTCTGGGAGCTGAAGTCCCTCCTTGGACCTTAAAGGGGAAAGAAAGGTTGCCTACCCTTATCCTAAGGGATGACTAGGCTCTGGGTAGGAAGTTGAAGGACTTTAATGCACAGGTTGTCATCTTGTCTCTCCTCCCAGTTGGAGGACATGGCCCTGGAAGGGAGAGAAGAAGAGTGCCACTGGGAACAATGTGGTTTCTTGGACCGTATTTCAGGAAGATGGATGGACTTCTGGCAAGTCCTCACAGCAGTCGGCAGGAAGGTTTTTGCTAAGAGAGGGCGTCCTCCTCTCTTTTGGGGTGCCTCATGGTCCCAGTGTGCATTGGGGACCCTGGCACACTGGTCCCAGTTTCCTCTGGTCCTGTTGGGCATCTTCCCCTTTGCTGGCTCTGCTGCGTAGTGACATGACAGCAGCCCTTGGCGCATCTTTGCAATGCATGCAAGAGCATGCAACACCCCGACCATCCTTTATATATAACAAGGGATGCCTGAGGACCCTACTTACATCCTATGTAGGAACACTGACAGTGGCGTTCTTTGCTTTATTTTCCACATTAGCTAGTAGGTGCAAAATCATCTTAGCGAAAAGAGATGGGGGAGAGGACTGAGCCAGAGACAGAGAGGCCTAATATATATAGGGACACAATGCCCATAATCTTCTCATTCCCAGCCGGAGATGTCTTCTCCTCTCCTGGCTAGTGAGAGCTAATAAGACAGCCACTGCCTTTTGTCCATAATATATGTATATATATATATATAGAGAGAGAGAAAGCGCTTGTTCTGCAGGAGACGTTCTCCCCTGCCAAACACATCCAAACACTTCCCCACGGAGTTCTCCGCGGCACAACCATTAACCATTGATTAGCGCTTGTGTCAACCTGTTTGCCAGCGTGACTCTCCAGCCTCCGCGCCAGTTTGGGAACGCGCTCCGCTTCCAACCTCATAAGCCGATTAATGGGATCCAATGGATGCACCAGCAGGGCCATAAGGGAAAAGGTTTGGGTCCACTGGTTTCCATGCGGAGCAGGGATGGGAAATGCCACATCGAAGCCAAGTGTCTATCATCTGAGATGGTGGTTTAAGGGAGGAAGGTCCTCTTTGGAACAAAACTGCCCATTTCAATGCTCAACTCCTGAACGGTTGGTTCCCAGGGGCATTGTGGCTTCTCTTGGCCTCCGTGGGAGATGTTCCAACCATCTTTTGCTTTCTTGACCAATGCTTATATCAGGGGTAGGCAACCTTTTTTCCCCTTTAAGGGCCAAGGAGGGACTTCAGCTCCCAGAATCCCAGGAGCTATTGGCCAACATGGGACTATTATAGGCCAACATGGCTGAGGCTTCTGGGAGCTGAAGTCCCTCCTTGGCCCTTAAAGGGGAAAAAAGGTTGCCTACCCCTGGCTTATATGTTTTGTAGATGCAGTGGGAACCCGGGTGAGCGGAAGGACTGGGGATTTGTTCAACCAAATTGGTTCGAGTAATAGTGAGTTGCTCTTAGCCGCATTGAATAGCAGGTGGTAGTAGTAGTAACAGAATGGTACACTAAGAAGCCAGACTCCCAAAGCCCAGCTGTGGGGTTGCATTTGGTCCTCCAAATCTGTATTTGTATTTGGTCCTCCAAATCTGTATTTGTATTTGGTCCTCCAAATCTATATTTGTATTTGGTCTTCCAAATCTGTATTTGTATCCAAATCTGTATTTGTATTTGGTCCTCCAAATCTGTATTTGTATTCGGTACCCCAAATCTATATTTGTATTTGGTCTTCCAAATCTGTATTTGTACCCAAATCGGTGTTTGTATTTGGTCCTCCAAATCGGTGTTTGTATTTGGTCCTCCAAATCGGTGTTTGTATTTGGTCCTCCAAATGTGGACCACCTGGACTCCCAAGATGGCCACACTTTCTCTCCTCCGGCACCGTCTTTGTCTGCATTCCCAGTTTTTGTACTGGTTTCCCTTCCCAATTCTAAAAGGTTCCCCTAGGATTGCAAGCGACGGGATCTTTGAACCAGTCACACAAACGGTCTTGTTGACAGCATGCGTATGTCAACCTAAACATGTTTTTGAGACAGCCGTCCCCGCAGTCGGAAGCGGCACCCGGCGCAGAGACATTCAGCCGCGCGACTGCAGCAAATCAATAGATTGCTCATTAGCGTCTGGAAACAGCTCTTCGCGGCAGGAGACTCCAGCCAAACAGGAGGGTATTAAAAAGCTCCATTTAGGCATGAGAAATGGGCATGAGAACCAGAAAACGGTGGGGAAGAGTTCAATTTGGAGACAACCACAAAATGGGGAGAGGATTAGAAGAGGCCCTCAAGACACATCCAGCCGGAGAGCAATATCTCAGGGCAAGTTATGTCCAAGAACAGCCACGGCAGGAAATTTTGTTGGACTCAATCGTTTTGGAGAAAAGCAGGATTTTTCGCACCTTTGCTGTAAAAACTAGAAGTTTCTTAGGACAGGGGCCTCTTCTTTTATATCCCTCTACTTGCCACGGTCGTTGTTCCCTTTTATTTCTGTTCTCCCACTTCGATCCGCAGGGAGAGGCGGGATATATAAATAAATTATATTATTATCTTATTTGGGATAAATTGGGTCCATCTTTTAATTTTTAAAAATTATTATTATTCACTAAAAACAGACACGTAATTAAACTTAAAAAATAAATAAAACAAACGATAGACATAAATCTTTTCGACCGTTAAATGTCTGCAGCCTAGCAGCCCTACTTCCAAAGAAGGACCAAACTGAAGGCAAGGTGAAGCAATGGCACCCGGCGCTTCGGAGACGCCATGGATGTCATTCGGTGCCGATAGCTGCGGGCGCTGCGCTCTGCCGCAAACGGTGGCTGTTCCCATTAGCCTCAAAAGGGAAGTGTAATTAGCCGAAGCAACGCGTCGCCGGAGAGGGCTGGTAATTGACTCCGCGGAGTTGGCTGTCCAGGTGCATTCGGTTGACGTCGAGCGACGAGGGAGGGCATGCGAGAGCGGCTTTGCTTCTCGGCGAAACGCCACTTTGGACGTGCAGCCGGCCTTGAGCTCCTCTTTCAGCCGTGACCGACAATATCTCCTCCTCCTGAGGTTTCGGAGGGGTCCTCCAAAGAGCCACAAATCCCATTAGGCCAGGATGAGTTGCTGAGCCAGCAATGAGCAGACGGCGTGATCGACCCGAAGCAAACGGGACGCGTTTGTACGGATCCCTTTGCTTCTCCGTTTCAAAGGCAACGTCCATCTTGCGTATGACCGAGGTCAACCTCCCAGCCTCCCTCTTTGGCCGAAATGGTTACAGGGAGCATCTGAGAGGTCAACCCTCGGTCTTGACCAGGGGTAGGCAACCTTTCCCCCTTAAGGGCCAAGGAGGGACTTCAGCTCCCAGAATCCCAGGAGCTCTTGGCCAACATGGGACTATTGGCTAACATTAAACATTAAAAACTTAAAATAAAATAAGATATCAAATAAATATGATATAAATTTAAAATAAAAATAAAATTAAAATTAAATATAAAATAAAATAAAGTATGAAATAAAATAAAATTTAAAATAAAAATATTAAAAACATAAAATAAAATATCAAATAAATATGAAATAAATTTAAAATAAAAATAAAAAATAAAAAATAAAATTAAAATAAAATATGAAATAAAATAAAGTACGAAATAAAATAAAATTTAAAATAAAAATATTAAAACTTAAAATAAAATATCAAATAAATATGAAATAAATTTAAAATAAAAATATAAAATTAAATTTAAAAAATAAAATAAAATAAAGAACAAAATTAAAATAAAACAAAATAAATTTAAAATATAATATAAAATAAAGTATGAAATAAAATAAAATTTAAAATAAAAATATTAAAAACATAAAATAAAAAGATATCAAATAAATATGAAATAAATTTAAAATAAAAATATAAAATAAATTTTAAAAAATAAAACAAAACAAAATTAAATTAAAAAACAAAATTAGAATAGTATAATATAATATAAAATAAAATAAAC
>JANUYF010000014.1:14951145-15151145 GCA_026167975.1 Phrynosoma blainvillii
ATTTTATTCTGCTACTGCAAGCCCATTTTTAGAATTTTAAAAATATTTTCATTTTTTGACATTTTCACCTGTACTATACATCAGGGTATTTTTCAGGTCGAAAATTTTATATTTTTAGTTTAAGTTAATAATATATTTATTACATTCGCACCTTTAAACATATTCCATTTTTCATATTTCCAATTTTATTCTGCTACTGCAAGCCCATTTTTAGAATTTTAAAAATATTTTAATTTTTTGACATTTTCACCTGTACTATACATCAGGGTATTTTTCAGGTCGAAAATTTTATATTTTTAGTTTCAATTAATAATATATTTATTACATTCGTACCTTTAAACATATTCCATTTTTCATATTTCCAATTTTATTCTGCTACTGCAAGCCCATTTTTAGAATTTTAAAAATATTTTAATTTTTTGACATTTTCACCTGTACTATACATCAGGGTATTTTTCAGGTCAAAAATTTTATATTTTTAGTTTAAATCAATAATATATTTATTACATTGCTACCTGTAAACATATGCCATTTTTCATATTTCCAATTTTATTCTGCTACTGCAAGCCCATTTTTAGAATTTTAAAAATATTTTAATTTTTTGACATTTTCACCTGTACTATACATCAGGGTATTTTTCAGGTCGAAAATTTTATATTTTTAGTTTAAATCAATAATATATTTATTACATTCGCACCTTTAAACATATTCCATTTTTCATATTTCCAATTTTATTCTGCTACTGCAAGCCCATTTTTAGAATTTTAAAAATATTTTCATTTTTTGACATTTTCACCTGTACTATACATCAGGGTATTTTTCAGGTCGAAAATTTTATATTTTTAGTTTAACTTAATAATATATTTATTAGATTCGTACCTTTAAACATACTCCATTTTTCATATTTCCAATTTTATTCTGCTACAGCAAGCCCATTTTTAGAATTTTAAAAATATTTTAATTTTTTGACATTTTCACCTGTACTATACATCAGGGTATTTTTCAGGTCAAAAATTTCATATTTTTAGTTTAAGTTAATAATATATTTATTACATTCGCACCTTTAAACATATTCCATTTTTCATATTTCCAATTTTATTCTGCTACTGCAAGCCCATTTTTAGAATTTTAAAAATATTTTAATTTTTTGACATTTTCACCTGTACTATACATCAGGGTATTTTTCAGGTCGAAAAATTTCTATTTTTAGTTTAAATCAATAATATATATATTACATTGCTACCTTTAAACATATTCCATTTTTCATATTTCCAATTTTATTCTGCTACTGCAAGCCCATTTTTAGAATTTTAAAAATATTTTAATTTTTTGACATTTTCACCTGTACTATACATCAGGGTATTTTTCAGGTCGAAAAATTTATATTTTTAGTTTAAGTTAATAATATATTTATTACATTCGCACCTTTAAACGTATTCCATTTTTCATATTTCCAATTTTATTCTGCTACTGCAAGCCCAATTTTAGAATTTTAAAAATATTTTAATTTTTTGACATTTTCACCTGTACTATACATCAGGGTATTTTTCAGGTCAAAAAATTTATATTTTTAGTTTAACTTAATAATATATTTATTAGATTCGTACCTTTAAACATATTCCATTTTTCATATTTCCAATTTTATTCTGCTACTGCAAGCCCATTATTAGAATTTTAAAAATATTTTCATTTTTTGACATTTTCACCTGTACTATACATCAGGGTATTTTTCAGGTCGAAAATTTTATATTTTTAGTTTAAATCAATAATATATATATTACATTGCTACCTTTAAACATATTCCATTTTTCATATTTCCAATTTTATTCTGCTACTGCAAGCCCATTTTTAGAATTTTAAAAATATTTTAATTTTTTGACATTTTCACCTGTACTATACATCAGGGTATTTTTCAGGTCAAAAAATTTATATTTTTAGTTTAACTTAATAATATATTTATTAGATTCGTACCTTTAAACATATTCCATTTTTCATATTTCCAATTTTATTCTGCTACAGCAAGCCCATTTTTAGAATTTTAAAAATATTTTAATTTTTTGACATTTTCACCTGTACTATACATCAGGGTATTTTTCAGATCAAAAAATTTATATTTTTAGTTTAACTTAATAATATATTTATTAGATTCGTACCTTTAAACATATTCCATTTTTCATATTTCCAATTTTATTCTGCTACTGCAAGCCCATTTTTAGAATTTTAAAAATATTTTAATTTTTTGACATTTTCACCTGTACTATACATCAGGGTATTTTTCAGGTCGAAAATTTTATATTTTTAGTTTAAATCAATAATATATATATATTACATTGCTACCTTTAAACATATTCCATTTTTCATATTTCCAATTTTATTCTGCTACTGCAAGCCCATTTTTAGAATTTTAAAAATATTTTCATTTTTTGACATTTTCACCTGTACTATACATCAGGGTATTTTTCAGGTCGAAAATTTTATATTTTTAGTTTAAATCAATAATATATATATTACATTGCTACCTTTAAACATATTCCATTTTTCATATTTCCAATTTTATTCTGCTACTGCAAGCCCATTTTTAGAATTTTAAAAATATTTTCATTTTTTGACATTTTCACCTGTACTATACATCAGGGTATTTTTCAGGTCAAAAATTTTATATTTTTAGTTTAACTTAATAATATATTTATTAGATTCGTACCTTTAAACATACTCCATTTTTCATATTTCCAATTTTATTCTGCTACTGCAAGCCCATTTTTAGAATTTTAAAAATATTTTAATTTTTTGACATTTTCACCTGTACTATACATCAGGGTATTTTTCAGGTCGAAAATTTTATATTTTTAGTTTAACGTAATAATATATTTATTACATTCCTACCTTTAAACCGATTCCATTTTTCATATTTCCAATTTTATTCTGCTACTGCAAGCCCATTTTTAGAATTTTAAAAATATTAAATTTTTTGACATTTTCACCTGTACTATACATCAGGGTATTTTTCAGGTCGAAAAATTTATATTTTTAGTTTAAGTTAATAATATATTTATTACATTCGCACCTTTAAACATACTCCATTTTTCATATTTCCAATTTTATTCTGCTACTGCAAGCCCATTTTTAGAATTTTAAAAATATTTTAATTTTTTGACATTTTCACCTGTACTATACATCAGGGTATTTTTCAGGTCGAAAATTTTATATTTTTAGTTTAACGTAATAATATATTTATTACATTCCTACCTTTAAACCGATTCCATTTTTCATATTTCCAATTTTATTCTGCTACTGCAAGCCCATTTTTAGAATTTTAAAAATATTAAATTTTTTGACATTTTCACCTGTACTATACATCAGGGTATTTTTCAGGTCGAAAAATTTATATTTTTAGTTTAAGTTAATAATATATTTATTACATTCGCACCTTTAAAGATATTCCATTTTTCATATTTCCAATTTTATTCTGCTACTGCAAGCCCATTTTTAGAATTTTAAAAATATTTTAATTTTTTGACATTTTCACCTGTACTATACATCAGGGTATTTTTCAGGTCAAAAAATTTATATTTTTAGTTTAACTTAATAATATATTTATTACATTCGTACCTTTAAACATATTCCATTTTTCATATTTCCAATTTTATTCTGCTACTGCAAGCCCATTTTTAGAATTTTAAAAATATTTTAATTTTTTGACATTTTCACCTGTACTATACATCAGGGTATTTTTCAGGTCAAAAAATTTATATTTTTAGTTTAAGTTAATAATATATTTATTACATTCGCACCTTTAAACATATTCCATTTTTCATATTTCCAATTTTATTCTGCTACTGCAAGCCCATTTTTAGAATTTTAAAAATATTTTAATTTTTTGACATTTTCACCTGTACTCTACATCAGGGTATTTTTCAGGTCAAAAAATTTATATTTTTAGTTTAACTTAATAATATATTTATTAGATTCGTACCTTTAAACATATTCCATTTTTCATATTTCCAATTTTATTCTGCTACTGCAAGCCCATTTTTAGAATTTTAAAAATATTTTCATTTTTTGACATTTTCACCTGTACTATACATCAGGGTATTTTTCAGGTCGTAAATTTATATTTTTAGTTTAAGTTCATAATATATTTTTTACATTCGCACCTTTAAACATATTCCATTTTTCATATTTCCAATTTTATTCTGCTACTGCAAGCCCATTTTTAGAATTTTAAAAATATTTTCATTTTTTGACATTTTCACCTGTACTATACATCAGGGTATTTTTCAGGTCGAAAATTTTATATTTTTAGTTTAAATCAATAATATATATATTACATTGCTACCTTTAAATATATTCCATTTTTCATATTTCCAATTTTATTCTGCTACTGCAAGCCCATTTTTAGAATTTTAAAAATATTTTAATTTTTTGACATTTTCACCTGTACTATACATCAGGGTATTTTTCAGGTTAAAAAATTTATATTTTTAGTTTAACTTAATAATATATTTATTAGATTCGTACCTTTAAACATATTCCATTTTTCATATTTCCAATTTTATTCTGCTACTGCAAGCCCATTTTTAGAATTTTAAAAATATTTTAATTTTTTGACATTTTCACCTGTACTATACATCAGGGTATTTTTCAGGTCGAAAATTTTATATTTTTAGTTTAAGTTAATAATATATTTATTACATTCGCACCTTTAAAGATATTCCATTTTTCATATTTCCAATTTTATTCTGCTACTGCAAGCCCATTTTTAGAATTTTAAAAATATTTTAATTTTTTGACATTTTCACCTGTACTATACATCAGGGTATTTTTCAGGTCAAAAAATTTATATTTTTAGTTTAACTTAATAATATATTTATTACATTCGTACCTTTAAACATATTCCATTTTTCATATTTCCAATTTTATTCTGCTACTGCAAGCCCATTTTTAGAATTTTAAAAATATTTTAATTTTTTGACATTTTCACCTGTACTATACATCAGGGTATTTTTTAGGTCAAAAAATTTATATTTTTAGTTTAACGTAATAATATATTTATTACATTCGTACCTTTAAACATATTCCATTTTTCACATTTCCAATTTTATTCTGCTACTGCAAGCCCATTTTTAGAATTTTAAAAATATTTTAATTTTTTGACATTTTCACCTGTACTATACATCAGGGTATTTTTCAGGTCAAAAAATTTATATTTTTGTTTAAGTTAATAATATATTTTTTACATTCGCACCTTTAAACATATTCCATTTTTCATATTTCCAATTTTATTCTGCTACTGCAAGCCCATTTTTAGAATTTTAAAAATATTTTCATTTTTTGACATTTTCACCTGTACTATACATCAGGGTATTTTTCAGGTCGAAAATTTTATATTTTTAGTTTAAATCAATAATATATTTTTTACATTCGCACCTTTAAACATATTCCATTTTTCATATTTCCAATTTTATTCTGCTACTGCAAGCCCATTTTTAGAATTTTAAAAATATTTTAATTTTTTGACATTTTCACCTGTACTATACATCAGGGTATTTTTCAGGTCGAAAAATTTATATTTTTAGTTTAAGTTAATAATATATTTATTACATTCGCACCTTTAAACATATTCCATTTTTCATATTTCCAATTTTATTCTGCTACTGCAAGCCCATTTTTAGAATTTTAAAAATATTTTAATTTTTTGACATTTTCACCTGTACTATACATCAGGGTATTTTTCAGGTCAAAAAATTTATATTTTTAGTTTAACTTAATAATATATTTATAAGATTCGTATCGTTAAACATATTCCATTTTTCATATTTCCAATTTTATTCTGCTACTGCAAGCCCATTTTTAGAATTTTAAAAATATTTTAATTTTTTGACATTTTCACCTGTACTATACATCAGGGTATTTTTCAGGTCGAAAATTTTATATTTTTAGTTTAAGTTAATAATATATTTATTACATTCGCACCTTTAAACATATTCCATTTTTCATATTTCCAATTTTATTCTGCTACTGCAAGCCCATTTTTAGAATTTTAAAAATATTTTAATTTTTTGACATTTTCACCTGTACTATACATCAGGGTATTTTTCAGGTCGAAAATTTTATATTTTTAGTTTAAATCAATAATATATTTATTACATTGCTACCTTTAAACATATTCCATTTTTCATATTTCCAATTTTATTCTGCTACTGCAAGCCCATTTTTAGAATTTTAAAAATATTTTCATTTTTTGACATTTTCACCTGTACTATACATCAGGGTATTTTTCAGGTCGAAAATTTTATATTTTTAGTTTAAATCAATAATATATATATTACATTGCTACCTTTAAACATATTCCATTTTTCATATTTCCAATTTTATTCTGCTACTGCAAGCCCATTTTTAGAATTTTAAAAATATTTTAATTTTTTGACATTTTCACCTGTACTATACATCAGGGTATTTTTCAGGTCAAAAATTTCATATTTTTAGTTTAAGTTAATAATATATTTATTACATTCGTACCTTTAAACATATTCCTTTTTTCATATTTCCAATTTTATTCTGCTACTGCAAGCCCATTTTTAGAATTTTACAAATATTTTCATTTTTTGACATTTTCACCTGTACTATACATCAGGGTATTTTTCAGGTCGAAAATTTTATATTTTTAGTTTAAATCAATAATATATTTATTACATTGCTATCTTTAAACATATTCCATTTTTCATATTTCCAATTTTATTCTGCTACTGCAAGCCCATTTTTAGAATTTTAAAAATATTTTAATTTTTTGACATTTTCACCTGTACTATACATCAGGGTATTTTTCAGGTCGAAAATTTTATATTTTTAGTTTAAGTTAATAATATATTTATTACATTCGCACCTTTAAACATATTCCATTTTTCATATTTCCAATTTTATTCTGCTACTGCAAGCCCATTTTTAGAATTTTAAAAATATTTTCATTTTTTGACATTTTCACCTGTACTATACATCAGGGTATTTTTCAGGTCGAAAATTTTATATTTTTAGTTTAAATCAATAATATATATATTACATTGCTACCTTTAAACATATTCCATTTTTCATATTTCCAATTTTATTCTGCTACTGCAAGCCCATTTTTAGAATTTTAAAAATATTTTAATTTTTTGACATTTTCACCTGTACTATAATCAGGGTATTTTTCAGGTCGAAAATTTTATATTTTTAGTTTAAATCAATAATATATTTATTACATTGCTACCTTTAAACATATTCCATTTTTCATATTTCCAATTTTATTCTGCTACTGCAAGCCCATTTTTAGAATTTTAAAAATATTTCCTTTTTTGACATTTTCACCTGTACTATACATCAGGGTATTTTTCAGGTCAAAAAATTTATATTTTTAGTTTAACTTAATAATATATTTATTAGATTCGTACCTTTAAACATATTCCATTTTTCATATTTCCAATTTTATTCTGCTACTGCAAGCCCATTTTTAGAATTTTAAAAATATTTTAATTTTTTGACATTTTCACCTGTACTATACATCAGGGTATTTTTTAGGTCAAAAAATTTATATTTTTAGTTTAACGTAATAATATATTTATTACATTCGTACCTTTAAACATATTCCATTTTTCACATTTCCAATTTTATTCTGCTACTGCAAGCCCATTTTTAGAATTTTAAAAATATTTTAATTTTTTGACATTTTCACCTGTACTATACATCAGGGTATTTTTCAGGTCAAAAAATTTATATTTTTGTTTAAGTTAATAATATATTTTTTACATTCGCACCTTTAAACATATTCCATTTTTCATATTTCCAATTTTATTCTGCTACTGCAAGCCCATTTTTAGAATTTTAAAAATATTTTCATTTTTTGACATTTTCACCTGTACTATACATCAGGGTATTTTTCAGGTCGAAAATTTTATATTTTTAGTTTAAATCAATAATATATTTTTTACATTCGCACCTTTAAACATATTCCATTTTTCATATTTCCAATTTTATTCTGCTACTGCAAGCCCATTTTTAGAATTTTAAAAATATTTTCATTTTTTGACATTTTCACCTGTGCTATACATCAGGGTATTTTTCAGGTCGAAAATTTTATATTTTTAGTTTCAATTAATAATATATTTATTACATTCGTACCTTTAAACATATTCCATTTTTCATATTTCCAATTTTATTCTTCTACTGCAAGCCCATTTTTAGAATTTTAAAAATATTTTGATTTTTTGACATTTTCACCTGTACTATACATCAGGGTATTTTTCAGGTCGAAAATTTTATATTTTAAGTTTAAATCAATAATATATTTATTACATTGCTACCTTTAAACATATTCCATTTTTCATATTTCCAATTTTATTCTGCTACTGCAAGCCCATTTTTAGAATTTTAAAAATATTTTAATTTTTTGACATTTTCACCTGTACTATACATCAGGGTATTTTTCAGGTCAAAAAATTTATATTTTTAGTTTAACTTAATAATATATTTATTAGATTCGTACCTTTAAACATATTCCATTTTTCATATTTCCAATTTTATTCTGCTACTGCAAGCCCATTTTTAGAATTTTAAAAATATTTTCATTTTTTGACATTTTCACCTGTACTATACATCAGGGTATTTTTCAGGTTGAAAATTTTATATTTTTAGTTTCAATTAATAATATATTTATTACATTCGTACCTTTAAACATATTCCATTTTTCATATTTCCAATTTTATTCTGCTACTGCAAGCCCATTTTTAGAATTTTAAAAATATTTTAATTTTTTGACATTTTCACCTGTACTATACATCAGGGTATTTTTCAGGTCGAAAATTTTATATTTTTAGTTTAAATCAATAATATATTTTTTACATTCGCAACTTTAAACATATTCCATTTTTCATATTTCCAATTTTATTCTGCTACTGCAAGCCCATTTTTAGAATTTTAAAAATATTTTCATTTTTTGACATTTTCACCTGTACTATACATCAGGGTATTTTTCAGGTCGAAAATTTTATATTTTTAGTTTAAATCAATAATATATATATTACATTGCTACCTTTAAACATATTCCATTTTTCATATTTCCAATTTTATTCTGCTACTGCAAGCCCATTTTTAGAATTTTAAAAATATTTTCATTTTTTGACATTTTCACCTGTACTATACATCAGGGTATTTTTCAGGTCAAAAATTTTATATTTTTAGTTTAACTTAATAATATATTTATTAGATCCGTACCTTTAAACATATTCCATTTTTCATATTTCCAATTTTATTCTGCTACAGGAAGCCCATTTTTAGAATTTTAAAAATATTTTCATTTTTTGACATTTTCACCTGTACTATACATCAGGGTATTTTTCAGGTCAAAAATTTTATATTTTTAGTTTAACTTAATAATATATTTATTAGATTCGTACCTTTAAACATATTCCATTTTTCATATTTCCAATTTTATTCTGCTACTGCAAGCCCATTTTTAGAATTTTAAAAATATTTTCATTTTTTGACATTTTCACCTGTACTATATCATCAGGGTATTTTTCAGGTCGAAAATTTTATATTTTTAGTTTAAATCAATAATATATTTATTACATTGCTACCTTTAAACATATTCCATTTTTCATATTTCCAATTTTATTCTGCTACTGCAAGCCCATTTTTAGAATTTTAAAAATATTTTCATTTTTTGACATTTTCACCTGTACTATACATCAGGGTATTTTTCAGGTCGAAAATTTTATATTTTTAGTTTAAATCAATAATATATTTATTACATTGCTACCTTTAAACATATTCCATTTTTCATATTTCCAATTTTATTCTGCTACTGCAAGCCCATTTTTAGAATTTTAAAAATATTTTAATTTTTTGACATTTTCACCTGTACTATATCAGGGTATTTTTCAGGTCGAAAATTTTATATTTTTAGTTTAAATCAATAATATATTTATTACATTGCTACCTTTAAACATATTCCATTTTTCATATTTCCAATTTTATTCTGCTACTGCAAGCCCATTTTTAGAATTTTAAAAATATTTTAATTTTTTGACATTTTCACCTGTACTATACATCAGGGTATTTTTCAGGTCAAAAAATTTATATTTTTAGTTTAACTTAATAATATATTTATTACATTCGCACCTTTAAACATATTCCATTTTTCATATTTCCAATTTTATTCTGCTACTGCAAGCCCATTTTTAGAATTTTAAAAATATTTTAATTTTTTGACATTTTCACCTGTACTATACATCAGGGTATTTTTCAGGTCGAAAATTTTATATTTTTAGTTTAACTTAATAATATATTTATTACATTCGCACCTTTAAACATATTCCATTTTTCATATTTCCAATTTTATTCTGCTACTGCAAGCCCATTTTTAGAATT
Organism: Phrynosoma blainvillii; assembly: GCA_026167975.1. Lineage (NCBI taxonomy): Eukaryota > Metazoa > Chordata > Lepidosauria > Squamata > Phrynosomatidae > Phrynosoma > Phrynosoma blainvillii. The sequence continues at coordinate 14,961,550 of JANUYF010000014.1, forward strand.
TTAAAAATATTTTCATTTTTTGACATTTTCACCTGTACTATACATCAGGGTATTTTTCAGGTCGAAAATTTTATATTTTTAGTTTCAATTAATAATATATTTATTACATTCGTACCTTTAAACATATTCCATTTTTCATATTTCCAATTTTATTCTGCTACTGCAAGCCCATTTTTAGAATTTTAAAAATATTTTCATTTTTTGACATTTTCACCTGTACTATACATCAGGGTATTTTTCAGGTCAAAAAATTTATATTTTTAGTTTAAGTTAATAATATATTTTTTACATTCGCACCTTTAAACATATTCCATTTTTCATATTTCCAATTTTATTCTGCTACTGCAAGCCCATTTTTAGAATTTTAAAAATATTTTCATTTTTTGACATTTTCACCTGTACTATACATCAGGGTATTTTTCAGGTCGAAAATTTTATATTTTTAGTTTAAGTTAATAATATATTTATTACATTGCTACCTTTAAACATATTCCATTTTTCATATTTCCAATTTTATTCTGCTACTGCAAGCCCATTTTTAGAATTTTAAAAATATTTTAATTTTTTGACATTTTCACCTGTACTATACATCAGGGTATTTTTCAGGTCGAAAAATTTATATTTTTAGTTTAAGTTAATAATATATTTATTACATTCGCACCTTTAAACATATTCCATTTTTCATATTTCCAATTTTATTCTGCTACTGCAAGCCCATTTTTAGAATTTTAAAAATATTTTAATTTTTTGACATTTTCACCTGTACTATACATCAGGGTATTTTTCAGGTCGAAAAATTTATATTTTTAGTTTAACTTAATAATATATTTATAAGATTCGTATCGTTAAACATATTCCATTTTTCATATTTCCAATTTTATTCTGCTACTGCAAGCCCATTTTTAGAATTTTAAAAATATTTTAATTTTTTGACATTTTCACCTGTACTATACATCAGGGTATTTTTCAGGTCAAAAAATTTATATTTTTAGTTTAAGTTAATAAAATATTTTTTACATTCGCACCTTTAAACATATTCCATTTTTCATATTTCCAATTTTATTCTGCTACTGCAAGCCCATTTTTAGAATTTTAAAAATATTTTCATTTTTTGACATTTTCACCTGTACTATACATCAGGGTATTTTTCAGGTCGAAAATTTTATATTTTTAGTTTAACTTAATAATATATTTATTAGATTCGTACCTTTAAACATATTCCATTTTTCATATTTCCAATTTTATTCTGCTACTGCAAGCCCATTTTTAGAATTTTAAAAATATTTTAATTTTTTGACATTTTCACCTGTACTATACATCAGGGTATTTTTCAGGTCGAAAATTTTATATTTTTAGTTTCAATGAATAATATATTTATTACATTCGTACCTTTAAACATATTCCATTTTTCATATTTCCAATTTTATTCTGCTACTGCAAGCCCATTTTTAGAATTTTAAAAATATTTTAATTTTTTGACATTTTCACCTGTACTATACATCAGGGTATTTTTCAGGTCAAAAAATTTATATTTTTAGTTTAAGTTAATAAAATATTTTTTACATTCGCACCTTTAAACATATTCCATTTTTCATATTTCCAATTTTATTCTGCTACTGCAAGCCCATTTTTAGAATTTTAAAAATATTTTCATTTTTTGACATTTTCACCTGTACTATACATCAGGGTATTTTTCAGGTCGAAAATTTTATATTTTTAGTTTAACTTAATAATATATTTATTAGATTCGTACCTTTAAACATATTCCATTTTTCATATTTCCAATTTTATTCTGCTACAGCAAGCCCATTTTTAGAATTTTAAAAATATTTTCATTTTTTGACATTTTCACCTGTACTATACATCAGGGTATTTTTCAGGTCGAAAATTTTATATTTTTAGTTTAACTTAATAATATATTTATTAGATTCGTACCTTTAAACATATTCCATTTTTCATATTTCCAATTTTATTCTGCTACTGCAAGCCCATTTTTAGAATTTTAAAAATATTTTCATTTTTTGACATTTTCACCTGTACTATACATCAGGGTATTTTTCAGGTCGTAAATTTATATTTTTAGTTTAAGTTCATAATATATTTTTTACATTCGCACCTTTAAACATATTCCATTTTTCATATTTCCAATTTTATTCTGCTACTGCAAGCCCATTTTTAGAATTTTAAAAATATTTTCATTTTTTGACATTTTCACCTGTACTATACATCAGGGTATTTTTCAGGTCGAAAATTTTATATTTTTAGTTTAAATCAATAATATATATATTACATTGCTACCTTTAAACATATTCCATTTTTCATATTTCCAATTTTATTCTGCTACTGCAAGCCCATTTTTAGAATTTTAAAAATATTTTAATTTTTTGACATTTTCACCTGTACTATACATCAGGGTATTTTTCAGGTTAAAAAATTTATATTTTTAGTTTAACTTAATAATATATTTATTAGATTCGTACCTTTAAACATATTCCATTTTTCATATTTCCAATTTTATTCTGCTACTGCAAGCCCATTTTTAGAATTTTAAAAATATTTTAATTTTTTGACATTTTCACCTGTACTATACATCAGGGTATTTTTCAGGTCGAAAATTTTATATTTTTAGTTTAAGTTAATAATATATTTATTACATTCGCACCTTTAAAGATATTCCATTTTTCATATTTCCAATTTTATTCTGCTACTGCAAGCCCATTTTTAGAATTTTAAAAATATTTTAATTTTTTGACATTTTCACCTGTACTATACATCAGGGTATTTTTCAGGTCAAAAAATTTATATTTTTAGTTTAACTTAATAATATATTTATTACATTCGTACCTTTAAACATATTCCATTTTTCATATTTCCAATTTTATTCTGCTACTGCAAGCCCATTTTTAGAATTTTAAAAATATTTTAATTTTTTGACATTTTCACCTGTACTATACATCAGGGTATTTTTTAGGTCAAAAAATTTATATTTTTAGTTTAACGTAATAATATATTTATTACATTCGTACCTTTAAACATATTCCATTTTTCACATTTCCAATTTTATTCTGCTACTGCAAGCCCATTTTTAGAATTTTAAAAATATTTTAATTTTTTGACATTTTCACCTGTACTATACATCAGGGTATTTTTCAGGTCAAAAAATTTATATTTTTGTTTAAGTTAATAATATATTTTTTACATTCGCACCTTTAAACATATTCCATTTTTCATATTTCCAATTTTATTCTGCTACTGCAAGCCCATTTTTAGAATTTTAAAAATATTTTCATTTTTTGACATTTTCACCTGTACTATACATCAGGGTATTTTTCAGGTCGAAAATTTTATATTTTTAGTTTAAATCAATAATATATTTTTTACATTCGCACCTTTAAACATATTCCATTTTTCATATTTCCAATTTTATTCTGCTACTGCAAGCCCATTTTTAGAATTTTAAAAATATTTTAATTTTTTGACATTTTCACCTGTACTATACATCAGGGTATTTTTCAGGTCGAAAAATTTATATTTTTAGTTTAAGTTAATAATATATTTATTACATTCGCACCTTTAAACATATTCCATTTTTCATATTTCCAATTTTATTCTGCTACTGCAAGCCCATTTTTAGAATTTTAAAAATATTTTAATTTTTTGACATTTTCACCTGTACTATACATCAGGGTATTTTTCAGGTCAAAAAATTTATATTTTTAGTTTAACTTAATAATATATTTATAAGATTCGTATCGTTAAACATATTCCATTTTTCATATTTCCAATTTTATTCTGCTACTGCAAGCCCATTTTTAGAATTTTAAAAATATTTTAATTTTTTGACATTTTCACCTGTACTATACATCAGGGTATTTTTCAGGTCGAAAATTTTATATTTTTAGTTTAAGTTAATAATATATTTATTACATTCGCACCTTTAAACATATTCCATTTTTCATATTTCCAATTTTATTCTGCTACTGCAAGCCCATTTTTAGAATTTTAAAAATATTTTAATTTTTTGACATTTTCACCTGTACTATACATCAGGGTATTTTTCAGGTCGAAAATTTTATATTTTTAGTTTAAATCAATAATATATTTATTACATTGCTACCTTTAAACATATTCCATTTTTCATATTTCCAATTTTATTCTGCTACTGCAAGCCCATTTTTAGAATTTTAAAAATATTTTCATTTTTTGACATTTTCACCTGTACTATACATCAGGGTATTTTTCAGGTCGAAAATTTTATATTTTTAGTTTAAATCAATAATATATATATTACATTGCTACCTTTAAACATATTCCATTTTTCATATTTCCAATTTTATTCTGCTACTGCAAGCCCATTTTTAGAATTTTAAAAATATTTTAATTTTTTGACATTTTCACCTGTACTATACATCAGGGTATTTTTCAGGTCAAAAATTTCATATTTTTAGTTTAAGTTAATAATATATTTATTACATTCGTACCTTTAAACATATTCCTTTTTTCATATTTCCAATTTTATTCTGCTACTGCAAGCCCATTTTTAGAATTTTACAAATATTTTCATTTTTTGACATTTTCACCTGTACTATACATCAGGGTATTTTTCAGGTCGAAAATTTTATATTTTTAGTTTAAATCAATAATATATTTATTACATTGCTATCTTTAAACATATTCCATTTTTCATATTTCCAATTTTATTCTGCTACTGCAAGCCCATTTTTAGAATTTTAAAAATATTTTAATTTTTTGACATTTTCACCTGTACTATACATCAGGGTATTTTTCAGGTCGAAAATTTTATATTTTTAGTTTAAGTTAATAATATATTTATTACATTCGCACCTTTAAACATATTCCATTTTTCATATTTCCAATTTTATTCTGCTACTGCAAGCCCATTTTTAGAATTTTAAAAATATTTTCATTTTTTGACATTTTCACCTGTACTATACATCAGGGTATTTTTCAGGTCGAAAATTTTATATTTTTAGTTTAAATCAATAATATATATATTACATTGCTACCTTTAAACATATTCCATTTTTCATATTTCCAATTTTATTCTGCTACTGCAAGCCCATTTTTAGAATTTTAAAAATATTTTAATTTTTTGACATTTTCACCTGTACTATAATCAGGGTATTTTTCAGGTCGAAAATTTTATATTTTTAGTTTAAATCAATAATATATTTATTACATTGCTACCTTTAAACATATTCCATTTTTCATATTTCCAATTTTATTCTGCTACTGCAAGCCCATTTTTAGAATTTTAAAAATATTTCCTTTTTTGACATTTTCACCTGTACTATACATCAGGGTATTTTTCAGGTCAAAAAATTTATATTTTTAGTTTAACTTAATAATATATTTATTAGATTCGTACCTTTAAACATATTCCATTTTTCATATTTCCAATTTTATTCTGCTACTGCAAGCCCATTTTTAGAATTTTAAAAATATTTTAATTTTTTGACATTTTCACCTGTACTATACATCAGGGTATTTTTTAGGTCAAAAAATTTATATTTTTAGTTTAACGTAATAATATATTTATTACATTCGTACCTTTAAACATATTCCATTTTTCACATTTCCAATTTTATTCTGCTACTGCAAGCCCATTTTTAGAATTTTAAAAATATTTTAATTTTTTGACATTTTCACCTGTACTATACATCAGGGTATTTTTCAGGTCAAAAAATTTATATTTTTGTTTAAGTTAATAATATATTTTTTACATTCGCACCTTTAAACATATTCCATTTTTCATATTTCCAATTTTATTCTGCTACTGCAAGCCCATTTTTAGAATTTTAAAAATATTTTCATTTTTTGACATTTTCACCTGTACTATACATCAGGGTATTTTTCAGGTCGAAAATTTTATATTTTTAGTTTAAATCAATAATATATTTTTTACATTCGCACCTTTAAACATATTCCATTTTTCATATTTCCAATTTTATTCTGCTACTGCAAGCCCATTTTTAGAATTTTAAAAATATTTTAATTTTTTGACATTTTCACCTGTACTATACATCAGGGTATTTTTCAGGTCAAAAAATTTATATTTTTAGTTTAACTTAATAATATATTTATTAGATTCGTACCTTTAAACATATTCCATTTTTCATATTTCCAATTTTATTCTGCTACTGCAAGCCCATTTTTAGAATTTTAAAAATATTTTAATTTTTTGACATTTTCACCTGTACTATACATCAGGGTATTTTTCAGGTCGAAAATTTTATATTTTAAGTTTAAATCAATAATATATTTATTACATTGCTACCTTTAAACATATTCCATTTTTCATATTTCCAATTTTATTCTGCTACTGCAAGCCCATTTTTAGAATTTTAAAAATATTTTAATTTTTTGACATTTTCACCTGTACTATACATCAGGGTATTTTTCAGGTCAAAAAATTTATATTTTTAGTTTAACTTAATAATATATTTATTAGATTCGTACCTTTAAACATATTCCATTTTTCATATTTCCAATTTTATTCTGCTACTGCAAGCCCATTTTTAGAATTTTAAAAATATTTTCATTTTTTGACATTTTCACCTGTACTATACATCAGGGTATTTTTCAGGTTGAAAATTTTATATTTTTAGTTTCAATTAATAATATATTTATTACATTCGTACCTTTAAACATATTCCATTTTTCATATTTCCAATTTTATTCTGCTACTGCAAGCCCATTTTTAGAATTTTAAAAATATTTTAATTTTTTGACATTTTCACCTGTACTATACATCAGGGTATTTTTCAGGTCGAAAATTTTATATTTTTAGTTTAAATCAATAATATATTTTTTACATTCGCAACTTTAAACATATTCCATTTTTCATATTTCCAATTTTATTCTGCTACTGCAAGCCCATTTTTAGAATTTTAAAAATATTTTCATTTTTTGACATTTTCACCTGTACTATACATCAGGGTATTTTTCAGGTCGAAAATTTTATATTTTTAGTTTAAATCAATAATATATATATTACATTGCTACCTTTAAACATATTCCATTTTTCATATTTCCAATTTTATTCTGCTACTGCAAGCCCATTTTTAGAATTTTAAAAATATTTTCATTTTTTGACATTTTCACCTGTACTATACATCAGGGTATTTTTCAGGTCAAAAATTTTATATTTTTAGTTTAACTTAATAATATATTTATTAGATCCGTACCTTTAAACATATTCCATTTTTCATATTTCCAATTTTATTCTGCTACAGGAAGCCCATTTTTAGAATTTTAAAAATATTTTCATTTTTTGACATTTTCACCTGTACTATACATCAGGGTATTTTTCAGGTCAAAAATTTTATATTTTTAGTTTAACTTAATAATATATTTATTAGATTCGTACCTTTAAACATATTCCATTTTTCATATTTCCAATTTTATTCTGCTACTGCAAGCCCATTTTTAGAATTTTAAAAATATTTTCATTTTTTGACATTTTCACCTGTACTATATCATCAGGGTATTTTTCAGGTCGAAAATTTTATATTTTTAGTTTAAATCAATAATATATTTATTACATTGCTACCTTTAAACATATTCCATTTTTCATATTTCCAATTTTATTCTGCTACTGCAAGCCCATTTTTAGAATTTTAAAAATATTTTCATTTTTTGACATTTTCACCTGTACTATACATCAGGGTATTTTTCAGGTCGAAAATTTTATATTTTTAGTTTAAATCAATAATATATTTATTACATTGCTACCTTTAAACATATTCCATTTTTCATATTTCCAATTTTATTCTGCTACTGCAAGCCCATTTTTAGAATTTTAAAAATATTTTAATTTTTTGACATTTTCACCTGTACTATATCAGGGTATTTTTCAGGTCGAAAATTTTATATTTTTAGTTTAAATCAATAATATATTTATTACATTGCTACCTTTAAACATATTCCATTTTTCATATTTCCAATTTTATTCTGCTACTGCAAGCCCATTTTTAGAATTTTAAAAATATTTTAATTTTTTGACATTTTCACCTGTACTATACATCAGGGTATTTTTCAGGTCAAAAAATTTATATTTTTAGTTTAACTTAATAATATATTTATTACATTCGCACCTTTAAACATATTCCATTTTTCATATTTCCAATTTTATTCTGCTACTGCAAGCCCATTTTTAGAATTTTAAAAATATTTTAATTTTTTGACATTTTCACCTGTACTATACATCAGGGTATTTTTCAGGTCGAAAATTTTATATTTTTAGTTTAACTTAATAATATATTTATTACATTCGCACCTTTAAACATATTCCATTTTTCATATTTCCAATTTTATTCTGCTACTGCAAGCCCATTTTTAGAATTTTAAAAATATTTTCATTTTTTGACATTTTCACCTGTACTATACATCAGGGTATTTTTCAGGTCGAAAATTTTATATTTTTAGTTTCAATTAATAATATATTTATTACATTCGTACCTTTAAACATATTCCATTTTTCATATTTCCAATTTTATTCTGCTACTGCAAGCCCATTTTTAGAATTTTAAAAATATTTTCATTTTTTGACATTTTCACCTGTACTATACATCAGGGTATTTTTCAGGTCAAAAAATTTATATTTTTAGTTTAAGTTAATAATATATTTTTTACATTCGCACCTTTAAACATATTCCATTTTTCATATTTCCAATTTTATTCTGCTACTGCAAGCCCATTTTTAGAATTTTAAAAATATTTTCATTTTTTGACATTTTCACCTGTACTATACATCAGGGTATTTTTCAGGTCGAAAATTTTATATTTTTAGTTTAAGTTAATAATATATTTATTACATTGCTACCTTTAAACATATTCCATTTTTCATATTTCCAATTTTATTCTGCTACTGCAAGCCCATTTTTAGAATTTTAAAAATATTTTAATTTTTTGACATTTTCACCTGTACTATACATCAGGGTATTTTTCAGGTCAAAAAATTTATATTTTTAGTTTAAGTTAATAAAATATTTTTTACATTCGCACCTTTAAACATATTCCATTTTTCATATTTCCAATTTTATTCTGCTACTGCAAGCCCATTTTTAGAATTTTAAAAATATTTTCATTTTTTGACATTTTCACCTGTACTATACATCAGGGTATTTTTCAGGTCGAAAATTTTATATTTTTAGTTTAACTTAATAATATATTTATTAGATTCGTACCTTTAAACATATTCCATTTTTCATATTTCCAATTTTATTCTGCTACTGCAAGCCCATTTTTAGAATTTTAAAAATATTTTAATTTTTTGACATTTTCACCTGTACTATACATCAGGGTATTTTTCAGGTCGAAAATTTTATATTTTTAGTTTCAATGAATAATATATTTATTACATTCGTACCTTTAAACATATTCCATTTTTCATATTTCCAATTTTATTCTGCTACTGCAAGCCCATTTTTAGAATTTTAAAAATATTTTAATTTTTTGACATTTTCACCTGTACTATACATCAGGGTATTTTTCAGGTCAAAAAATTTATATTTTTAGTTTAAGTTAATAAAATATTTTTTACATTCGCACCTTTAAACATATTCCATTTTTCATATTTCCAATTTTATTCTGCTACTGCAAGCCCATTTTTAGAATTTTAAAAATATTTTCATTTTTTGACATTTTCACCTGTACTATACATCAGGGTATTTTTCAGGTCGAAAATTTTATATTTTTAGTTTAACTTAATAATATATTTATTAGATTCGTACCTTTAAACATATTCCATTTTTCATATTTCCAATTTTATTCTGCTACAGCAAGCCCATTTTTAGAATTTTAAAAATATTTTAATTTTTTGACATTTTCACCTGTACTATACATCAGGGTATTTTTCAGGTCAAAAAATTTATATTTTTAGTTTAACTTAATAATATATTTATTAGATTCGTACCTTTAAACATATTCCATTTTTCATATTTCCAATTTTATTCTGCTACTGCAAGCCCATTTTTAGAATTTTAAAAATATTTTCATTTTTTGACATTTTCACCTGTACTATACATCAGGGTATTTTTCAGGTCGAAAATTTTATATTTTTAGTTTCAATTAATAATATATTTATTACATTCGTACCTTTAAACATATTCCATTTTTCATATTTCCAATTTTATTCTGCTACTGCAAGCCCATTTTTAGAATTTTAAAAATATTTTAATTTTTTGACATTTTCACCTGTACTATACATCAGGGTATTTTTCAGGTCGAAAATTTTATATTTTTAGTTTCAATTAATAATATATTTATTACATTCGTACCTTTAAACATATTCCATTTTTCATATTTCCAATTTTATTCTGCTACTGCAAGCCCATTTTTAGAATTTTAAAAATATTTTAATTTTTTGACATTTTCACCTGTACTATACATCAGGGTATTTTTCAGGTCGAAAATTTTATATTTTTAGTTTAAATCAATAATATATATATTACATTGCTACCTTTAAACATATTCCATTTTTCATATTTCCAATTTTATTCTGCTACTGCAAGCCCATTTTTAGAATTTTAAAAATATTTTAATTTTTTGACATTTTCACCTGTACTATACATCAGGGTATTTTTGAGGTCGAAAATTTTATATTTTTAGTTTAACTTAATAATATATTTATTAGATTCGTACCTTTAAACATATTCCATTTTTCATATTTCCAATTTTATTCTGCTACTGCAAGCCCATTTTTAGAATTTTAAAAATATTTTAATTTTTTGACATTTTCACCTGTACTATACATCAGGGTATTTTTCAGGTTGAAAATTTTATATTTTTAGTTTAAATCAATAATATATATATTACATTGCTATCTTTAAACATATTCCATTTTTCATATTTCCAATTTTATTCTGCTACTGCAAGCCCATTTTTAGAATTTTAAAAATATTTTAATTTTTTGACATTTTCACCTGTACTATACATCAGGGTATTTTTCAGGTCAAAAAATTTATTTTTTTAGTTTAACTTAATAATATATTTATTAGATTCGTACCTTTAAACTTATTCCATTTTTCATATTTCCAATTTTATTCTGCTACTGCAAGCCCATTTTTAGAATTTTAAAAATATTTTAATTTTTTGACATTTTCACCTGTACTATACATCAGGGTATTTTTCAGGTCGAAAATTTTATATTTTTAGTTTAAGTTAATAATATATTTATTACATTCGCAAATTTAAACATATTCCATTTTTCATATTTCCAATTTTATTCTGCTACTGCAAGCCCATTTTTAGAATTTTAAAAATATTTTAATTTTTTGACATTTTCACCTATACTATACATCAGGGTATTTTTCAGGTCGAAAAATTTATATTTTTAGTTTAAGTTAATAATATATTTATTACATTCGCACCTTTAAACATATTCCATTTTTCATATTTCCAATTTTATTCTGCTACTGCAAGCCCATTTTTAGAATTTTAAAAATATTTTAATTTTTTGACATTTTCACCTGTACTATACATCAGGGTATTTTTCAGGTCGAAAATTTTATATTTTTAGTTTAAGTTAATAATATATTTATTACATTCGCACCTTTAAACATATTCCATTTTTCATATTTCCAATTTTATTTTGCTACTGCAAGCCCATTTTTAGAATTTTAAAAATATTTTAATTTTTTGACATTTTCACCTGTACTATACATCAGGGTATTTTTCAGGTCAAAAATTTTATATTTTTAGTTTAAGTTAATAATATATTTATTAGATTCGTACCTTTAAACATATTCCATTTTTCATATTTCCAATTTTATTCTGCTACTGCAAGCCCATTTTTAGAATTTTAAAAATATTTTAATTTTTTGACATTTTCACCTGTACTATACATCAGGGTATTTTTCAGGTCGAAAATTTTATATTTTTAGTTTAAGTTAATAATATATTTATTACATTCGCACCTTTAAACATATTCCATTTTTCATATTTCCAATTTTTTTCTGCTACTGCAAGCCCATTTTTAGAATTTTAAAAATATTTTAATTTTTTGACATTTTCACCTGTACTATACATCAGGGTATTTTTCAGGTCGAAAATTTTATATTTTTAGTTTAAATCAATAATATATTTTTTACATTCGCACCTTTAAACATATTCCATTTTTCATATTTCCAATTTTATTCTGCTACTGCAAGCCCATTTTTAGAATTTTAAAAATATTTTAATTTTTTGACATTTTCACCTGTACTATACATCAGGGTATTTTTCAGGTCGAAAATTTTATATTTTTAGTTTCAATTAATAATATATTTATTACATTCGTACCTTTAAACATATTCCATTTTTCATATTTCCAATTTTATTCTGCTACTGCAAGCCCATTTTTAGAATTTTAAAAATATTTTAATTTTTTGACATTTTCACCTGTACTGTACATCAGGGTATTTTTCAGGTCAAAAAATTTATATTTTTAGTTTAAGTTAATAATATATTTTTTACATTCGCACCTTTAAACATATTCCATTTTTCATATTTCCAATTTTATTCTTCTACTGCAAGCCCATTTTTAGAATTTTAAAAATATTTTAATTTTTTGACATTTTCACCTGTACTATACATCAGGGTATTTTTCAGGTCGAAAAATTTATATTTTTAGTTTAAGTTAATAATATATTTATTACATTCGCACCTTTAAACATATTCCATTTTTCATATTTCCAATTTTTTTCTGCTACTGCAAGCCCATTTTTAGAATTTTAAAAATATTTTAATTTTTTGACATTTTCACCTGTACTATACATCAGGGTATTTTTCAGGTCGAAAATTTTATATTTTTAGTTTAAATCAATAATATATATATTACATTGCTACCTTTAAACATATTCCATTTTTCATATTTCCAATTTTATTCTGCTACTGCAAGCCCATTTTTAGAATTTTAAAAATATTTTAATTTTTTGACATTTTCACCTGTACTATACATCAGGGTATTTTTCAGGTCGAAAATTTTATATTTTTAGTTTCAATTAATAATATATTTATTACATTCGTACCTTTAAACATATTCCATTTTTCATATTTCCAATTTTATTCTGCTACTGCAAGCCCATTTTTAGAATTTTAAAAATATTTTAATTTTTTGACATTTTCACCTGTACTATACATCAGGGTATTTTTCAGGTCGAAAATTTTATATTTTTAGTTCAAATCAATAATATATTTTTTACATTCGCAACTTTAAACATATTCCATTTTTCATATTTCCAATTTTATTCTGCTACTGCAAGCCCATTTTTAGAATTTTAAAAATATTTTCATTTTTTGACATTTTCACCTGTACTATACATCAGGGTATTTTTCAGGTCGAAAATTTTATATTTTTAGTTTAAATCAATAATATATATATTACATTGCTACCTTTAAACATATTCCATTTTTCATATTTCCAATTTTATTCTGCTACTGCAAGCCCATTTTTAGAATTTTAAAAATATTTTAATTTTTTGACATTTTCACCTGTACTATACATCAGGGTATTTTTCAGGTCAAAAAATTTATATTTTTAGTTTAACTTAATAATATATTTATTAGATTCGTACCTTTAAACATATTCCATTTTTCATATTTCCAATTTTATTCTGCTACTGCAAGCCCATTTTTAGAATTTTAAAAATATTTTAATTTTTTGACATTTTCACCTGTACTATACATCAGGGTATTTTTCAGGTCAAAAAATTTATATTTTTAGTTTAAGTTAATAAAATATTTTTTACATTCGCACCTTTAAACATATTCCATTTTTCATATTTCCAATTTTATTCTGCTACTGCAAGCCCATTTTTAGAATTTTAAAAATATTTTAATTTTTTGACATTTTCACCTGTACTATACATCAGGGTATTTTTCAGGTCGAAAATTTTATATTTTTAGTTTCAATTAATAATATATTTATTACATTCGTACCTTTAAACATATTCCATTTTTCATATTTCCAATTTTATTCTTCTACTGCAAGCCCATTTTTAGAATTTTAAAAATATTTTGATTTTTTGACATTTTCACCTGTACTATACATCAGGGTATTTTTCAGGTCGAAAATTTTATATTTTTAGTTTAAATCAATAATATATTTATTACATTGCTACCTTTAAACATATTCCATTTTTCATATTTCCAATTTTATTCTGCTACTGCAAGCCCATTTTTAGAATTTTAAAAATATTTTAATTTTTTGACATTTTCACCTGTACTATACATCAGGGTATTTTTCAGGTCAAAAAATTTATATTTTTAGTTTAACTTAATAATATATTTATTAGATTCGTACCTTTAAACATATTCCATTTTTCATATTTCCAATTTTATTCTGCTACTGCAAGCCCATTTTTAGAATTTTAAAAATATTTTAATTTTTTGACATTTTCACCTGTACTATACATCAGGGTATTTTTCAGGTCGAAAATTTTATATTTTTAGTTTCAATTAATAATATATTTATTACATTCGTACCTTTAAACATATTCCATTTTTCATATTTCCAATTTTATTCTGCTACTGCAAGCCCATTTTTAGAATTTTAAAAATATTTTAATTTTTTGACATTTTCACCTGTACTATACATCAGGGTATTTTTCAGGTCGAAAATTTTATATTTTTAGTTTCAATTAATAATATATTTATTACATTCGTACCTTTAAACATATTCCATTTTTCATATTTCCAATTTTATTCTGCTACTGCAAGCCCATTTTTAGAATTTTAAAAATATTTTAATTTTTTGACATTTTCACCTGTACTATACATCAGGGTATTTTTCAGTTCGAAAATTTTATATTTTTAGTTTCAATTAATAATATATTTATTACATTCGTACCTTTAAACATATTCCATTTTTCATATTTCCAATTTTATTCTGCTACTGCAAGCCCATTTTTAGAATTTTAAAAATATTTTAATTTTTTGACATTTTCACCTGTACTATACATCAGGGTATTTTTCAGGTCGAAAATTTTATATTTTTAGTTCAAATCAATAATATATTTTTTACATTCGCAACTTTAAACATATTCCATTTTTCATATTTCCAATTTTATTCTGCTACTGCAAGCCCATTTTTAGAATTTTAAAAATATTTTCATTTTTTGACATTTTCACCTGTACTATACATCAGGGTATTTTTCAGGTCGAAAATTTTATATTTTTAGTTTAAATCAATAATATATATATTACATTGCTACCTTTAAACATATTCCATTTTTCATATTTCCAATTTTATTCTGCTACTGCAAGCCCATTTTTAGAATTTTAAAAATATTTTAATTTTTTGACATTTTCACCTGTACTATACATCAGGGTATTTTTCAGGTCAAAAAATTTATATTTTTAGTTTAACTTAATAATATATTTATTAGATTCGTACCTTTAAACATATTCCATTTTTCATATTTCCAATTTTATTCTGCTACTGCAAGCCCATTTTTAGAATTTTAAAAATATTTTAATTTTTTGACATTTTCACCTGTACTATACATCAGGGTATTTTTCAGGTCGAAAATTTTATATTTTTAGTTTAAGTTAATAATATATTTATTACATTCGCACCTTTAAACATATTCCATTTTTCATATTTCCAATTTTATTCTTCTACTGCAAGCCCATTTTTAGAATTTTAAAAATATTTTAATTTTTTGACATTTTCACCTGTACTATACATCAGGGTATTTTTCAGGTCGAAAAATTTATATTTTTAGTTTAAGTTAATAATATATTTATTACATTCGCACCTTTAAACATATTCCATTTTTCATATTTCCAATTTTATTCTGCTACTGCAAGCCCATTTTTAGAATTTTAAAAATATTTTAATTTTTTGACATTTTCACCTGTACTATACATCAGGGTATTTTTCAGGTCGAAAAATTTATATTTTTAGTTTAAGTTAATAATATATTTATTACATTCGCACCTTTAAACATATTCCATTTTTCATATTTCCAATTTTATTCTGCTACTGCAAGCCCATTTTTAGAATTTTAAAAATATTTTAATTTTTTGACATTTTCACCTGTACTATACATCAGGGTATTTTTCAGGTCAAAAAATTTATATTTTTAGTTTAAGTTAATAAAATATTTTTTACATTCGCACCTTTAAACATATTCCATTTTTCATATTTCCAATTTTATTCTGCTACTGCAAGCCCATTTTTAGAATTTTAAAAATATTTTAATTTTTTGACATTTTCACCTGTACTATACATCAGGGTATTTTTCAGGTCGAAAATTTTATATTTTTAGTTTCAATTAATAATATATTTATTACATTCGTACCTTTAAACATATTCCATTTTTCATATTTCCAATTTTATTCTTCTACTGCAAGCCCATTTTTAGAATTTTAAAAATATTTTGATTTTTTGACATTTTCACCTGTACTATACATCAGGGTATTTTTCAGGTCGAAAATTTTATATTTTTAGTTTAAATCAATAATATATTTATTACATTGCTACCTTTAAACATATTCCATTTTTCATATTTCCAATTTTATTCTGCTACTGCAAGCCCATTTTTAGAATTTTAAAAATATTTTAATTTTTTGACATTTTCACCTGTACTATACATCAGGGTATTTTTCAGGTCAAAAAATTTATATTTTTAGTTTAACTTAATAATATATTTATTAGATTCGTACCTTTAAACATATTCCATTTTTCATATTTCCAATTTTATTCTGCTACTGCAAGCCCATTTTTAGAATTTTAAAAATATTTTCATTTTTTGACATTTTCACCTGTACTATACATCAGGGTATTTTTCAGGTCGAAAATTTTATATTTTTAGTTTCAATTAATAATATATTTATTACATTCGTACCTTTAAACATATTCCATTTTTCATATTTCCAATTTTATTCTGCTACTGCAAGCCCATTTTTAGAATTTTAAAAATATTTTAATTTTTTGACATTTTCACCTGTACTATACATCAGGGTATTTTTCAGGTCGAAAATTTTATATTTTTAGTTTAACTTAATAATATATTTATTAGATTCGTACCTTTAAACATATTCCATTTTTCATATTTCCAATTTTATTCTGCTACTGCAAGCCCATTTTTAGAATTTTAAAAATATTTTCATTTTTTGACATTTTCACCTGTACTATACATCAGGGTATTTTTCAGGTTGAAAATTTTATATTTTTAGTTTAAATCAATAATATATTTATTACATTGCTACCTTTAAACATATTCCATTTTTCATATTTCCAATTTTATTCTGCTACTGCAAGCCCATTTTTAGAATTTTAAAAATATTTTAATTTTTTGACATTTTCACCTGTACTATACATCAGGGTATTTTTCAGGTCAAAAAATTTATATTTTTAGTTTAACTTAATAATATATTTATTAGATTCGTACCTTTAAACATATTCCATTTTTCATATTTCCAATTTTATTCTGCTACTGCAAGCCCATTTTTAGAATTTTAAATATATTTTCATTTTTTGACATTTTCACCTGTACTATACATCAGGGTATTTTTCAGGTCGAAAATTTTATATTTTTAGTTTCAATTAATAATATATTTATTACATTCGTACCTTTAAACATATTCCATTTTTCATATTTCCAATTTTATTCTGCTACTGCAAGCCCATTTTTAGAATTTTAAAAATATTTTAATTTTTTGACATTTTCACCTGTACTATACATCAGGGTATTTTTCAGGTCGAAAATTTTATATTTTTAGTTTCAATTAATAATATATTTATTACATTCGTACCTTTAAACATATTCCATTTTTCATATTTCCAATTTTATTCTGCTACTGCAAGCCCATTTTTAGAATTTTAAAAATATTTTAATTTTTTGACATTTTCACCTGTACTATACATCAGGGTATTTTTCAGGTCGAAAATTTTATATTTTTAGTTTAAATCAATAATATATTTTTTACATTCGCACCTTTAAACATATTCCATTTTTCATATTTCCAATTTTATTCTGCTACTGCAAGCCCATTTTTAGAATTTTAAAAATATTTTCATTTTTTGACATTTTCACCTGTACTATACATCAGGGTATTTTTCAGGTCGAAAATTTTATATTTTTAGTTTAAATCAATAATATATATATTACATTGCTACCTTTAAACATATTCCATTTTTCATATTTCCAATTTTATTCTGCTACTGCAAGCCCATTTTTAGAATTTTAAAAATATTTTAATTTTTTGACATTTTCACCTGTACTATACATCAGGGTATTTTTGAGGTCGAAAATTTTATATTTTTAGTTTAACTTAATAATATATTTATTAGATTCGTACCTTTAAACATATTCCATTTTTCATATTTCCAATTTTATTCTGCTACTGCAAGCCCATTTTTAGAATTTTAAAAATATTTTAATTTTTTGACATTTTCACCTGTACTATACATCAGGGTATTTTTCAGGTTGAAAATTTTATATTTTTAGTTTAAATCAATAATATATATATTACATTGCTACCTTTAAACATATTCCATTTTTCATATTTCCAATTTTATTCTGCTACTGCAAGCCCATTTTTAGAATTTTAAAAATATTTTCATTTTTTGACATTTTCACCTGTACTATACATCAGGGTATTTTTCAGGTCAAAAAATTTATTTTTTTAGTTTAACTTAATAATATATTTATTAGATTCGTACCTTTAAACTTATTCCATTTTTCATATTTCCAATTTTATTCTGCTACTGCAAGCCCATTTTTAGAATTTTAAAAATATTTTAATTTTTTGACATTTTCACCTGTACTATACATCAGGGTATTTTTCAGGTCGAAAAATTTATATTTTTAGTTAAGTTAATAATATATTTATTACATTCGCAAATTTAAACATATTCCATTTTTCATATTTCCAATTTTATTCTGCTACTGCAAGCCCATTTTTAGAATTTTAAAAATATTTTAATTTTTTGACATTTTCACCTGTACTATACATCAGGGTATTTTTCAGGTCAAAAAATTTATATTTTTAGTTTAACTTAATAATATATTTATTAGATTCGTACCTTTAAACATATTCCATTTTTCATATTTCCAATTTTATTCTGCTACTGCAAGCCCATTTTTAGAATTTTAAAAATATTTTAATTTTTTGACATTTTCACCTGTACTATACATCAGGGTATTTTTCAGGTCGAAAATTTTATATTTTTAGTTTCAATTAATAATATATTTATTACATTCGTACCTTTAAACATATTCCATTTTTCATATTTCCAATTTTATTCTGCTACTGCAAGCCCATTTTTAGAATTTTAAAAATATTTTAATTTTTTGACATTTTCACCTGTACTATACATCAGGGTATTTTTCAGGTCGAAAATTTTATATTTTTAGTTTCAATTAATAATATATTTATTACATTCGTACCTTTAAACATATTCCATTTTTCATATTTCCAATTTTATTCTGCTACTGCAAGCCCATTTTTAGAATTTTAAAAATATTTTAATTTTTTGACATTTTCACCTGTACTATACATCAGGGTATTTTTCAGGTCGAAAATTTTATATTTTTAGTTCAAATCAATAATATATTTTTTACATTCGCAACTTTAAACATATTCCATTTTTCATATTTCCAATTTTATTCTGCTACTGCAAGCCCATTTTTAGAATTTTAAAAATATTTTCATTTTTTGACATTTTCACCTGTACTATACATCAGGGTATTTTTCAGGTCGAAAATTTTATATTTTTAGTTTAAATCAATAATATATATATTACATTGCTACCTTTAAACATATTCCATTTTTCATATTTCCAATTTTATTCTGCTACTGCAAGCCCATTTTTAGAATTTTAAAAATATTTTAATTTTTTGACATTTTCACCTGTACTATACATCAGGGTATTTTTCAGGTCAAAAAATTTATATTTTTAGTTTAACTTAATAATATATTTATTAGATTCGTACCTTTAAACATATTCCATTTTTCATATTTCCAATTTTATTCTGCTACTGCAAGCCCATTTTTAGAATTTTAAAAATATTTTAATTTTTTGACATTTTCACCTGTACTATACATCAGGGTATTTTTCAGGTCGAAAATTTTATATTTTTAGTTTAAGTTAATAATATATTTATTACATTCGCACCTTTAAACATATTCCATTTTTCATATTTCCAATTTTATTCTTCTACTGCAAGCCCATTTTTAGAATTTTAAAAATATTTTAATTTTTTGACATTTTCACCTGTACTATACATCAGGGTATTTTTCAGGTCGAAAAATTTATATTTTTAGTTTAAGTTAATAATATATTTATTACATTCGCACCTTTAAACATATTCCATTTTTCATATTTCCAATTTTATTCTGCTACTGCAAGCCCATTTTTAGAATTTTAAAAATATTTTAATTTTTTGACATTTTCACCTGTACTATACATCAGGGTATTTTTCAGGTCGAAAAATTTATATTTTTAGTTTAAGTTAATAATATATTTATTACATTCGCACCTTTAAACATATTCCATTTTTCATATTTCCAATTTTATTCTGCTACTGCAAGCCCATTTTTAGAATTTTAAAAATATTTTAATTTTTTGACATTTTCACCTGTACTATACATCAGGGTATTTTTCAGGTCAAAAAATTTATATTTTTAGTTTAAGTTAATAAAATATTTTTTACATTCGCACCTTTAAACATATTCCATTTTTCATATTTCCAATTTTATTCTGCTACTGCAAGCCCATTTTTAGAATTTTAAAAATATTTTAATTTTTTGACATTTTCACCTGTACTATACATCAGGGTATTTTTCAGGTCGAAAATTTTATATTTTTAGTTTCAATTAATAATATATTTATTACATTCGTACCTTTAAACATATTCCATTTTTCATATTTCCAATTTTATTCTTCTACTGCAAGCCCATTTTTAGAATTTTAAAAATATTTTGATTTTTTGACATTTTCACCTGTACTATACATCAGGGTATTTTTCAGGTCGAAAATTTTATATTTTTAGTTTAAATCAATAATATATTTATTACATTGCTACCTTTAAACATATTCCATTTTTCATATTTCCAATTTTATTCTGCTACTGCAAGCCCATTTTTAGAATTTTAAAAATATTTTAATTTTTTGACATTTTCACCTGTACTATACATCAGGGTATTTTTCAGGTCAAAAAATTTATATTTTTAGTTTAACTTAATAATATATTTATTAGATTCGTACCTTTAAACATATTCCATTTTTCATATTTCCAATTTTATTCTGCTACTGCAAGCCCATTTTTAGAATTTTAAAAATATTTTCATTTTTTGACATTTTCACCTGTACTATACATCAGGGTATTTTTCAGGTCGAAAATTTTATATTTTTAGTTTCAATTAATAATATATTTATTACATTTGTACCTTTAAACATATTCCATTTTTCATATTTCCAATTTTATTCTGCTACTGCAAGCCCATTTTTAGAATTTTAAAAATATTTTAATTTTTTGACATTTTCACCTGTACTATACATCAGGGTATTTTTCAGGTCGAAAATTTTATATTTTTAGTTTCAATTAATAATATATTTATTACATTCGTACCTTTAAACATATTCCATTTTTCATATTTCCAATTTTATTCTGCTACTGCAAGCCCATTTTTAGAATTTTAAAAATATTTTAATTTTTTGACATTTTCACCTGTACTATACATCAGGGTATTTTTCAGGTCGAAAATTTTATATTTTTAGTTTAAATCAATAATATATTTTTTACATTCGCACCTTTAAACATATTCCATTTTTCATATTTCCAATTTTATTCTGCTACTGCAAGCCCATTTTTAGAATTTTAAAAATATTTTCATTTTTTGACATTTTCACCTGTACTATACATCAGGGTATTTTTCAGGTCGAAAATTTTATATTTTTAGTTTAAATCAATAATATATATATTACATTGCTACCTTTAAACATATTCCATTTTTCATATTTCCAATTTATTCTGCTACTGCAAGCCCATTTTTAGAATTTTAAAAATATTTTAATTTTTTGACATTTTCACCTGTACTATACATCAGGGTATTTTTGAGGTCGAAAATTTTATATTTTTAGTTTAACTTAATAATATATTTATTAGATTCGTACCTTTAAACATATTCCATTTTTCATATTTCCAATTTTATTCTGCTACTGCAAGCCCATTTTTAGAATTTTAAAAATATTTTCATTTTTTGACATTTTCACCTGTACTATACATCAGGGTATTTTTCAGGTCGAAAATTTTATATTTTTAGTTTCAATTAATAATATATTTATTACATTCGTACCTTTAAACATATTCCATTTTTCATATTTCCAATTTTATTCTGCTACTGCAAGCCCATTTTTAGAATTTTAAAAATATTTTCATTTTTTGACATTTTCACCTGTACTATACATCAGGGTATTTTTCAGGTCGAAAATTTTATATTTTTAGTTTCAATTAATAATATATTTATTACATTCGTACCTTTAAACATATTCCATTTTTCATATTTCCAATTTTATTCTGCTACTGCAAGCCCATTTTTAGAATTTTAAAAATATTTTCATTTTTTGACATTTTCACCTGTACTATACATCAGGGTATTTTTCAGGTCGAAAATTTTATATTTTTAGTTTCAATTAATAATATATTTATTACATTCGTACCTTTAAACATATTCCATTTTTCATATTTCCAATTTTATTCTGCTACTGCAAGCCCATTTTTAGAATTTTAAAAATATTTTCATTTTTTGACATTTTCACCTGTACTATACATCAGGGTATTTTTCAGGTCGAAAATTTTATATTTTTAGTTTCAATTAATAATATATTTATTACATTCGTACCTTTAAACATATTCCATTTTTCATATTTCCAATTTTATTCTGCTACTGCAAGCCCATTTTTAGAATTTTAAAAATATTTTCATTTTTTGACATTTTCACCTGTACTATACATCAGGGTATTTTTCAGGTCGAAAATTTTATATTTTTAGTTTAAATCAATAATATATATATTACATTGCTACCTTTAAACATATTCCATTTTTCATATTTCCAATTTTATTCTGCTACTGCAAGCCCATTTTTAGAATTTTAAAAATATTTTAATTTTTTGACATTTTCACCTGTACTATACATCAGGGTATTTTTCAGGTCGAAAATTTTATATTTTTAGTTTAAATCAATAATATATTTTTTACATTCGCACCTTTAAACATATTCCATTTTTCATATTTCCAATTTTATTCTGCTACTGCAAGCCCATTTTTAGAATTTTAAAAATATTTTCATTTTTTGACATTTTCACCTGTACTATACATCAGGGTATTTTTCAGGTTGAAAATTTTATATTTTTAGTTTAAATCAATAATATATTTATTACATTGCTACCTTTAAACATATTCCATTTTTCATATTTCCAATTTTATTCTGCTACTGCAAGCCCATTTTTAGAATTTTAAAAATATTTTAATTTTTTGACATTTTCACCTGTACTATACATCAGGGTATTTTTCAGGTCAAAAAATTTATATTTTTAGTTTAACTTAATAATATATTTATTAGATTCGTACCTTTAAACATATTCCATTTTTCATATTTCCAATTTTATTCTGCTACTGCAAGCCCATTTTTAGAATTTTAAAAATATTTTCATTTTTTGACATTTTCACCTGTACTATACATCAGGGTATTTTTCAGGTCGAAAATTTTATATTTTTAGTTTCAATTAATAATATATTTATTACATTCGTACCTTTAAACATATTCCATTTTTCATATTTCCAATTTTATTCTGCTACTGCAAGCCCATTTTTAGAATTTTAAAAATATTTTCATTTTTTGACATTTTCACCTGTACTATACATCAGGGTATTTTTCAGGTCGAAAATTTTATATTTTTAGTTTCAATTAATAATATATTTATTACATTCGTACCTTTAAACATATTCCATTTTTCATATTTCCAATTTTATTCTGCTACTGCAAGCCCATTTTTAGAATTTTAAAAATATTTTCATTTTTTGACATTTTCACCTGTACTATACATCAGGGTATTTTTCAGGTCGAAAATTTTATATTTTTAGTTTCAATTAATAATATATTTATTACATTCGTACCTTTAAACATATTCCATTTTTCATATTTCCAATTTTATTCTGCTACTGCAAGCCCATTTTTAGAATTTTAAAAATATTTTCATTTTTTGACATTTTCACCTGTACTATACATCAGGGTATTTTTCAGGTCGAAAATTTTATATTTTTAGTTTCAATTAATAATATATTTATTACATTCGTACCTTTAAACATATTCCATTTTTCATATTTCCAATTTTATTCTGCTACTGCAAGCCCATTTTTAGAATTTTAAAAATATTTTCATTTTTTGACATTTTCACCTGTACTATACATCAGGGTATTTTTCAGGTCGAAAATTTTATATTTTTAGTTTCAATTAATAATATATTTATTACATTCGTACCTTTAAACATATTCCATTTTTCATATTTCCAATTTTATTCTGCTACTGCAAGCCCATTTTTAGAATTTTAAAAATATTTTCATTTTTTGACATTTTCACCTGTACTATACATCAGGGTATTTTTCAGGTCGAAAATTTTATATTTTTAGTTTAAATCAATAATATATATATTACATTGCTACCTTTAAACATATTCCATTTTTCATATTTCCAATTTTATTCTGCTACTGCAAGCCCATTTTTAGAATTTTAAAAATATTTTAATTTTTTGACATTTTCACCTGTACTATACATCAGGGTATTTTTCAGGTCGAAAATTTTATATTTTTAGTTTAAATCAATAATATATTTTTTACATTCGCACCTTTAAACATATTCCATTTTTCATATTTCCAATTTTATTCTGCTACTGCAAGCCCATTTTTAGAATTTTAAAAATATTTTCATTTTTTGACATTTTCACCTGTACTATACATCAGGGTATTTTTCAGGTCGAAAATTTTATATTTTTAGTTTCAATTAATAATATATTTATTACATTCGTACCTTTAAACATATTCCATTTTTCATATTTCCAATTTTATTCTGCTACTGCAAGCCCATTTTTAGAATTTTAAAAATATTTTCATTTTTTGACATTTTCACCTGTACTATACATCAGGGTATTTTTCAGGTCGAAAATTTTATATTTTTAGTTTCAATTAATAATATATTTATTACATTCGTACCTTTAAACATATTCCATTTTTCATATTTCCAATTTTATTCTGCTACTGCAAGCCCATTTTTAGAATTTTAAAAATATTTTCATTTTTTGACATTTTCACCTGTACTATACATCAGGGTATTTTTCAGGTCGAAAATTTTATATTTTTAGTTTCAATTAATAATATATTTATTACATTCGTACCTTTAAACATATTCCATTTTTCATATTTCCAATTTTATTCTGCTACTGCAAGCCCATTTTTAGAATTTTAAAAATATTTTCATTTTTTGACATTTTCACCTGTACTATACATCAGGGTATTTTTCAGGTCGAAAATTTTATATTTTAGTTTCAATTAATAATATATTTATTACATTCGTACCTTTAAACATATTCCATTTTTCATATTTCCAATTTTATTCTGCTACTGCAAGCCCATTTTTAGAATTTTAAAAATATTTTCATTTTTTGACATTTTCACCTGTACTATACATCAGGGTATTTTTCAGGTCGAAAATTTTATATTTTTAGTTTAAATCAATAATATATATATTACATTGCTACCTTTAAACATATTCCATTTTTCATATTTCCAATTTTATTCTGCTACTGCAAGCCCATTTTTAGAATTTTAAAAATATTTTAATTTTTTGACATTTTCACCTGTACTATACATCAGGGTATTTTTCAGGTCGAAAATTTTATATTTTTAGTTTAAATCAATAATATATTTTTTACATTCGCACCTTTAAACATATTCCATTTTTCATATTTCCAATTTTATTCTGCTACTGCAAGCCCATTTTTAGAATTTTAAAAATATTTTCATTTTTTGACATTTTCACCTGTACTATACATCAGGGTATTTTTCAGGTTGAAAATTTTATATTTTTAGTTTAAATCAATAATATATTTATTACATTGCTACCTTTAAACATATTCCATTTTTCATATTTCCAATTTTATTCTGCTACTGCAAGCCCATTTTTAGAATTTTAAAAATATTTTAATTTTTTGACATTTTCACCTGTACTATACATCAGGGTATTTTTCAGGTCAAAAAATTTATATTTTTAGTTTAACTTAATAATATATTTATTAGATTCGTACCTTTAAACATATTCCATTTTTCATATTTCCAATTTTATTCTGCTACTGCAAGCCCATTTTTAGAATTTTAAAAATATTTTCATTTTTTGACATTTTCACCTGTACTATACATCAGGGTATTTTTCAGGTCGAAAATTTTATATTTTTAGTTTCAATTAATAATATATTTATTACATTCGTACCTTTAAACATATTCCATTTTTCATATTTCCAATTTTATTCTGCTACTGCAAGCCCATTTTTAGAATTTTAAAAATATTTTCATTTTTTGACATTTTCACCTGTACTATACATCAGGGTATTTTTCAGGTCGAAAATTTTATATTTTTAGTTTAAATCAATAATATATTTTTTACATTCGCACCTTTAAACATATTCCATTTTTCATATTTCCAATTTTATTCTGCTACTGCAAGCCCATTTTTAGAATTTTAAAAATATTTTCATTTTTTGACATTTTCACCTGTACTATACATCAGGGTATTTTTCAGGTCGAAAATTTTATATTTTTAGTTTAAATCAATAATATATATATTACATTGCTACCTTTAAACATATTCCATTTTTCATATTTCCAATTTTATTCTGCTACTGCAAGCCCATTTTTAGAATTTTAAAAATATTTTAATTTTTTGACATTTTCACCTGTACTATACATCAGGGTATTTTTGAGGTCGAAAATTTTATATTTTTAGTTTAACTTAATAATATATTTATTAGATTCGTACCTTTAAACATATTCCATTTTTCATATTTCCAATTTTATTCTGCTACTGCAAGCCCATTTTTAGAATTTTAAAAATATTTTAATTTTTTGACATTTTCACCTGTACTATACATCAGGGTATTTTTCAGGTTGAAAATTTTATATTTTTAGTTTAAATCAATAATATATATATTACATTGCTACCTTTAAACATATTCCATTTTTCATATTTCCAATTTTATTCTGCTACTGCAAGCCCATTTTTAGAATTTTAAAAATATTTTCATTTTTTGACATTTTCACCTGTACTATACATCAGGGTATTTTTCAGGTCAAAAAATTTATTTTTTTAGTTTAACTTAATAATATATTTATTAGATTCGTACCTTTAAACTTATTCCATTTTTCATATTTCCAATTTTATTCTGCTACTGCAAGCCCATTTTTAGAATTTTAAAAATATTTTAATTTTTTGACATTTTCACCTGTACTATACATCAGGGTATTTTTCAGGTCGAAAAATTTATATTTTTAGTTAAGTTAATAATATATTTATTACATTCGCAAATTTAAACATATTCCATTTTTCATATTTCCAATTTTATTCTGCTACTGCAAGCCCATTTTTAGAATTTTAAAAATATTTTAATTTTTTGACATTTTCACCTATACTATACATCAGGGTATTTTTCAGGTCGAAAATTTTATATTTTTAGTTTAAGTTAATAATATATTTATTACATTCGCACCTTTAAACATATTCCATTTTTCATATTTCCAATTTTATTTTGCTACTGCAAGCCCATTTTTAGAATTTTAAAAATATTTTAATTTTTTGACATTTTCACCTGTACTATACATCAGGGTATTTTTCAGGTCAAAAATTTTATATTTTTAGTTTAAGTTAATAATATATTTATTAGATTCGTACCTTTAAACATATTCCATTTTTCATATTTCCAATTTTATTCTGCTACTGCAAGCCCATTTTTAGAATTTTAAAAATATTTTAATTTTTTGACATTTTCACCTGTACTATACATCAGGGTATTTTTCAGGTCGAAAAATTTATATTTTTAGTTTAAGTTAATAATATATTTTTTACATTCGCACCTTTAAACATATTCCATTTTTCATATTTCCAATTTTATTCTGCTACTGCAAGCCCATTTTTAGAATTTTAAAAATATTTTAATTTTTTGACATTTTCACCTGTACTATACATCAGGGTATTTTTCAGGTCGAAAATTTTATATTTTTAGTTTAAATCAATAATATATTTTTTACATTCGCACCTTTAAACATATTCCATTTTTCATATTTCCAATTTTATTCTGCTACTGCAAGCCCATTTTTAGAATTTTAAAAATATTTTAATTTTTTGACATTTTCACCTGTACTATACATCAGGGTATTTTTCAGGTCGAAAATTTTATATTTTTAGTTTCAATTAATAATATATTTATTACATTCGTACCTTTAAACATATTCCATTTTTCATATTTCCAATTTTATTCTGCTACTGCAAGCCCATTTTTAGAATTTTAAAAATATTTTAATTTTTTGACATTTTCACCTGTACTATACATCAGGGTATTTTTCAGGTCAAAAAATTTATATTTTTAGTTTAAGTTAATAATATATTTTTTACATTCGCACCTTTAAACATATTCCATTTTTCATATTTCCAATTTTATTCTTCTACTGCAAGCCCATTTTTAGAATTTTAAAAATATTTTAATTTTTTGACATTTTCACCTGTACTATACATCAGGGTATTTTTCAGGTCGAAAAATTTATATTTTTAGTTTAAGTTAATAATATATTTATTA
Organism: Phrynosoma blainvillii; assembly: GCA_026167975.1. Lineage (NCBI taxonomy): Eukaryota > Metazoa > Chordata > Lepidosauria > Squamata > Phrynosomatidae > Phrynosoma > Phrynosoma blainvillii. The sequence goes on from JANUYF010000014.1 coordinate 14,990,402, forward strand.
CATTCGCACCTTTAAACATATTCCATTTTTCATATTTCCAATTTTATTCTGCTACTGCAAGCCCATTTTTAGAATTTTAAAAATATTTTAATTTTTTGACATTTTCACCTGTACACATCAGGGTATTTTTCAGGTCGAAAAATTTATATTTTTAGTTTAAGTTAATAATATATTTATTACATTCGCACCTTTAAACATATTCCATTTTTCATATTTCCAATTTTATTCTGCTACTGCAAGCCCATTTTTAGAATTTTAAAAATATTTTAATTTTTTGACATTTTCACCTGTACTATACATCAGGGTATTTTTCAGGTCAAAAAATTTATATTTTTAGTTTAAGTTAATAAAATATTTTTTACATTCGCACCTTTAAACATATTCCATTTTTCATATTTCCAATTTTATTCTGCTACTGCAAGCCCAATTTTAGAATTTTAAAAATATTTTAATTTTTTGACATTTTCACCTGTACTATACATCAGGGTATTTTTCAGGTCGAAAATTTTATATTTTTAGTTTCAATTAATAATATATTTATTACATTCGTACCTTTAAACATATTCCATTTTTCATATTTCCAATTTTATTCTTCTACTGCAAGCCCATTTTTAGAATTTTAAAAATATTTTGATTTTTTGACATTTTCACCTGTACTATACATCAGGGTATTTTTCAGGTCGAAAATTTTATATTTTTAGTTTAAGTTAATAATATATTTATTACATTGCTACCTTTAAACATATTCCATTTTTCATATTTCCAATTTTATTCTGCTACTGCAAGCCCATTTTTAGAATTTTAAAAATATTTTAATTTTTTGACATTTTCACCTGTACTATACATCAGGGTATTTTTCAGGTCGAAAATTTTATATTTTTAGTTTCAATTAATAATATATTTATTACATTCGTACCTTTAAACATATTCCATTTTTCATATTCCCAATTTTTTTCTGCTACTGCAAGCTCATTTTTAGAATTTTAAAAATATTTTAATTTTTTGACATTTTCACCTGTACTATACATCAGGGTATTTTTCAGGTCGAAAAATTTATATTTTTAGTTTAAGTTAATAATATATTTATTACATTCGCACCTTTAAACATATTCCATTTTTCATATTTCCAATTTTATTCTGCTACTGCAAGCCCATTTTTAGAATTTTAAATATATTTTCATTTTTTGACATTTTCACCTGTACTATACATCAGGGTATTTTTCAGGTCGAAAATTTTATATTTTTAGTTTCAATTAATAATATATTTATTACATTCGTACCTTTAAACATATTCCATTTTTCATATTTCCAATTTTATTCTGCTACTGCAAGCCCATTTTTAGAATTTTAAAAATATTTTAATTTTTTGACATTTTCACCTGTACTATACATCAGGGTATTTTTCAGGTCGAAAATTTTATATTTTTAGTTTCAATTAATAATATATTTATTACATTCGTACCTTTAAACATATTCCATTTTTCATATTTCCAATTTTATTCTGCTACTGCAAGCCCATTTTTAGAATTTTAAAAATATTTTAATTTTTTGACATTTTCACCTGTACTATACATCAGGGTATTTTTCAGGTCGAAAATTTTATATTTTTAGTTTAAATCAATAATATATTTTTTACATTCGCACCTTTAAACATATTCCATTTTTCATATTTCCAATTTTATTCTGCTACTGCAAGCCCATTTTTAGAATTTTAAAAATATTTTCATTTTTTGACATTTTCACCTGTACTATACATCAGGGTATTTTTCAGGTCGAAAATTTTATATTTTTAGTTTAAATCAATAATATATATATTACATTGCTACCTTTAAACATATTCCATTTTTCATATTTCCAATTTTATTCTGCTACTGCAAGCCCATTTTTAGAATTTTAAAAATATTTTAATTTTTTGACATTTTCACCTGTACTATACATCAGGGTATTTTTGAGGTCGAAAATTTTATATTTTTAGTTTAACTTAATAATATATTTATTAGATTCGTACCTTTAAACATATTCCATTTTTCATATTTCCAATTTTATTCTGCTACTGCAAGCCCATTTTTAGAATTTTAAAAATATTTTAATTTTTTGACATTTTCACCTGTACTATACATCAGGGTATTTTTCAGGTTGAAAATTTTATATTTTTAGTTTAAATCAATAATATATATATTACATTGCTACCTTTAAACATATTCCATTTTTCATATTTCCAATTTTATTCTGCTACTGCAAGCCCATTTTTAGAATTTTAAAAATATTTTCATTTTTTGACATTTTCACCTGTACTATACATCAGGGTATTTTTCAGGTCAAAAAATTTATTTTTTTAGTTTAACTTAATAATATATTTATTAGATTCGTACCTTTAAACTTATTCCATTTTTCATATTTCCAATTTTATTCTGCTACTGCAAGCCCATTTTTAGAATTTTAAAAATATTTTAATTTTTTGACATTTTCACCTGTACTATACATCAGGGTATTTTTCAGGTCGAAAAATTTATATTTTTAGTTAAGTTAATAATATATTTATTACATTCGCAAATTTAAACATATTCCATTTTTCATATTTCCAATTTTATTCTGCTACTGCAAGCCCATTTTTAGAATTTTAAAAATATTTTAATTTTTTGACATTTTCACCTGTACTATACATCAGGGTATTTTTCAGGTCAAAAAATTTATATTTTTAGTTTAACTTAATAATATATTTATTAGATTCGTACCTTTAAACATATTCCATTTTTCATATTTCCAATTTTATTCTGCTACTGCAAGCCCATTTTTAGAATTTTAAAAATATTTTAATTTTTTGACATTTTCACCTGTACTATACATCAGGGTATTTTTCAGGTCGAAAATTTTATATTTTTAGTTTCAATTAATAATATATTTATTACATTCGTACCTTTAAACATATTCCATTTTTCATATTTCCAATTTTATTCTGCTACTGCAAGCCCATTTTTAGAATTTTAAAAATATTTTAATTTTTTGACATTTTCACCTGTACTATACATCAGGGTATTTTTCAGGTCGAAAATTTTATATTTTTAGTTCAAATCAATAATATATTTTTTACATTCGCAACTTTAAACATATTCCATTTTTCATATTTCCAATTTTATTCTGCTACTGCAAGCCCATTTTTAGAATTTTAAAAATATTTTCATTTTTTGACATTTTCACCTGTACTATACATCAGGGTATTTTTCAGGTCGAAAATTTTATATTTTTAGTTTAAATCAATAATATATATATTACATTGCTACCTTTAAACATATTCCATTTTTCATATTTCCAATTTTATTCTGCTACTGCAAGCCCATTTTTAGAATTTTAAAAATATTTTAATTTTTTGACATTTTCACCTGTACTATACATCAGGGTATTTTTCAGGTCAAAAAATTTATATTTTTAGTTTAACTTAATAATATATTTATTAGATTCGTACCTTTAAACATATTCCATTTTTCATATTTCCAATTTTATTCTGCTACTGCAAGCCCATTTTTAGAATTTTAAAAATATTTTAATTTTTTGACATTTTCACCTGTACTATACATCAGGGTATTTTTCAGGTCGAAAATTTTATATTTTTAGTTTAAGTTAATAATATATTTATTACATTCGCACCTTTAAACATATTCCATTTTTCATATTTCCAATTTTATTCTTCTACTGCAAGCCCATTTTTAGAATTTTAAAAATATTTTAATTTTTTGACATTTTCACCTGTACTATACATCAGGGTATTTTTCAGGTCGAAAAATTTATATTTTTAGTTTAAGTTAATAATATATTTATTACATTCGCACCTTTAAACATATTCCATTTTTCATATTTCCAATTTTATTCTGCTACTGCAAGCCCATTTTTAGAATTTTAAAAATATTTTAATTTTTTGACATTTTCACCTGTACTATACATCAGGGTATTTTTCAGGTCGAAAAATTTATATTTTTAGTTTAAGTTAATAATATATTTATTACATTCGCACCTTTAAACATATTCCATTTTTCATATTTCCAATTTTATTCTGCTACTGCAAGCCCATTTTTAGAATTTTAAAAATATTTTAATTTTTTGACATTTTCACCTGTACTATACATCAGGGTATTTTTCAGGTCAAAAAATTTATATTTTTAGTTTAAGTTAATAAAATATTTTTTACATTCGCACCTTTAAACATATTTCATTTTTCATATTTCCAATTTTATTCTGCTACTGCAAGCCCATTTTTAGAATTTTAAAAATATTTTAATTTTTTGACATTTTCACCTGTACTATACATCAGGGTATTTTTCAGGTCGAAAATTTTATATTTTTAGTTTCAATTAATAATATATTTATTACATTCGTACCTTTAAACATATTCCATTTTTCATATTTCCAATTTTATTCTTCTACTGCAAGCCCATTTTTAGAATTTTAAAAATATTTTGATTTTTTGACATTTTCACCTGTACTATACATCAGGGTATTTTTCAGGTCGAAAATTTTATATTTTTAGTTTAAATCAATAATATATTTATTACATTGCTACCTTTAAACATATTCCATTTTTCATATTTCCAATTTTATTCTGCTACTGCAAGCCCATTTTTAGAATTTTAAAAATATTTTAATTTTTTGACATTTTCACCTGTACTATACATCAGGGTATTTTTCAGGTCAAAAAATTTATATTTTTAGTTTAACTTAATAATATATTTATTAGATTCGTACCTTTAAACATATTCCATTTTTCATATTTCCAATTTTATTCTGCTACTGCAAGCCCATTTTTAGAATTTTAAAAATATTTTAATTTTTTGACATTTTCACCTGTACTATACATCAGGGTATTTTTCAGGTCGAAAATTTTATATTTTTAGTTTCAATTAATAATATATTTATTACATTCGTACCTTTAAACATATTCCATTTTTCATATTTCCAATTTTATTCTGCTACTGCAAGCCCATTTTTAGAATTTTAAAAATATTTTAATTTTTTGACATTTTCACCTGTACTATACATCAGGGTATTTTTCAGGTCGAAAATTTTATATTTTTAGTTTCAATTAATAATATATTTATTACATTCGTACCTTTAAACATATTCCATTTTTCATATTTCCAATTTTATTCTGCTACTGCAAGCCCATTTTTAGAATTTTAAAAATATTTTAATTTTTTGACATTTTCACCTGTACTATACATCAGGGTATTTTTCAGGTCGAAAATTTTATATTTTTAGTTTAAATCAATAATATATTTTTTACATTCGCACCTTTAAACATATTCCATTTTTCATATTTCCAATTTTATTCTGCTACTGCAAGCCCATTTTTAGAATTTTAAAAATATTTTCATTTTTTGACATTTTCACCTGTACTATACATCAGGGTATTTTTCAGGTCGAAAATTTTATATTTTTAGTTTAAATCAATAATATATATATTACATTGCTACCTTTAAACATATTCCATTTTTCATATTTCCAATTTTATTCTGCTACTGCAAGCCCATTTTTAGAATTTTAAAAATATTTTAATTTTTTGACATTTTCACCTGTACTATACATCAGGGTATTTTTGAGGTCGAAAATTTTATATTTTTAGTTTAACTTAATAATATATTTATTAGATTCGTACCTTTAAACATATTCCATTTTTCATATTTCCAATTTTATTCTGCTACTGCAAGCCCATTTTTAGAATTTTAAAAATATTTTCATTTTTTGACATTTTCACCTGTACTATACATCAGGGTATTTTTCAGGTCGAAAATTTTATATTTTTAGTTTCAATTAATAATATATTTATTACATTCGTACCTTTAAACATATTCCATTTTTCATATTTCCAATTTTATTCTGCTACTGCAAGCCCATTTTTAGAATTTTAAAAATATTTTCATTTTTTGACATTTTCACCTGTACTATACATCAGGGTATTTTTCAGGTCGAAAATTTTATATTTTTAGTTTCAATTAATAATATATTTATTACATTCGTACCTTTAAACATATTCCATTTTTCATATTTCCAATTTTATTCTGCTACTGCAAGCCCATTTTTAGAATTTTAAAAATATTTTCATTTTTTGACATTTTCACCTGTACTATACATCAGGGTATTTTTCAGGTCGAAAATTTTATATTTTTAGTTTCAATTAATAATATATTTATTACATTCGTACCTTTAAACATATTCCATTTTTCATATTTCCAATTTTATTCTGCTACTGCAAGCCCATTTTTAGAATTTTAAAAATATTTTCATTTTTTGACATTTTCACCTGTACTATACATCAGGGTATTTTTCAGGTCGAAAATTTTATATTTTTAGTTTCAATTAATAATATATTTATTACATTCGTACCTTTAAACATATTCCATTTTTCATATTTCCAATTTTATTCTGCTACTGCAAGCCCATTTTTAGAATTTTAAAAATATTTTCATTTTTTGACATTTTCACCTGTACTATACATCAGGGTATTTTTCAGGTCGAAAATTTTATATTTTTAGTTTAAATCAATAATATATATATTACATTGCTACCTTTAAACATATTCCATTTTTCATATTTCCAATTTTATTCTGCTACTGCAAGCCCATTTTTAGAATTTTAAAAATATTTTAATTTTTTGACATTTTCACCTGTACTATACATCAGGGTATTTTTCAGGTCGAAAATTTTATATTTTTAGTTTAAATCAATAATATATTTTTTACATTCGCACCTTTAAACATATTCCATTTTTCATATTTCCAATTTTATTCTGCTACTGCAAGCCCATTTTTAGAATTTTAAAAATATTTTCATTTTTTGACATTTTCACCTGTACTATACATCAGGGTATTTTTCAGGTTGAAAATTTTATATTTTTAGTTTAAATCAATAATATATTTATTACATTGCTACCTTTAAACATATTCCATTTTTCATATTTCCAATTTTATTCTGCTACTGCAAGCCCATTTTTAGAATTTTAAAAATATTTTAATTTTTTGACATTTTCACCTGTACTATACATCAGGGTATTTTTCAGGTCAAAAAATTTATATTTTTAGTTTAACTTAATAATATATTTATTAGATTCGTACCTTTAAACATATTCCATTTTTCATATTTCCAATTTTATTCTGCTACTGCAAGCCCATTTTTAGAATTTTAAAAATATTTTCATTTTTTGACATTTTCACCTGTACTATACATCAGGGTATTTTTCAGGTCGAAAATTTTATATTTTTAGTTTCAATTAATAATATATTTATTACATTCGTACCTTTAAACATATTCCATTTTTCATATTTCCAATTTTATTCTGCTACTGCAAGCCCATTTTTAGAATTTTAAAAATATTTTCATTTTTTGACATTTTCACCTGTACTATACATCAGGGTATTTTTCAGGTCGAAAATTTTATATTTTTAGTTTCAATTAATAATATATTTATTACATTCGTACCTTTAAACATATTCCATTTTTCATATTTCCAATTTTATTCTGCTACTGCAAGCCCATTTTTAGAATTTTAAAAATATTTTCATTTTTTGACATTTTCACCTGTACTATACATCAGGGTATTTTTCAGGTCGAAAATTTTATATTTTTAGTTTCAATTAATAATATATTTATTACATTCGTACCTTTAAACATATTCCATTTTTCATATTTCCAATTTTATTCTGCTACTGCAAGCCCATTTTTAGAATTTTAAAAATATTTTCATTTTTTGACATTTTCACCTGTACTATACATCAGGGTATTTTTCAGGTCGAAAATTTTATATTTTTAGTTTCAATTAATAATATATTTATTACATTCGTACCTTTAAACATATTCCATTTTTCATATTTCCAATTTTATTCTGCTACTGCAAGCCCATTTTTAGAATTTTAAAAATATTTTCATTTTTTGACATTTTCACCTGTACTATACATCAGGGTATTTTTCAGGTCGAAAATTTTATATTTTTAGTTTCAATTAATAATATATTTATTACATTCGTACCTTTAAACATATTCCATTTTTCATATTTCCAATTTTATTCTGCTACTGCAAGCCCATTTTTAGAATTTTAAAAATATTTTCATTTTTTGACATTTTCACCTGTACTATACATCAGGGTATTTTTCAGGTCGAAAATTTTATATTTTTAGTTTAAATCAATAATATATATATTACATTGCTACCTTTAAACATATTCCATTTTTCATATTTCCAATTTTATTCTGCTACTGCAAGCCCATTTTTAGAATTTTAAAAATATTTTAATTTTTTGACATTTTCACCTGTACTATACATCAGGGTATTTTTCAGGTCGAAAATTTTATATTTTTAGTTTAAATCAATAATATATTTTTTACATTCGCACCTTTAAACATATTCCATTTTTCATATTTCCAATTTTATTCTGCTACTGCAAGCCCATTTTTAGAATTTTAAAAATATTTTCATTTTTTGACATTTTCACCTGTACTATACATCAGGGTATTTTTCAGGTCGAAAATTTTATATTTTTAGTTTCAATTAATAATATATTTATTACATTCGTACCTTTAAACATATTCCATTTTTCATATTTCCAATTTTATTCTGCTACTGCAAGCCCATTTTTAGAATTTTAAAAATATTTTCATTTTTTGACATTTTCACCTGTACTATACATCAGGGTATTTTTCAGGTCGAAAATTTTATATTTTTAGTTTCAATTAATAATATATTTATTACATTCGTACCTTTAAACATATTCCATTTTTCATATTTCCAATTTTATTCTGCTACTGCAAGCCCATTTTTAGAATTTTAAAAATATTTTCATTTTTTGACATTTTCACCTGTACTATACATCAGGGTATTTTTCAGGTCGAAAATTTTATATTTTTAGTTTCAATTAATAATATATTTATTACATTCGTACCTTTAAACATATTCCATTTTTCATATTTCCAATTTTATTCTGCTACTGCAAGCCCATTTTTAGAATTTTAAAAATATTTTCATTTTTTGACATTTTCACCTGTACTATACATCAGGGTATTTTTCAGGTCGAAAATTTTATATTTTTAGTTTCAATTAATAATATATTTATTACATTCGTACCTTTAAACATATTCCATTTTTCATATTTCCAATTTTATTCTGCTACTGCAAGCCCATTTTTAGAATTTTAAAAATATTTTCATTTTTTGACATTTTCACCTGTACTATACATCAGGGTATTTTTCAGGTCGAAAATTTTATATTTTTAGTTTAAATCAATAATATATATATTACATTGCTACCTTTAAACATATTCCATTTTTCATATTTCCAATTTTATTCTGCTACTGCAAGCCCATTTTTAGAATTTTAAAAATATTTTAATTTTTTGACATTTTCACCTGTACTATACATCAGGGTATTTTTCAGGTCGAAAATTTTATATTTTTAGTTTAAATCAATAATATATTTTTTACATTCGCACCTTTAAACATATTCCATTTTTCATATTTCCAATTTTATTCTGCTACTGCAAGCCCATTTTTAGAATTTTAAAAATATTTTCATTTTTTGACATTTTCACCTGTACTATACATCAGGGTATTTTTCAGGTTGAAAATTTTATATTTTTAGTTTAAATCAATAATATATTTATTACATTGCTACCTTTAAACATATTCCATTTTTCATATTTCCAATTTTATTCTGCTACTGCAAGCCCATTTTTAGAATTTTAAAAATATTTTAATTTTTTGACATTTTCACCTGTACTATACATCAGGGTATTTTTCAGGTCAAAAAATTTATATTTTTAGTTTAACTTAATAATATATTTATTAGATTCGTACCTTTAAACATATTCCATTTTTCATATTTCCAATTTTATTCTGCTACTGCAAGCCCATTTTTAGAATTTTAAATATATTTTCATTTTTTGACATTTTCACCTGTACTATACATCAGGGTATTTTTCAGGTCGAAAATTTTATATTTTTAGTTTCAATTAATAATATATTTATTACATTCGTACCTTTAAACATATTCCATTTTTCATATTTCCAATTTTATTCTGCTACTGCAAGCCCATTTTTAGAATTTTAAAAATATTTTAATTTTTTGACATTTTCACCTGTACTATACATCAGGGTATTTTTCAGGTCGAAAATTTTATATTTTTAGTTTAAATCAATAATATATTTTTTACATTCGCACCTTTAAACATATTCCATTTTTCATATTTCCAATTTTATTCTGCTACTGCAAGCCCATTTTTAGAATTTTAAAAATATTTTCATTTTTTGACATTTTCACCTGTACTATACATCAGGGTATTTTTCAGGTCGAAAATTTTATATTTTTAGTTTAAATCAATAATATATATATTACATTGCTACCTTTAAACATATTCCATTTTTCATATTTCCAATTTTATTCTGCTACTGCAAGCCCATTTTTAGAATTTTAAAAATATTTTAATTTTTTGACATTTTCACCTGTACTATACATCAGGGTATTTTTGAGGTCGAAAATTTTATATTTTTAGTTTAACTTAATAATATATTTATTAGATTCGTACCTTTAAACATATTCCATTTTTCATATTTCCAATTTTATTCTGCTACTGCAAGCCCATTTTTAGAATTTTAAAAATATTTTAATTTTTTGACATTTTCACCTGTACTATACATCAGGGTATTTTTCAGGTTGAAAATTTTATATTTTTAGTTTAAATCAATAATATATATATTACATTGCTACCTTTAAACATATTCCATTTTTCATATTTCCAATTTTATTCTGCTACTGCAAGCCCATTTTTAGAATTTTAAAAATATTTTCATTTTTTGACATTTTCACCTGTACTATACATCAGGGTATTTTTCAGGTCAAAAAATTTATTTTTTTAGTTTAACTTAATAATATATTTATTAGATTCGTACCTTTAAACTTATTCCATTTTTCATATTTCCAATTTTATTCTGCTACTGCAAGCCCATTTTTAGAATTTTAAAAATATTTTAATTTTTTGACATTTTCACCTGTACTATACATCAGGGTATTTTTCAGGTCGAAAAATTTATATTTTTAGTTAAGTTAATAATATATTTATTACATTCGCAAATTTAAACATATTCCATTTTTCATATTTCCAATTTTATTCTGCTACTGCAAGCCCATTTTTAGAATTTTAAAAATATTTTAATTTTTTGACATTTTCACCTATACTATACATCAGGGTATTTTTCAGGTCGAAAATTTTATATTTTTAGTTTAAGTTAATAATATATTTATTACATTCGCACCTTTAAACATATTCCATTTTTCATATTTCCAATTTTATTTTGCTACTGCAAGCCCATTTTTAGAATTTTAAAAATATTTTAATTTTTTGACATTTTCACCTGTACTATACATCAGGGTATTTTTCAGGTCAAAAATTTTATATTTTTAGTTTAAGTTAATAATATATTTATTAGATTCGTACCTTTAAACATATTCCATTTTTCATATTTCCAATTTTATTCTGCTACTGCAAGCCCATTTTTAGAATTTTAAAAATATTTTAATTTTTTGACATTTTCACCTGTACTATACATCAGGGTATTTTTCAGGTCGAAAAATTTATATTTTTAGTTTAAGTTAATAATATATTTTTTACATTCGCACCTTTAAACATATTCCATTTTTCATATTTCCAATTTTATTCTGCTACTGCAAGCCCATTTTTAGAATTTTAAAAATATTTTAATTTTTTGACATTTTCACCTGTACTATACATCAGGGTATTTTTCAGGTCGAAAATTTTATATTTTTAGTTTAAATCAATAATATATTTTTTACATTCGCACCTTTAAACATATTCCATTTTTCATATTTCCAATTTTATTCTGCTACTGCAAGCCCATTTTTAGAATTTTAAAAATATTTTAATTTTTTGACATTTTCACCTGTACTATACATCAGGGTATTTTTCAGGTCGAAAATTTTATATTTTTAGTTTCAATTAATAATATATTTATTACATTCGTACCTTTAAACATATTCCATTTTTCATATTTCCAATTTTATTCTGCTACTGCAAGCCCATTTTTAGAATTTTAAAAATATTTTAATTTTTTGACATTTTCACCTGTACTATACATCAGGGTATTTTTCAGGTCAAAAAATTTATATTTTTAGTTTAAGTTAATAATATATTTTTTACATTCGCACCTTTAAACATATTCCATTTTTCATATTTCCAATTTTATTCTTCTACTGCAAGCCCATTTTTAGAATTTTAAAAATATTTTAATTTTTTGACATTTTCACCTGTACTATACATCAGGGTATTTTTCAGGTCGAAAAATTTATATTTTTAGTTTAAGTTAATAATATATTTATTACATTCGCACCTTTAAACATATTCCATTTTTCATATTTCCAATTTTATTCTGCTACTGCAAGCCCATTTTTAGAATTTTAAAAATATTTTAATTTTTTGACATTTTCACCTGTACACATCAGGGTATTTTTCAGGTCGAAAAATTTATATTTTTAGTTTAAGTTAATAATATATTTATTACATTCGCACCTTTAAACATATTCCATTTTTCATATTTCCAATTTTATTCTGCTACTGCAAGCCCATTTTTAGAATTTTAAAAATATTTTAATTTTTTGACATTTTCACCTGTACTATACATCAGGGTATTTTTCAGGTCAAAAAATTTATATTTTTAGTTTAAGTTAATAAAATATTTTTTACATTCGCACCTTTAAACATATTCCATTTTTCATATTTCCAATTTTATTCTGCTACTGCAAGCCCAATTTTAGAATTTTAAAAATATTTTAATTTTTTGACATTTTCACCTGTACTATACATCAGGGTATTTTTCAGGTCGAAAATTTTATATTTTTAGTTTCAATTAATAATATATTTATTACATTCGTACCTTTAAACATATTCCATTTTTCATATTTCCAATTTTATTCTTCTACTGCAAGCCCATTTTTAGAATTTTAAAAATATTTTGATTTTTTGACATTTTCACCTGTACTATACATCAGGGTATTTTTCAGGTCGAAAATTTTATATTTTTAGTTTAAGTTAATAATATATTTATTACATTGCTACCTTTAAACATATTCCATTTTTCATATTTCCAATTTTATTCTGCTACTGCAAGCCCATTTTTAGAATTTTAAAAATATTTTAATTTTTTGACATTTTCACCTGTACTATACATCAGGGTATTTTTCAGGTCGAAAAATTTATATTTTTAGTTTAAGTTAATAATATATTTATTACATTCGCACCTTTAAACATATTCCATTTTTCATATTTCCAATTTTATTCTGCTACTGCAAGCCCATTTTTAGAATTTTAAAAATATTTTAATTTTTTGACATTTTCACCTGTACTATACATCAGGGTATTTTTCAGGTCAAAAAATTTATATTTTTAGTTTAAGTTAATAATATATTTATTACATTCGCACCTTTAAACATATTCCATTTTTCATATTTCCAATTTTTTTCTGCTACTGCAAGCCCATTTTTAGAATTTTAAAAATATTTTAATTTTTTGACATTTTCACCTGTACTATACATCAGGGTATTTTTCAGGTCGAAAATTTTATATTTTTAGTTTAAATCAATAATATATATATTACATTGCTACCTTTAAACATATTCCATTTTTCATATTTCCAATTTTATTCTGCTACTGCAAGCCCATTTTTAGAATTTTAAAAATATTTTAATTTTTTGACATTTTCACCTGTACTATACATCAGGGTATTTTTCAGGTCAAAAAATTTATATTTTTAGTTTAAGTTAATAAAATATTTTTTACATTCGCACCTTTAAACATATTCCATTTTTCATATTTCCAATTTTATTCTGCTACTGCAAGCCCAATTTTAGAATTTTAAAAATATTTTAATTTTTTGACATTTTCACCTGTACTATACATCAGGGTATTTTTCAGGTCGAAAATTTTATATTTTTAGTTTCAATTAATAATATATTTATTACATTCGTACCTTTAAACATATTCCATTTTTCATATTTCCAATTTTATTCTTCTACTGCAAGCCCATTTTTAGAATTTTAAAAATATTTTGATTTTTTGACATTTTCACCTGTACTATACATCAGGGTATTTTTCAGGTCGAAAATTTTATATTTTTAGTTTAAGTTAATAATATATTTATTACATTGCTACCTTTAAACATATTCCATTTTTCATATTTCCAATTTTATTCTGCTACTGCAAGCCCATTTTTAGAATTTTAAAAATATTTTAATTTTTTGACATTTTCACCTGTACTATACATCAGGGTATTTTTCAGGTCGAAAAATTTATATTTTTAGTTTAAGTTAATAATATATTTATTACATTCGCACCTTTAAACATATTCCATTTTTCATATTTCCAATTTTATTCTGCTACTGCAAGCCCATTTTTAGAATTTTAAAAATATTTTAATTTTTTGACATTTTCACCTGTACTATACATCAGGGTATTTTTCAGGTCAAAAAATTTATATTTTTAGTTTAAGTTAATAATATATTTATTACATTCGCACCTTTAAACATATTCCATTTTTCATATTTCCAATTTTTTTCTGCTACTGCAAGCCCATTTTTAGAATTTTAAAAATATTTTAATTTTTTGACATTTTCACCTGTACTATACATCAGGGTATTTTTCAGGTCGAAAATTTTATATTTTTAGTTTAAATCAATAATATATATATTACATTGCTACCTTTAAACATATTCCATTTTTCATATTTCCAATTTTATTCTGCTACTGCAAGCCCATTTTTAGAATTTTAAAAATATTTTAATTTTTTGACATTTTCACCTGTACTATACATCAGGGTATTTTTCAGGTCGAAAAATTTATATTTTTAGTTTAAGTTAATAATATATTTATTACATTCGCACCTTTAAACATATTCCATTTTTCATATTTCCAATTTTATTCTGCTACTGCAAGCCCATTTTTAGAATTTTAAAAATATTTTAATTTTTTGACATTTTCACCTGTACTATAAATCAGGGTATTTTTCAGGTAGAAAATTTTATATTTTAGTTTCAATTAATAATATATTTATTACATTCGTACCTTTAAACATATTCCATTTTTCATATTTCCAATTTTATTCTTCTACTGCAAGCCCATTTTTAGAATTTTAAAAATATTTTGATTTTTTGACATTTTCACCTGTACTATACATCAGGGTATTTTTCAGGTCGAAAATTTTATATTTTTAGTTTAAATCAATAATATATTTATTACATTGCTACCTTTAAACATATTCCATTTTTCATATTTCCAATTTTATTCTGCTACTGCAAGCCCATTTTTAGAATTTTAAAAATATTTTAATTTTTTGACATTTTCACCTGTACTATACATCAGGGTATTTTTCAGGTTAAAAAATTTATATTTTTAGTTTAACTTAATAATATATTTATTAGATTCGTACCTTTAAACATATTCCATTTTTCATATTTCCAATTTTATTCTGCTACTGCAAGCCCATTTTTAGAATTTTAAAAATATTTTCATTTTTTGACATTTTCACCTGTACTATACATCAGGGTATTTTTTGAGGTCGGAAAATTTTATATTTTTAGTTTCAATTAATAATATATTTATTACATTCATACCTTTAAACATATTCCATTTTTCATATTTCCAATTTTATTCTGCTACTGCAAGCCCATTTTTAGAATTTTAAAAATATTTTAATTTTTTGACATTTTCACCTGTACTATACATCAGGGTATTTTTCAGGTCGAAAATTTTATATTTTTAGTTCAAATCAATAATATATTTTTTACATTCGCAACTTTAAACATATTCCATTTTTCATATTTCCAATTTTATTCTGCTACTGCAAGCCCATTTTTAGAATTTTAAAAATATTTTCATTTTTTGACATTTTCACCTGTACTATACATCAGGGTATTTTTCAGGTCAAAAAATTTATATTTTTAGTTTAACTTAATAATATATTTATTAGATTCGTACCTTTAAACATATTCCATTTTTCATATTTCCAATTTTATTCTGCTACTGCAAGCCCATTTTTAGAATTTTAAAAATATTTTAATTTTTTGACATTTTCACCTGTACTATACATCAGGGTATTTTTCAGGTCGAAAATTTTATATTTTTAGTTTAAGTTAATAATATATTTATTACATTCGCACCTTTAAACATATTCCATTTTTCATATTTCCAATTTTATTCTTCTACTGCAAGCCCATTTTTAGAATTTTAAAAATATTTTAATTTTTTGACATTTTCACCTGTACTATACATCAGGGTATTTTTCAGGTCTCAAAAATTTATATTTTTAGTTTAAGTTAATAATATATTTATTACATTCGCACCTTTAAACATATTCCATTTTTCATATTTCCAATTTTATTCTGCTACTGCAAGCCCATTTTTAGAATTTTAAAAATATTTTAATTTTTTGACATTTTCACCTGTACTATACATCAGGGTATTTTTCAGGTCGAAAAATTTATATTTTTAGTTTAAGTTAATAATATATTTATTACATTCGCACCTTTAAACATATTCCATTTTTCATATTTCCAATTTTATTCTGCTACTGCAAGCCCATTTTTAGAATTTTAAAAATATTTTAATTTTTTGACATTTTCACCTGTACTATACATCAGGGTATTTTTCAGGTCAAAAAATTTATATTTTTAGTTTAAGTTAATAAAATATTTTTTACATTCGCACCTTTAAACATATTCCATTTTTCATATTTCCAATTTTATTCTGCTACTGCAAGCCCATTTTTAGAATTTTAAAAATATTTTAATTTTTTGACATTTTCACCTGTACTATACATCAGGGTATTTTTCAGGTCGAAAATTTTATATTTTTAGTTTCAATTAATAATATATTTATTACATTCGTACCTTTAAACATATTCCATTTTTCATATTTCCAATTTTATTCTTCTACTGCAAGCCCATTTTTAGAATTTTAAAAATATTTTGATTTTTTGACATTTTCACCTGTACTATACATCAGGGTATTTTTCAGGTCGAAAATTTTATATTTTTAGTTTAAATCAATAATATATTTATTACATTGCTACCTTTAAACATATTCCATTTTTCATATTTCCAATTTTATTCTGCTACTGCAAGCCCATTTTTAGAATTTTAAAAATATTTTAATTTTTTGACATTTTCACCTGTACTATACATCAGGGTATTTTTCAGGTCAAAAAATTTATATTTTTAGTTTAACTTAATAATATATTTATTAGATTCGTACCTTTAAACATATTCCATTTTTCATATTTCCAATTTTATTCTGCTACTGCAAGCCCATTTTTAGAATTTTAAAAATATTTTCATTTTTTGACATTTTCACCTGTACTATACATCAGGGTATTTTTCAGGTCGAAAATTTTATATTTTTAGTTTCAATTAATAATATATTTATTACATTCGTACCTTTAAACATATTCCATTTTTCATATTTCCAATTTTATTCTGCTACTGCAAGCCCATTTTTAGAATTTTAAAAATATTTTAATTTTTTGACATTTTCACCTGTACTATACATCAGGGTATTTTTCAGGTCGAAAATTTTATATTTTTAGTTTCAATTAATAATATATTTATTACATTCGTACCTTTAAACATATTCCATTTTTCATATTTCCAATTTTATTCTGCTACTGCAAGCCCATTTTTAGAATTTTAAAAATATTTTAATTTTTTGACATTTTCACCTGTACTATACATCAGGGTATTTTTCAGGTCGAAAATTTTATATTTTTAGTTTAAATCAATAATATATTTTTTACATTCGCACCTTTAAACATATTCCATTTTTCATATTTCCAATTTTATTCTGCTACTGCAAGCCCATTTTTAGAATTTTAAAAATATTTTCATTTTTTGACATTTTCACCTGTACTATACATCAGGGTATTTTTCAGGTCGAAAATTTTATATTTTTAGTTTAAATCAATAATATATATATTACATTGCTACCTTTAAACATATTCCATTTTTCATATTTCCAATTTTATTCTGCTACTGCAAGCCCATTTTTAGAATTTTAAAAATATTTTAATTTTTTGACATTTTCACCTGTACTATACATCAGGGTATTTTTGAGGTCGAAAATTTTATATTTTTAGTTTAACTTAATAATATATTTATTAGATTCGTACCTTTAAACATATTCCATTTTTCATATTTCCAATTTTATTCTGCTACTGCAAGCCCATTTTTAGAATTTTAAAAATATTTTCATTTTTTGACATTTTCACCTGTACTATACATCAGGGTATTTTTCAGGTCGAAAATTTTATATTTTTAGTTTAAGTTCATAATATATTTATTACATTCGTACCTTTAAACGTATTCCATTTTTCATATTTCCAATTTTATTCTGCTACTGCAAGCCCATTTTTAGAATTTTAAAAATATTTTCATTTTTTGACATTTTCACCTGTACTATACATCAGGGTATTTTTCAGGTCAAAAAATTTATTTTTTTAGTTTAACTTAATAATATATTTATTAGATTCGTACCTTTAAACTTATTCCATTTTTCATATTTCCAATTTTATTCTGCTACTGCAAGCCCATTTTTAGAATTTTAAAAATATTTTAATTTTTTGACATTTTCACCTGTACTATACATCAGGGTATTTTTCAGGTCGAAAAATTTATATTTTTAGTTTAACTTAATAATATATTTATTACATTCGTACCTTTAAACATATTCCATTTTTCATATTTCCAATTTTATTCTGCTACTGCAAGCCCATTTTTAGAATTTTAAAAATATTTTAATTTTTTGACATTTTCACCTGTACTATACATCAGGGTATTTTTCAGGTCGAAAAATTTATATTTTTAGTTTAACTTAATAATATATTTATTACATTCGTACCTTTAAACATATTCCATTTTTCATATTTCCAATTTTATTCTGCTACTGCAAGCCCATTTTTAGAATTTTAAAAATATTTTAATTTTTTGACATTTTCACCTGTACTATACATCAGGGTATTTTTCAGGTCGAAAATTTTATATTTTTAGTTTCAATTAATAATATATTTATTACATTCGTACCTTTAAACATATTCCATTTTTCATATTTCCAATTTTATTCTGCTACTGCAAGCCCATTTTTAGAATTTTAAAAATATTTTAATTTTTTGACATTTTCACCTGTACTATACATCAGGGTATTTTTCAGGTCGAAAATTTTATATTTTTAGTTTAAATCAATAATATATTTTTTACATTCGCACCTTTAAACATATTCCATTTTTCATATTTCCAATTTTATTCTGCTACTGCAAGCCCATTTTTAGAATTTTAAAAATATTTTCATTTTTTGACATTTTCACCTGTACTATACATCAGGGTATTTTTCAGGTCGAAAATTTTATATTTTTAGTTTAAATCAATAATATATATATTACATTGCTACCTTTAAACATATTCCATTTTTCATATTTCCAATTTTATTCTGCTACTGCAAGCCCATTTTTAGAATTTTAAAAATATTTTAATTTTTTGACATTTTCACCTGTACTATACATCAGGGTATTTTTGAGGTCGAAAATTTTATATTTTTAGTTTAACTTAATAATATATTTATTAGATTCGTACCTTTAAACATATTCCATTTTTCATATTTCCAATTTTATTCTGCTACTGCAAGCCCATTTTTAGAATTTTAAAAATATTTTAATTTTTTGACATTTTCACCTGTACTATACATCAGGGTATTTTTCAGGTTGAAAATTTTATATTTTTAGTTTAAATCAATAATATATATATTACATTGCTACCTTTAAACATATTCCATTTTTCATATTTCCAATTTTATTCTGCTACTGCAAGCCCATTTTTAGAATTTTAAAAATATTTTCATTTTTTGACATTTTCACCTGTACTATACATCAGGGTATTTTTCAGGTCAAAAAATTTATTTTTTTAGTTTAACTTAATAATATATTTATTAGATTCGTACCTTTAAACTTATTCCATTTTTCATATTTCCAATTTTATTCTGCTACTGCAAGCCCATTTTTAGAATTTTAAAAATATTTTAATTTTTTGACATTTTCACCTGTACTATACATCAGGGTATTTTTCAGGTCGAAAAATTTATATTTTTAGTTAAGTTAATAATATATTTATTACATTCGCAAATTTAAACATATTCCATTTTTCATATTTCCAATTTTATTCTGCTACTGCAAGCCCATTTTTAGAATTTTAAAAATATTTTAATTTTTTGACATTTTCACCTATACTATACATCAGGGTATTTTTCAGGTCGAAAATTTTATATTTTTAGTTTAAGTTAATAATATATTTATTACATTCGCACCTTTAAACATATTCCATTTTTCATATTTCCAATTTTATTTTGCTACTGCAAGCCCATTTTTAGAATTTTAAAAATATTTTAATTTTTTGACATTTTCACCTGTACTATACATCAGGGTATTTTTCAGGTCAAAAAATTTATATTTTTAGTTTAACTTAATAATATATTTATTAGATTCGTACCTTTAAACATATTCCATTTTTCATATTTCCAATTTTATTCTGCTACTGCAAGCCCATTTTTAGAATTTTAAAAATATTTTCATTTTTTGACATTTTCACCTGTACTATACATCAGGGTATTTTTTGAGGTCGGAAAATTTTATATTTTTAGTTTCAATTAATAATATATTTATTACATTCATACCTTTAAACATATTCCATTTTTCATATTTCCAATTTTATTCTGCTACTGCAAGCCCATTTTTAGAATTTTAAAAATATTTTCATTTTTTGACATTTTCACCTGTACTATACATCAGGGTATTTTTCAGGTCAAAAAATTTATATTTTTAGTTTAACTTAATAATATATTTATTAGATTCGTACCTTTAAACATATTCCATTTTTCATATTTCCAATTTTATTCTGCTACTGCAAGCCCATTTTTAGAATTTTAAAAATATTTTAATTTTTTGACATTTTCACCTGTACTATACATCAGGGTATTTTTCAGGTCGAAAAATTTATATTTTTAGTTTAAGTTAATAATATATTTATTACATTCGCACCTTTAAACATATTCCATTTTTCATATTTCCAATTTTATTCTGCTACTGCAAGCCCATTTTTAGAATTTTAAAAATATTTTAATTTTTTGACATTTTCACCTGTACTATACATCAGGGTATTTTTCAGGTCGAAAAATTTATATTTTTAGTTTAAGTTAATAATATATTTATTACATTCGCACCTTTAAACATATTCCATTTTTCATATTTCCAATTTTATTCTGCTACTGCAAGCCCATTTTTAGAATTTTAAAAATATTTTAATTTTTTGACATTTTCACCTGTACTATACATCAGGGTATTTTTCAGGTCAAAAAATTTATATTTTTAGTTTAAGTTAATAAAATATTTTTTACATTCGCACCTTTAAACATATTCCATTTTTCATATTTCCAATTTTATTCTGCTACTGCAAGCCCATTTTTAGAATTTTAAAAATATTTTAATTTTTTGACATTTTCACCTGTACTATACATCAGGGTATTTTTCAGGTCGAAAATTTTATATTTTTAGTTTCAATTAATAATATATTTATTACATTCGTACCTTTAAACATATTCCATTTTTCATATTTCCAATTTTATTCTTCTACTGCAAGCCCATTTTTAGAATTTTAAAAATATTTTGATTTTTTGACATTTTCACCTGTACTATACATCAGGGTATTTTTCAGGTCAAAAAATTTATATTTTTAGTTTAACTTAATAATATATTTATTAGATTCGTACCTTTAAACATATTCCATTTTTCATATTTCCAATTTTATTCTGCTACTGCAAGCCCATTTTTAGAATTTTAAAAATATTTTCATTTTTTGACATTTTCACCTGTACTATACATCAGGGTATTTTTCAGGTCGAAAATTTTATATTTTTAGTTTCAATTAATAATATATTTATTACATTCGTACCTTTAAACATATTCCATTTTTCATATTTCCAATTTTATTCTGCTACTGCAAGCCCATTTTTAGAATTTTAAAAATATTTTCATTTTTTGACATTTTCACCTGTACTATACATCAGGGTATTTTTCAGGTCGAAAATTTTATATTTTTAGTTTCAATTAATAATATATTTATTACATTGCTACCTTTAAACATATTCCATTTTTCATATTTCCAATTTTATTCTGCTACTGCAAGCCCATTTTTAGAATTTTAAAAATATTTTAATTTTTTGACATTTTCACCTGTACTATACATCAGGGTATTTTTCAGGTCGAAAATTTTATATTTTTAGTTTAAATCAATAATATATTTATTACATTGCTACCTTTAAACATATTCCATTTTTCATATTTCCAATTTTATTCTGCTACTGCAAGCCCATTTTTAGAATTTTAAAAATATTTTAATTTTTTGACATTTTCACCTGTACTATACATCAGGGTATTTTTCAGGTCAAAAAATTTATATTTTTAGTTTAACTTAATAATATATTTATTAGATTCGTACCTTTAAACATATTCCATTTTTCATATTTCCAATTTTATTCTGCTACTGCAAGCCCATTTTTAGAATTTTAAAAATATTTTCATTTTTTGACATTTTCACCTGTACTATACATCAGGGTATTTTTCAGGTCGAAAATTTTATATTTTTAGTTTCAATTAATAATATATTTATTACATTCGTACCTTTAAACATATTCCATTTTTCATATTTCCAATTTTATTCTGCTACTGCAAGCCCATTTTTAGAATTTTAAAAATATTTTAATTTTTTGACATTTTCACCTGTACTATACATCAGGGTATTTTTCAGGTCGAAAATTTTATATTTTTAGTTTCAATTAATAATATATTTATTACATTCGTACCTTTAAACATATTCCATTTTTCATATTTCCAATTTTATTCTGCTACTGCAAGCCCATTTTTAGAATTTTAAAAATATTTTAATTTTTTGACATTTTCACCTGTACTATACATCAGGGTATTTTTCAGGTCGAAAATTTTATATTTTTAGTTTAAATCAATAATATATTTTTTACATTCGCACCTTTAAACATATTCCATTTTTCATATTTCCAATTTTATTCTGCTACTGCAAGCCCATTTTTAGAATTTTAAAAATATTTTCATTTTTTGACATTTTCACCTGTACTATACATCAGGGTATTTTTCAGGTCGAAAATTTTATATTTTTAGTTTAAATCAATAATATATATATTACATTGCTACCTTTAAACATATTCCATTTTTCATATTTCCAATTTTATTCTGCTACTGCAAGCCCATTTTTAGAATTTTAAAAATATTTTAATTTTTTGACATTTTCACCTGTACTATACATCAGGGTATTTTTGAGGTCGAAAATTTTATATTTTTAGTTTAACTTAATAATATATTTATTAGATTCGTACCTTTAAACATATTCCATTTTTCATATTTCCAATTTTATTCTGCTACTGCAAGCCCATTTTTAGAATTTTAAAAATATTTTCATTTTTTGACATTTTCACCTGTACTATACATCAGGGTATTTTTCAGGTCGAAAAATTTATATTTTTAGTTTAACTTAATAATATATTTATTACATTCGTACCTTTAAACATATTCCATTTTTCATATTTCCAATTTTATTCTGCTACTGCAAGCCCATTTTTAGAATTTTAAAAATATTTTAATTTTTTGACATTTTCACCTGTACTATACATCAGGGTATTTTTCAGGTCGAAAATTTTATATTTTTAGTTTCAATTAATAATATATTTATTACATTCGTACCTTTAAACATATTCCATTTTTCATATTTCCAATTTTATTCTGCTACTGCAAGCCCATTTTTAGAATTTTAAAAATATTTTAATTTTTTGACATTTTCACCTGTACTATACATCAGGGTATTTTTCAGGTCGAAAATTTTATATTTTTAGTTTAAATCAATAATATATATATTACATTGCTACCTTTAAACATATTCCATTTTTCATATTTCCAATTTTATTCTGCTACTGCAAGCCCATTTTTAGAATTTTAAAAATATTTTAATTTTTTGACATTTTCACCTGTACTATACATCAGGGTATTTTTGAGGTCGAAAATTTTATATTTTTAGTTTAACTTAATAATATATTTATTAGATTCGTACCTTTAAACATATTCCATTTTTCATATTTCCAATTTTATTCTGCTACTGCAAGCCCATTTTTAGAATTTTAAAAATATTTTAATTTTTTGACATTTTCACCTGTACTATACATCAGGGTATTTTTCAGGTTGAAAATTTTATATTTTTAGTTTAAATCAATAATATATATATTACATTGCTACCTTTAAACATATTCCATTTTTCATATTTCCAATTTTATTCTGCTACTGCAAGCCCATTTTTAGAATTTTAAAAATATTTTCATTTTTTGACATTTTCACCTGTACTATACATCAGGGTATTTTTCAGGTCAAAAAATTTATTTTTTTAGTTTAACTTAATAATATATTTATTAGATTCGTACCTTTAAACTTATTCCATTTTTCATATTTCCAATTTTATTCTGCTACTGCAAGCCCATTTTTAGAATTTTAAAAATATTTTAATTTTTTGACATTTTCACCTGTACTATACATCAGGGTATTTTTCAGGTCGAAAAATTTATATTTTTAGTTAAGTTAATAATATATTTATTACATTCGCAAATTTAAACATATTCCATTTTTCATATTTCCAATTTTATTTTGCTACTGCAAGCCCATTTTTAGAATTTTAAAAATATTTTAATTTTTTGACATTTTCACCTGTACTATACATCAGGGTATTTTTCAGGTCAAAAATTTTATATTTTTAGTTTAAGTTAATAATATATTTATTAGATTCGTACCTTTAAACATATTCCATTTTTCATATTTCCAATTTTATTCTGCTACTGCAAGCCCATTTTTAGAATTTTAAAAATATTTTAATTTTTTGACATTTTCACCTGTACTATACATCAGGGTATTTTTCAGGTCGAAAAATTTATATTTTTAGTTTAAGTTAATAATATATTTTTTACATTCGCACCTTTAAACATATTCCATTTTTCATATTTCCAATTTTATTCTGCTACTGCAAGCCCATTTTTAGAATTTTAAAAATATTTTAATTTTTTGACATTTTCACCTGTACTATACATCAGGGTATTTTTCAGGTCGAAAATTTTATATTTTTAGTTTAAATCAATAATATATTTTTTACATTCGCACCTTTAAACATATTCCATTTTTCATATTTCCAATTTTATTCTGCTACTGCAAGCCCATTTTTAGAATTTTAAAAATATTTTAATTTTTTGACATTTTCACCTGTACTATACATCAGGGTATTTTTCAGGTCGAAAATTTTATATTTTTAGTTTCAATTAATAATATATTTATTACATTCGTACCTTTAAACATATTCCATTTTTCATATTTCCAATTTTATTCTGCTACTGCAAGCCCATTTTTAGAATTTTAAAAATATTTTAATTTTTTGACATTTTCACCTGTACTATACATCAGGGTATTTTTCAGGTCAAAAAATTTATATTTTTAGTTTAAGTTAATAATATATTTTTTACATTCGCACCTTTAAACATATTCCATTTTTCATATTTCCAATTTTATTCTTCTACTGCAAGCCCATTTTTAGAATTTTAAAAATATTTTAATTTTTTGACATTTTCACCTGTACTATACATCAGGGTATTTTTCAGGTCGAAAAATTTATATTTTTAGTTTAAGTTAATAATATATTTATTACATTCGCACCTTTAAACATATTCCATTTTTCATATTTCCAATTTTATTCTGCTACTGCAAGCCCATTTTTAGAATTTTAAAAATATTTTAATTTTTTGACATTTTCACCTGTACACATCAGGGTATTTTTCAGGTCGAAAAATTTATATTTTTAGTTTAAGTTAATAATATATTTATTACATTCGCACCTTTAAACATATTCCATTTTTCATATTTCCAATTTTATTCTGCTACTGCAAGCCCATTTTTAGAATTTTAAAAATATTTTAATTTTTTGACATTTTCACCTGTACTATACATCAGGGTATTTTTCAGGTCAAAAAATTTATATTTTTAGTTTAAGTTAATAATATATTTATTACATTCGCACCTTTAAACATATTCCATTTTTCATATTTCCAATTTTATTCTGCTACTGCAAGCCCATTTTTAGAATTTTAAAAATATTTTAATTTTTTGACATTTTCACCTGTACTATACATCAGGGTATTTTTCAGGTCGAAAAATTTATATTTTTAGTTTAAGTTAATAATATATTTATTACATTCGCACCTTTAAACATATTCCATTTTTCATATTTCCAATTTTATTCTGCTACTGCAAGCCCATTTTTAGAATTTTAAAAATATTTTAATTTTTTGACATTTTCACCTGTACTATACATCAGGGTATTTTTCAGGTCAAAAAATTTATATTTTTAGTTTAAGTTAATAAAATATTTTTTACATTCGCACCTTTAAACATATTCCATTTTTCATATTTCCAATTTTATTCTGCTACTGCAAGCCCATTTTTAGAATTTTAAAAATATTTTCATTTTTTGACATTTTCACCTGTACTATACATCAGGGTATTTTTCAGGTCGAAAATTTTATATTTTTAGTTTCAATTAATAATATATTTATTACATTCGTACCTTTAAACATATTCCATTTTTCATATTTCCAATTTTATTCTTCTACTGCAAGCCCATTTTTAGAATTTTAAAAATATTTTAATTTTTTGACATTTTCACCTGTACTATACATCAGGGTATTTTTCAGGTCAAAAAATTTATATTTTTAGTTTAAGTTAATAATATATTTTTTACATTCGCACCTTTAAACATATTCCATTTTTCATATTTCCAATTTTATTCTTCTACTGCAAGCCCATTTTTAGAATTTTAAAAATATTTTAATTTTTTGACATTTTCACCTGTACTATACATCAGGGTATTTTTCAGGTCGAAAAATTTATATTTTTAGTTTAAGTTAATAATATATTTATTACATTCGCACCTTTAAACATATTCCATTTTTCATATTTCCAATTTTATTCTGCTACTGCAAGCCCATTTTTAGAATTTTAAAAATATTTTAATTTTTTGACATTTTCACCTGTACTATACATCAGGGTATTTTTCAGGTCAAAAAATTTATATTTTTAGTTTAAGTTAATAAAATATTTTTTACATTCGCACCTTTAAACATATTCCATTTTTCATATTTCCAATTTTATTCTGCTACTGCAAGCCCATTTTTAGAATTTTAAAAATATTTTAATTTTTTGACATTTTCACCTGTACTATACATCAGGGTATTTTTCAGGTCGAAAATTTTATATTTTTAGTTTAAATCAATAATATATTTTTTACATTCGCACCTTTAAACATATTCCATTTTTCATATTTCCAATTTTATTCTGCTACTGCAAGCCCATTTTTAGAATTTTAAAAATATTTTAATTTTTTGACATTTTCACCTGTACTATACATCAGGGTATTTTTCAGGTTGAAAATTTTATATTTTTAGTTTAACTTAATAATATATTTATTAGATTCGTACCTTTAAACATATTCCATTTTTCATATTTCCAATTTTATTCTGCTACTGCAAGCCCATTTTTAGAATTTTAAAAATATTTTAATTTTTTGACATTTTCACCTGTACTATACATCAGGGTATTTTTCAGGTTGAAAATTTTATATTTTTAGTTTAAATCAATAATATATATATTACATTGCTACCTTTAAACATATTCCATTTTTCATATTTCCAATTTTATTCTGCTACTGCAAGCCCATTTTTAGAATTTTAAAAATATTTTCATTTTTTGACATTTTCACCTGTACTATACATCAGGGTATTTTTCAGGTCAAAAAATTTATTTTTTTAGTTTAACTTAATAATATATTTATTAGATTCGTACCTTTAAACTTATTCCATTTTTCATATTTCCAATTTTATTCTGCTACTGCAAGCCCATTTTTAGAATTTTAAAAATATTTTAATTTTTTGACATTTTCACCTGTACTATACATCAGGGTATTTTTCAGGTCGAAAAATTTATATTTTTAGTTAAGTTAATAATATATTTATTACATTCGCAAATTTAAACATATTCCATTTTTCATATTTCCAATTTTATTCTGCTACTGCAAGCCCATTTTTAGAATTTTAAAAATATTTTAATTTTTTGACATTTTCACCTGTACTATACATCAGGGTATTTTTCAGGTCAAAAAATTTATATTTTTAGTTTAACTTAATAATATATTTATTAGATTCGTACCTTTAAACATATTCCATTTTTCATATTTCCAATTTTATTCTGCTACTGCAAGCCCATTTTTAGAATTTTAAAAATATTTTAATTTTTTGACATTTTCACCTGTACTATACATCAGGGTATTTTTCAGGTCGAAAATTTTATATTTTTAGTTTCAATTAATAATATATTTATTACATTCGTACCTTTAAACATATTCCATTTTTCATATTTCCAATTTTATTCTGCTACTGCAAGCCCATTTTTAGAATTTTAAAAATATTTTAATTTTTTGACATTTTCACCTGTACTATACATCAGGGTATTTTTCAGGTCGAAAATTTTATATTTTTAGTTTCAATTAATAATATATTTATTACATTCGTACCTTTAAACATATTCCATTTTTCATATTTCCAATTTTATTCTGCTACTGCAAGCCCATTTTTAGAATTTTAAAAATATTTTAATTTTTTGACATTTTCACCTGTACTATACATCAGGGTATTTTTCAGGTCAAAAAATTTATATTTTTAGTTTAACTTAATAATATATTTATTAGATTCGTACCTTTAAACATATTCCATTTTTCATATTTCCAATTTTATTCTGCTACTGCAAGCCCATTTTTAGAATTTTAAAAATATTTTCATTTTTTGACATTTTCACCTGTACTATACATCAGGGTATTTTTCAGGTCGAAAATTTTATATTTTTAGTTTCAATTAATAATATATTTATTACATTCGTACCTTTAAACATATTCCATTTTTCATATTTCCAATTTTATTCTGCTACTGCAAGCCCATTTTTAGAATTTTAAAAATATTTTAATTTTTTGACATTTTCACCTGTACTATACATCAGGGTATTTTTCAGGTCGAAAATTTTATATTTTTAGTTTCAATTAATAATATATTTATTACATTCGTACCTTTAAACATATTCCATTTTTCATATTTCCAATTTTATTCTGCTACTGCAAGCCCATTTTTAGAATTTTAAAAATATTTTAATTTTTTGACATTTTCACCTGTACTATACATCAGGGTATTTTTCAGGTCGAAAATTTTATATTTTTAGTTTAAATCAATAATATATTTTTTACATTCGCACCTTTAAACATATTCCATTTTTCATATTTCCAATTTTATTCTGCTACTGCAAGCCCATTTTTAGAATTTTAAAAATATTTTCATTTTTTGACATTTTCACCTGTACTATACATCAGGGTATTTTTCAGGTCGAAAATTTTATATTTTTAGTTTAAATCAATAATATATATATTACATTGCTACCTTTAAACATATTCCATTTTTCATATTTCCAATTTTATTCTGCTACTGCAAGCCCATTTTTAGAATTTTAAAAATATTTTAATTTTTTGACATTTTCACCTGTACTATACATCAGGGTATTTTTGAGGTCGAAAATTTTATATTTTTAGTTTAACTTAATAATATATTTATTAGATTCGTACCTTTAAACATATTCCATTTTTCATATTTCCAATTTTATTCTGCTACTGCAAGCCCATTTTTAGAATTTTAAAAATATTTTCATTTTTTGACATTTTCACCTGTACTATACATCAGGGTATTTTTCAGGTTGAAAATTTTATATTTTTAGTTTAAATCAATAATATATTTATTACATTGCTACCTTTAAACATATTCCATTTTTCATATTTCCAATTTTATTCTGCTACTGCAAGCCCATTTTTAGAATTTTAAAAATATTTTAATTTTTTGACATTTTCACCTGTACTATACATCAGGGTATTTTTCAGGTCGAAAAATTTATATTTTTAGTTTAACTTAATAATATATTTATTACATTCGTACCTTTAAACATATTCCATTTTTCATATTTCCAATTTTATTCTGCTACTGCAAGCCCATTTTTAGAATTTTAAAAATATTTTAATTTTTTGACATTTTCACCTGTACTATACATCAGGGTATTTTTCAGGTCGAAAATTTTATATTTTTAGTTTCAATTAATAATATATTTATTACATTCGTACCTTTAAACATATTCCATTTTTCATATTTCCAATTTTATTCTGCTACTGCAAGCCCATTTTTAGAATTTTAAAAATATTTTAATTTTTTGACATTTTCACCTGTACTATACATCAGGGTATTTTTCAGGTCGAAAATTTTATATTTTTAGTTTAAATCAATAATATATATATTACATTGCTACCTTTAAACATATTCCATTTTTCATATTTCCAATTTTATTCTGCTACTGCAAGCCCATTTTTAGAATTTTAAAAATATTTTAATTTTTTGACATTTTCACCTGTACTATACATCAGGGTATTTTTGAGGTCGAAAATTTTATATTTTTAGTTTAACTTAATAATATATTTATTAGATTCGTACCTTTAAACATATTCCATTTTTCATATTTCCAATTTTATTCTGCTACTGCAAGCCCATTTTTAGAATTTTAAAAATATTTTAATTTTTTGACATTTTCACCTGTACTATACATCAGGGTATTTTTCAGGTTGAAAATTTTATATTTTTAGTTTAAATCAATAATATATATATTACATTGCTACCTTTAAACATATTCCATTTTTCATATTTCCAATTTTATTCTGCTACTGCAAGCCCATTTTTAGAATTTTAAAAATATTTTCATTTTTTGACATTTTCACCTGTACTATACATCAGGGTATTTTTCAGGTCAAAAAATTTATTTTTTTAGTTTAACTTAATAATATATTTATTAGATTCGTACCTTTAAACTTATTCCATTTTTCATATTTCCAATTTTATTCTGCTACTGCAAGCCCATTTTTAGAATTTTAAAAATATTTTAATTTTTTGACATTTTCACCTGTACTATACATCAGGGTATTTTTCAGGTCGAAAAATTTATATTTTTAGTTAAGTTAATAATATATTTATTACATTCGCAAATTTAAACATATTCCATTTTTCATATTTCCAATTTTATTTTGCTACTGCAAGCCCATTTTTAGAATTTTAAAAATATTTTAATTTTTTGACATTTTCACCTGTACTATACATCAGGGTATTTTTCAGGTCAAAAATTTTATATTTTTAGTTTAAGTTAATAATATATTTATTAGATTCGTACCTTTAAACATATTCCATTTTTCATATTTCCAATTTTATTCTGCTACTGCAAGCCCATTTTTAGAATTTTAAAAATATTTTAATTTTTTGACATTTTCACCTGTACTATACATCAGGGTATTTTTCAGGTCGAAAAATTTATATTTTTAGTTTAAGTTAATAATATATTTTTTACATTCGCACCTTTAAACATATTCCATTTTTCATATTTCCAATTTTATTCTGCTACTGCAAGCCCATTTTTAGAATTTTAAAAATATTTTAATTTTTTGACATTTTCACCTGTACTATACATCAGGGTATTTTTCAGGTCGAAAATTTTATATTTTTAGTTTAAATCAATAATATATTTTTTACATTCGCACCTTTAAACATATTCCATTTTTCATATTTCCAATTTTATTCTGCTACTGCAAGCCCATTTTTAGAATTTTAAAAATATTTTAATTTTTTGACATTTTCACCTGTACTATACATCAGGGTATTTTTCAGGTCGAAAATTTTATATTTTTAGTTTCAATTAATAATATATTTATTACATTCGTACCTTTAAACATATTCCATTTTTCATATTTCCAATTTTATTCTGCTACTGCAAGCCCATTTTTAGAATTTTAAAAATATTTTAATTTTTTGACATTTTCACCTGTACTATACATCAGGGTATTTTTCAGGTCAAAAAATTTATATTTTTAGTTTAAGTTAATAATATATTTTTTACATTCGCACCTTTAAACATATTCCATTTTTCATATTTCCAATTTTATTCTTCTACTGCAAGCCCATTTTTAGAATTTTAAAAATATTTTAATTTTTTGACATTTTCACCTGTACTATACATCAGGGTATTTTTCAGGTCGAAAAATTTATATTTTTAGTTTAAGTTAATAATATATTTATTACATTCGCACCTTTAAACATATTCCATTTTTCATATTTCCAATTTTATTCTGCTACTGCAAGCCCATTTTTAGAATTTTAAAAATATTTTAATTTTTTGACATTTTCACCTGTACACATCAGGGTATTTTTCAGGTCGAAAAATTTATATTTTTACTTTAAGTTAATAATATATTTATTACATTCGCACCTTTAAACATATTCCATTTTTCATATTTCCAATTTTATTCTGCTACTGCAAGCCCATTTTTAGAATTTTAAAAATATTTTAATTTTTTGACATTTTCACCTGTACTATACATCAGGGTATTTTTCAGGTCAAAAAATTTATATTTTTAGTTTAAGTTAATAATATATTTATTACATTCGCACCTTTAAACATATTCCATTTTTCATATTTCCAATTTTATTCTGCTACTGCAAGCCCATTTTTAGAATTTTAAAAATATTTTAATTTTTTGACATTTTCACCTGTACTATACATCAGGGTATTTTTCAGGTCGAAAAATTTATATTTTTAGTTTAAGTTAATAATATATTTATTACATTCGCACCTTTAAACATATTCCATTTTTCATATTTCCAATTTTATTCTGCTACTGCAAGCCCATTTTTAGAATTTTAAAAATATTTTAATTTTTTGACATTTTCACCTGTACTATACATCAGGGTATTTTTCAGGTCAAAAAATTTATATTTTTAGTTTAAGTTAATAAAATATTTTTTACATTCGCACCTTTAAACATATTCCATTTTTCATATTTCCAATTTTATTCTGCTACTGCAAGCCCATTTTTAGAATTTTAAAAATATTTTAATTTTTTGACATTTTCACCTGTACTATACATCAGGGTATTTTTCAGGTCGAAAATTTTATATTTTTAGTTTCAATTAATAATATATTTATTACATTCGTACCTTTAAACATATTCCATTTTTCATATTTCCAATTTTATTCTTCTACTGCAAGCCCATTTTTAGAATTTTAAAAATATTTTAATTTTTTGACATTTTCACCTGTACTATACATCAGGGTATTTTTCAGGTCAAAAAATTTATATTTTTAGTTTAAGTTAATAATATATTTTTTACATTCGCACCTTTAAACATATTCCATTTTTCATATTTCCAATTTTATTCTTCTACTGCAAGCCCATTTTTAGAATTTTAAAAATATTTTAATTTTTTGACATTTTCACCTGTACTATACATCAGGGTATTTTTCAGGTCGAAAAATTTATATTTTTAGTTTAAGTTAATAATATATTTATTACATTCGCACCTTTAAACATATTCCATTTTTCATATTTCCAATTTTATTCTGCTACTGCAAGCCCATTTTTAGAATTTTAAAAATATTTTAATTTTTTGACATTTTCACCTGTACTATACATCAGGGTATTTTTCAGGTCAAAAAATTTATATTTTTAGTTTAAGTTAATAAAATATTTTTTACATTCGCACCTTTAAACATATTCCATTTTTCATATTTCCAATTTTATTCTGCTACTGCAAGCCCATTTTTAGAATTTTAAAAATATTTTAATTTTTTGACATTTTCACCTGTACTATACATCAGGGTATTTTTCAGGTCGAAAATTTTATATTTTTAGTTTAAATCAATAATATATTTTTTACATTCGCACCTTTAAACATATTCCATTTTTCATATTTCCAATTTTATTCTGCTACTGCAAGCCCATTTTTAGAATTTTAAAAATATTTTCATTTTTTGACATTTTCACCTGTACTATACATCAGGGTATTTTTCAGGTCGAAAATTTTATATTTTTAGTTTCAATTAATAATATATTTATTACATTCGTACCTTTAAACATATTCCATTTTTCATATTTCCAATTTTATTCTGCTACTGCAAGCCCATTTTTAGAATTTTAAAAATATTTTAATTTTTTGACATTTTCACCTGTACTATACATCAGGGTATTTTTCAGGTCGAAAATTTTATATTTTTAGTTTAAATCAATAATATATTTTTTACATTCGCACCTTTAAACATATTCCATTTTTCATATTTCCAATTTTATTCTGCTACTGCAAGCCCATTTTTAGAATTTTAAAAATATTTTCATTTTTTGACATTTTCACCTGTACTATACATCAGGGTATTTTTCAGGTCGAAAATTTTATATTTTTAGTTTAAATCAATAATATATATATTACATTGCTACCTTTAAACATATTCCATTTTTCATATTTCCAATTTTATTCTGCTACTGCAAGCCCATTTTTAGAATTTTAAAAATATTTTAATTTTTTGACATTTTCACCTGTACTATACATCAGGGTATTTTTGAGGTCGAAAATTTTATATTTTTAGTTTAACTTAATAATATATTTATTAGATTCGTACCTTTAAACATATTCCATTTTTCATATTTCCAATTTTATTCTGCTACTGCAAGCCCATTTTTAGAATTTTAAAAATATTTTCATTTTTTGACATTTTCACCTGTACTATACATCAGGGTATTTTTCAGGTCGAAAATTTTATATTTTTAGTTTCAATTAATAATATATTTATTACATTCGTACCTTTAAACATATTCCATTTTTCATATTTCCAATTTTATTCTGCTACTGCAAGCCCATTTTTAGAATTTTAAAAATATTTTAATTTTTTGACATTTTCACCTGTACTATACATCAGGGTATTTTTCAGGTTGAAAATTTTATATTTTTAGTTTAAATCAATAATATATTTATTACATTGCTACCTTTAAACATATTCCATTTTTCATATTTCCAATTTTATTCTGCTACTGCAAGCCCATTTTTAGAATTTTAAAAATATTTTAATTTTTTGACATTTTCACCTGTACTATACATCAGGGTATTTTTCAGGTCAAAAAATTTATATTTTTAGTTTAACTTAATAATATATTTATTAGATTCGTACCTTTAAACATATTCCATTTTTCATATTTCCAATTTTATTCTGCTACTGCAAGCCCATTTTTAGAATTTTAAAAATATTTTCATTTTTTGACATTTTCACCTGTACTATACATCAGGGTATTTTTCAGGTCGAAAATTTTATATTTTTAGTTTAAGTTAATAATATATTTATTACATTGCTACCTTTAAACATATTCCATTTTTCATATTTCCAATTTTATTCTGCTACTGCAAGCCCATTTTTAGAATTTTAAAAATATTTTAATTTTTTGACATTTTCACCTGTACTATACATCAGGGTATTTTTCAGGTCGAAAAATTTATATTTTTAGTTTAAGTTAATAATATATTTATTACATTCGCACCTTTAAACATATTCCATTTTTCATATTTCCAATTTTATTCTGCTACTGCAAGCCCATTTTTAGAATTTTAAAAATATTTTAATTTTTTGACATTTTCACCTGTACTATACATCAGGGTATTTTTCAGGTCGAAAAATTTATATTTTTAGTTTAAGTTAATAATATATTTATTACATTCGCACCTTTAAACATATTCCATTTTTCATATTTCCAATTTTATTCTGCTACTGCAAGCCCATTTTTAGAATTTTAAAAATATTTTAATTTTTTGACATTTTCACCTGTACTATACATCAGGGTATTTTTCAGGTCAAAAAATTTATATTTTTAGTTTAAGTTAATAAAATATTTTTTACATTCGCACCTTTAAACATATTCCATTTTTCATATTTCCAATTTTATTCTGCTACTGCAAGCCCATTTTTAGAATTTTAAAAATATTTTAATTTTTTGACATTTTCACCTGTACTATACATCAGGGTATTTTTCAGGTCGAAAATTTTATATTTTT
This sequence comes from Phrynosoma blainvillii, assembly GCA_026167975.1. Classification (NCBI taxonomy): domain Eukaryota; kingdom Metazoa; phylum Chordata; class Lepidosauria; order Squamata; family Phrynosomatidae; genus Phrynosoma; species Phrynosoma blainvillii. The sequence continues at coordinate 15,026,580 of JANUYF010000014.1, forward strand.
AGTTTCAATTAATAATATATTTATTACATTCGTACCTTTAAACATATTCCATTTTTCATATTTCCAATTTTATTCTTCTACTGCAAGCCCATTTTTAGAATTTTAAAAATATTTTAATTTTTTGACATTTTCACCTGTACTATACATCAGGGTATTTTTCAGGTCAAAAAATTTATATTTTTAGTTTAAGTTAATAATATATTTTTTACATTCGCACCTTTAAACATATTCCATTTTTCATATTTCCAATTTTATTCTTCTACTGCAAGCCCATTTTTAGAATTTTAAAAATATTTTAATTTTTTGACATTTTCACCTGTACTATACATCAGGGTATTTTTCAGGTCGAAAAATTTATATTTTTAGTTTAAGTTAATAATATATTTATTACATTCGCACCTTTAAACATATTCCATTTTTCATATTTCCAATTTTATTCTGCTACTGCAAGCCCATTTTTAGAATTTTAAAAATATTTTAATTTTTTGACATTTTCACCTGTACTATACATCAGGGTATTTTTCAGGTCGAAAAATTTATATTTTTAGTTTAAGTTAATAATATATTTATTACATTCGCACCTTTAAACATATTCCATTTTTCATATTTCCAATTTTATTCTGCTACTGCAAGCCCATTTTTAGAATTTTAAAAATATTTTAATTTTTTGACATTTTCACCTGTACTATACATCAGGGTATTTTTCAGGTCAAAAAATTTATATTTTTAGTTTAAGTTAATAAAATATTTTTTACATTCGCACCTTTAAACATATTCCATTTTTCATATTTCCAATTTTATTCTGCTACTGCAAGCCCATTTTTAGAATTTTAAAAATATTTTAATTTTTTGACATTTTCACCTGTACTATACATCAGGGTATTTTTCAGGTCGAAAATTTTATATTTTTAGTTTAAATCAATAATATATTTTTTACATTCGCACCTTTAAACATATTCCATTTTTCATATTTCCAATTTTATTCTGCTACTGCAAGCCCATTTTTAGAATTTTAAAAATATTTTCATTTTTTGACATTTTCACCTGTACAGGGTATTTTTCAGGTCGAAAATTTTATATTTTTAGTTTCAATTAATAATATATTTATTACATTCGTACCTTTAAACATATTCCATTTTTCATATTTCCAATTTTATTCTGCTACTGCAAGCCCATTTTTAGAATTTTAAAAATATTTTAATTTTTTGACATTTTCACCTGTACTATACATCAGGGTATTTTTCAGGTCGAAAATTTTATATTTTTAGTTTAAATCAATAATATATTTTTTACATTCGCACCTTTAAACATATTCCATTTTTCATATTTCCAATTTTATTCTGCTACTGCAAGCCCATTTTTAGAATTTTAAAAATATTTTCATTTTTTGACATTTTCACCTGTACTATACATCAGGGTATTTTTCAGGTCGAAAATTTTATATTTTTAGTTTAAATCAATAATATATATATTACATTGCTACCTTTAAACATATTCCATTTTTCATATTTCCAATTTTATTCTGCTACTGCAAGCCCATTTTTAGAATTTTAAAAATATTTTAATTTTTTGACATTTTCACCTGTACTATACATCAGGGTATTTTTCAGGTCGAAAATTTTATATTTTTAGTTTCAATTAATAATATATTTATTACATTCGTACCTTTAAACATATTCCATTTTTCATATTTCCAATTTTATTCTGCTACTGCAAGCCCATTTTTAGAATTTTAAAAATATTTTCATTTTTTGACATTTTCACCTGTACTATACATCAGGGTATTTTTCAGGTCGAAAATTTTATATTTTTAGTTTCAATTAATAATATATTTATTACATTCGTACCTTTAAACATATTCCATTTTTCATATTTCCAATTTTATTCTGCTACTGCAAGCCCATTTTTAGAATTTTAAAAATATTTTAATTTTTTGACATTTTCACCTGTACTATACATCAGGGTATTTTTCAGGTTGAAAATTTTATATTTTTAGTTTAAATCAATAATATATTTATTATATTGCTACCTTTAAACATATTCCATTTTTCATATTTCCAATTTTATTCTGCTACTGCAAGCCCATTTTTAGAATTTTAAAAATATTTTAATTTTTTGACATTTTCACCTGTACTATACATCAGGGTATTTTTCAGGTCAAAAAATTTATATTTTTAGTTTAACTTAATAATATATTTATTAGATTCGTACCTTTAAACATATTCCATTTTTCATATTTCCAATTTTATTCTGCTACTGCAAGCCCATTTTTAGAATTTTAAAAATATTTTCATTTTTTGACATTTTCACCTGTACTATACATCAGGGTATTTTTCAGGTCGAAAATTTTATATTTTTAGTTTAAGTTAATAATATATTTATTACATTGCTACCTTTAAACATATTCCATTTTTCATATTTCCAATTTTATTCTGCTACTGCAAGCCCATTTTTAGAATTTTAAAAATATTTTAATTTTTTGACATTTTCACCTGTACTATACATCAGGGTATTTTTCAGGTCGAAAATTTTATATTTTTAGTTTCAATTAATAATATATTTATTACATTCGTACCTTTAAACATATTCCATTTTTCATATTTCCAATTTTATTCTTCTACTGCAAGCCCATTTTTAGAATTTTAAAAATATTTTAATTTTTTGACATTTTCACCTGTACTATACATCAGGGTATTTTTCAGGTCAAAAAATTTATATTTTTAGTTTAAGTTAATAATATATTTTTTACATTCGCACCTTTAAACATATTCCATTTTTCATATTTCCAATTTTATTCTTCTACTGCAAGCCCATTTTTAGAATTTTAAAAATATTTTAATTTTTTGACATTTTCACCTGTACTATACATCAGGGTATTTTTCAGGTCGAAAAATTTATATTTTTAGTTTAAGTTAATAATATATTTATTACATTCGCACCTTTAAACATATTCCATTTTTCATATTTCCAATTTTATTCTGCTACTGCAAGCCCATTTTTAGAATTTTAAAAATATTTTAATTTTTTGACATTTTCACCTGTACTATACATCAGGGTATTTTTCAGGTCGAAAAATTTATATTTTTAGTTTAAGTTAATAATATATTTATTACATTCGCACCTTTAAACATATTCCATTTTTCATATTTCCAATTTTATTCTGCTACTGCAAGCCCATTTTTAGAATTTTAAAAATATTTTAATTTTTTGACATTTTCACCTGTACTATACATCAGGGTATTTTTCAGGTCAAAAAATTTATATTTTTAGTTTAAGTTAATAAAATATTTTTTACATTCGCACCTTTAAACATATTCCATTTTTCATATTTCCAATTTTATTCTGCTACTGCAAGCCCATTTTTAGAATTTTAAAAATATTTTAATTTTTTGACATTTTCACCTGTACTATACATCAGGGTATTTTTCAGGTCGAAAATTTTATATTTTTAGTTTAAATCAATAATATATTTTTTACATTCGCACCTTTAAACATATTCCATTTTTCATATTTCCAATTTTATTCTGCTACTGCAAGCCCATTTTTAGAATTTTAAAAATATTTTCATTTTTTGACATTTTCACCTGTACAGGGTATTTTTCAGGTCGAAAATTTTATATTTTTAGTTTCAATTAATAATATATTTATTACATTCGTACCTTTAAACATATTCCATTTTTCATATTTCCAATTTTATTCTGCTACTGCAAGCCCATTTTTAGAATTTTAAAAATATTTTAATTTTTTGACATTTTCACCTGTACTATACATCAGGGTATTTTTCAGGTCGAAAATTTTATATTTTTAGTTTAAATCAATAATATATTTTTTACATTCGCACCTTTAAACATATTCCATTTTTCATATTTCCAATTTTATTCTGCTACTGCAAGCCCATTTTTAGAATTTTAAAAATATTTTCATTTTTTGACATTTTCACCTGTACTATACATCAGGGTATTTTTCAGGTCGAAAATTTTATATTTTTAGTTTAAATCAATAATATATATATTACATTGCTACCTTTAAACATATTCCATTTTTCATATTTCCAATTTTATTCTGCTACTGCAAGCCCATTTTTAGAATTTTAAAAATATTTTAATTTTTTGACATTTTCACCTGTACTATACATCAGGGTATTTTTGAGGTCGAAAATTTTATATTTTTAGTTTAACTTAATAATATATTTATTAGATTCGTACCTTTAAACATATTCCATTTTTCATATTTCCAATTTTATTCTGCTACTGCAAGCCCATTTTTAGAATTTTAAAAATATTTTAATTTTTTGACATTTTCACCTGTACTATACATCAGGGTATTTTTCAGGTTGAAAATTTTATATTTTTAGTTTAAATCAATAATATATTTATTACATTGCTACCTTTAAACATATTCCATTTTTCATATTTCCAATTTTATTCTGCTACTGCAAGCCCATTTTTAGAATTTTAAAAATATTTTAATTTTTTGACATTTTCACCTGTACTATACATCAGGGTATTTTTCAGGTCAAAAAATTTATATTTTTAGTTTAACTTAATAATATATTTATTAGATTCGTACCTTTAAACATATTCCATTTTTCATATTTCCAATTTTATTCTGCTACTGCAAGCCCATTTTTAGAATTTTAAAAATATTTTCATTTTTTGACATTTTCACCTGTACTATACATCAGGGTATTTTTCAGGTCGAAAATTTTATATTTTTAGTTTCAATTAATAATATATTTATTACATTCGTACCTTTAAACATATTCCATTTTTCATATTTCCAATTTTATTCTGCTACTGCAAGCCCATTTTTAGAATTTTAAAAATATTTTAATTTTTTGACATTTTCACCTGTACTATACATCAGGGTATTTTTCAGGTCGAAAATTTTATGTTTTTAGTTTAAATCAATAATATATTTTTTACATTCGCACCTTTAAACATATTCCATTTTTCATATTTCCAATTTTATTCTGCTACTGCAAGCCCATTTTTAGAATTTTAAAAATATTTTAATTTTTTGACATTTTCACCTGTACTATACATCAGGGTATTTTTCAGGTTGAAAATTTTATATTTTTAGTTTAAATCAATAATATATATATTACATTGCTACCTTTAAACATATTCCATTTTTCATATTTCCAATTTTATTCTGCTACTGCAAGCCCATTTTTAGAATTTTAAAAATATTTTCATTTTTTGACATTTTCACCTGTACTATACATCAGGGTATTTTTCAGGTCGAAAAATTTATATTTTTAGTTAAGTTAATAATATATTTATTACATTCGCAAATTTAAACATATTCCATTTTTCATATTTCCAATTTTATTCTGCTACTGCAAGCCCATTTTTAGAATTTTAAAAATATTTTCATTTTTTGACATTTTCACCTATACTATACATCAGGGTATTTTTCAGGTCGAAAATTTTATATTTTTAGTTTAAGTTAATAATATATTTATTACATTCGCACCTTTAAACATATTCCATTTTTCATATTTCCAATTTTATTTTGCTACTGCAAGCCCATTTTTAGAATTTTAAAAATATTTTAATTTTTTGACATTTTCACCTGTACTATACATCAGGGTATTTTTCAGGTCAAAAATTTTATATTTTTAGTTTAAGTTAATAATATATTTATTAGATTCGTACCTTTAAACATATTCCATTTTTCATATTTCCAATTTTATTCTGCTACTGCAAGCCCATTTTTAGAATTTTAAAAATATTTTAATTTTTTGACATTTTCACCTGTACTATACATCAGGGTATTTTTCAGGTCGAAAAATTTATATTTTTAGTTTAAGTTAATAATATATTTTTTACATTCGCACCTTTAAACATATTCCATTTTTCATATTTCCAATTTTATTCTGCTACTGCAAGCCCATTTTTAGAATTTTAAAAATATTTTAATTTTTTGACATTTTCACCTGTACTATACATCAGGGTATTTTTCAGGTCGAAAATTTTATATTTTTAGTTTAAATCAATAATATATTTTTTACATTCGCACCTTTAAACATATTCCATTTTTCATATTTCCAATTTTATTCTGCTACTGCAAGCCCATTTTTAGAATTTTAAAAATATTTTAATTTTTTGACATTTTCACCTGTACTATACATCAGGGTATTTTTCAGGTCGAAAATTTTATATTTTTAGTTTCAATTAATAATATATTTATTACATTCGTACCTTTAAACATATTCCATTTTTCATATTTCCAATTTTATTCTGCTACTGCAAGCCCATTTTTAGAATTTTAAAAATATTTTAATTTTTTGACATTTTCACCTGTACTATACATCAGGGTATTTTTCAGGTCAAAAAATTTATATTTTTAGTTTAAGTTAATAATATATTTTTTACATTCGCACCTTTAAACATATTCCATTTTTCATATTTCCAATTTTATTCTTCTACTGCAAGCCCATTTTTAGAATTTTAAAAATATTTTAATTTTTTGACATTTTCACCTGTACTATACATCAGGGTATTTTTCAGGTCGAAAAATTTATATTTTTAGTTTAAGTTAATAATATATTTATTACATTCGCACCTTTAAACATATTCCATTTTTCATATTTCCAATTTTATTCTGCTACTGCAAGCCCATTTTTAGAATTTTAAAAATATTTTAATTTTTTGACATTTTCACCTGTACACATCAGGGTATTTTTCAGGTCGAAAAATTTATATTTTTAGTTTAAGTTAATAATATATTTATTACATTCGCACCTTTAAACATATTCCATTTTTCATATTTCCAATTTTATTCTGCTACTGCAAGCCCATTTTTAGAATTTTAAAAATATTTTAATTTTTTGACATTTTCACCTGTACTATACATCAGGGTATTTTTCAGGTCAAAAAATTTATATTTTTAGTTTAAGTTAATAAAATATTTTTTACATTCGCACCTTTAAACATATTCCATTTTTCATATTTCCAATTTTATTCTGCTACTGCAAGCCCAATTTTAGAATTTTAAAAATATTTTAATTTTTTGACATTTTCACCTGTACTATACATCAGGGTATTTTTCAGGTCGAAAATTTTATATTTTTAGTTTCAATTAATAATATATTTATTACATTCGTACCTTTAAACATATTCCATTTTTCATATTTCCAATTTTATTCTTCTACTGCAAGCCCATTTTTAGAATTTTAAAAATATTTTGATTTTTTGACATTTTCACCTGTACTATACATCAGGGTATTTTTCAGGTCGAAAATTTTATATTTTTAGTTTAAGTTAATAATATATTTATTACATTGCTACCTTTAAACATATTCCATTTTTCATATTTCCAATTTTATTCTGCTACTGCAAGCCCATTTTTAGAATTTTAAAAATATTTTAATTTTTTGACATTTTCACCTGTACTATACATCAGGGTATTTTTCAGGTCGAAAAATTTATATTTTTAGTTTAAGTTAATAATATATTTATTACATTCGCACCTTTAAACATATTCCATTTTTCATATTTCCAATTTTATTCTGCTACTGCAAGCCCATTTTTAGAATTTTAAAAATATTTTAATTTTTTGACATTTTCACCTGTACTATACATCAGGGTATTTTTCAGGTCGAAAAATTTATATTTTTAGTTTAAGTTAATAATATATTTATTACATTCGCACCTTTAAACATATTCCATTTTTCATATTTCCAATTTTATTCTGCTACTGCAAGCCCATTTTTAGAATTTTAAAAATATTTTAATTTTTTGACATTTTCACCTGTACTATACATCAGGGTATTTTTCAGGTCAAAAAATTTATATTTTTAGTTTAAGTTAATAATATATTTTTTACATTCGCACCTTTAAACATATTCCATTTTTCATATTTCCAATTTTATTCTGCTACTGCAAGCCCATTTTTAGAATTTTAAAAATATTTTAATTTTTTGACATTTTCACCTGTACTATACATCAGGGTATTTTTCAGGTCGAAAAATTTATATTTTTAGTTTCAATTAATAATATATTTATTACATTCGTACCTTTAAACATATTCCATTTTTCATATTTCCAATTTTATTCTTCTACTGCAAGCCCATTTTTAGAATTTTAAAAATATTTTAATTTTTTGACATTTTCACCTGTACTATACATCAGGGTATTTTTCAGGTCAAAAAATTTATATTTTTAGTTTAAGTTAATAATATATTTATTACATTCGTACCTTTAAACATATTCCATTTTTCATATTTCCAATTTTATTCTGCTACTGCAAGCCCATTTTTAGAATTTTAAAAATATTTTAATTTTTTGACATTTTCACCTATACTATACATCAGGGTATTTTTCAGGTCGAAAATTTTATATTTTTAGTTTAAGTTAATAATATATTTATTACATTCGCACCTTTAAACATATTCCATTTTTCATATTTCCAATTTTATTTTGCTACTGCAAGCCCATTTTTAGAATTTTAAAAATATTTTAATTTTTTGACATTTTCACCTGTACTATACATCAGGGTATTTTTCAGGTCAAAAATTTTATATTTTTAGTTTAAGTTAATAATATATTTATTAGATTCGTACCTTTAAACCTATTCCATTTTTCATATTTCCAATTTTATTCTGCTACTGCAAGCCCATTTTCGGAATTTTAAAAATATTGCAATTTTTTGACATTTTCACCTGTACCCGGCATCATGGTATTATTCAGGTCGAAAAATTTATATTTTTAGTTTAAGTTAATAAAATATTTTTTACATTCGCACCTTTAAACATATTCCATTTTTCATATTTCCAATTTTATTCTGCTACTGCAAGCCCAATTTTAGAATTTTAAAAATATTTTAATTTTTTGACATTTTCACCTGTACTATACATCAGGGTATTTTTCAGGTCGAAAAATTTATATTTTTAGTTTAAGTTAATAATATATTTATTACATTCGCACCTTTAAACATATTCCATTTTTCATATTTCCAATTTTATTCTTCTACTGCAAGCCCATTTTTAGAATTTTAAAAATATTTTGATTTTTTGACATTTTCACCTGTACTATACATCAGGGTATTTTTCAGGTCAAAAATTTTATATTTTTAGTTTAAGTTAATAATATATTTATTAGATTCGTACCTTTAAACCTATTCCATTTTTCATATTTCCAATTTTATTCTGCTACAGCAAGCCCATTTTTAGAATTTTAAAAATATTTTCATTTTTTGACATTTTCACCTGTACTATACATCAGGGTATTTTTCAGGTCGAAAATTTTATATTTTTAGTTTAAATCAATAATATATTTATTACATTGCTATCTTTAAACATATTCCATTTTTCATATTTCCAATTTTATTCTGCTACTGCAAGCCCATTTTTAGAATTTTAAAAATATTTTAATTTTTTGACATTTTCACCTGTACTATACATCAGGGTATTTTTCAGGTCGAAAAATTTATATTTTTAGTTTAAGTTAATAATATATTTATTACATTCGCACCTTTAAACCTATTCCATTTTTCATATTTCCAATTTTATTCTGCTACTGCAAGCCCATTTTTAGAATTTTAAAAATATTTTAATTTTTTGACATTTTCACCTGTACTATACATCAGGGTATTTTTCAGGTCAAAAAATTTATATTTTTAGTTTAAGTTAATAATATATTTTTTACATTCGCACCTTTAAACATATTCCATTTTTCATATTTCCAATTTTATTCTTCTACTGCAAGCCCATTTTTAGAATTTTAAAAATATTTTAATTTTTTGACATTTTCACCTGTACTATACATCAGGGTATTTTTCAGGTCGAAAAATTTATATTTTTAGTTTAAGTTAATAATATATTTATTACATTCGCACCTTTAAACATATTCCATTTTTCATATTTCCAATTTTATTTTGCTACTGCAAGCCCATTTTTAGAATTTTAAAAATATTTTAATTTTTTGACATTTTCACCTGTACTATACATCAGGGTATTTTTCAGGTCGAAAATTTTATATTTTTAGTTTAAGTTAATAATATATTTATTAGATTCGTACCTTTAAACCTATTCCATTTTTCATATTTCCAATTTTATTCTGCTACTGCAAGCCCATTTTCGGAATTTTAAAAATATTGCAATTTTTTGACATTTTCACCTGTACCCGGCATCATGGTATTATTCAGGTCGAAAAATTTATATTTTTAGTTTAAGTTAATAAAATATTTTTTACATTCGCACCTTTAAACATATTCCATTTTTCATATTTCCAATTTTATTCTGCTACTGCAAGCCCAATTTTAGAATTTTAAAAATATTTTAATTTTTTGACATTTTCACCTGTACTATACATCAGGGTATTTTTCAGGTCGAAAAATTTATATTTTTAGTTTAAGTTAATAATATATTTATTACATTCGCACCTTTAAACATATTCCATTTTTCATATTTCCAATTTTATTCTTCTACTGCAAGCCCATTTTTAGAATTTTAAAAATATTTTGATTTTTTGACATTTTCACCTGTACTATACATCAGGGTATTTTTCAGGTCAAAAATTTTATATTTTTAGTTTAAGTTAATAATATATTTATTAGATTCGTACCTTTAAACCTATTCCATTTTTCATATTTCCAATTTTATTCTGCTACAGCAAGCCCATTTTTAGAATTTTAAAAATATTTTCATTTTTTGACATTTTCACCTGTACTATACATCAGGGTATTTTTCAGGTCGAAAATTTTATATTTTTAGTTTAAATCAATAATATATTTATTACATTGCTATCTTTAAACATATTCCATTTTTCATATTTCCAATTTTATTCTGCTACTGCAAGCCCATTTTTAGAATTTTAAAAATATTTTAATTTTTTGACATTTTCACCTGTACTATACATCAGGGTATTTTTCAGGTCGAAAAATTTATATTTTTAGTTTAAGTTAATAATATATTTATTACATTCGCACCTTTAAACCTATTCCATTTTTCATATTTCCAATTTTATTCTGCTACTGCAAGCCCATTTTTAGAATTTTAAAAATATTTTAATTTTTTGACATTTTCACCTGTACTATACATCAGGGTATTTTTCAGGTCAAAAAATTTATATTTTTAGTTTAAGTTAATAATATATTTTTTACATTCGCACCTTTAAACATATTCCATTTTTCATATTTCCAATTTTATTCTTCTACTGCAAGCCCATTTTTAGAATTTTAAAAATATTTTAATTTTTTGACATTTTCACCTGTACTATACATCAGGGTATTTTTCAGGTCGAAAAATTTATATTTTTAGTTTAAGTTAATAATATATTTATTACATTCGCACCTTTAAACATATTCCATTTTTCATATTTCCAATTTTATTCTGCTACTGCAAGCCCATTTTTAGAATTTTAAAAATATTTTAATTTTTTGACATTTTCACCTGTACTATACATCAGGGTATTTTTCAGGTCGAAAAATTTATATTTTTAGTTTCAATTAATAATATATTTATTACATTCGTACCTTTAAACATATTCCATTTTTCATATTTCCAATTTTATTCTGCTACTGCAAGCCCATTTTTAGAATTTTAAAAATATTTTAATTTTTTGACATTTTCACCTATACTATACATCAGGGTATTTTTCAGGTCGAAAATTTTATATTTTTAGTTTAAGTTAATAATATATTTATTACATTCGCACCTTTAAACATATTCCATTTTTCATATTTCCAATTTTATTTTGCTACTGCAAGCCCATTTTTAGAATTTTAAAAATATTTTAATTTTTTGACATTTTCACCTGTACTATACATCAGGGTATTTTTCAGGTCAAAAATTTTATATTTTTAGTTTAAGTTAATAATATATTTATTAGATTCGTACCTTTAAACCTATTCCATTTTTCATATTTCCAATTTTATTCTGCTACTGCAAGCCCATTTTCGGAATTTTAAAAATATTGCAATTTTTTGACATTTTCACCTGTACCCGGCATCATGGTATTATTCAGGTCGAAAAATTTATATTTTTAGTTTAAGTTAATAAAATATTTTTTACATTCGCACCTTTAAACATATTCCATTTTTCATATTTCCAATTTTATTCTTCTACTGCAAGCCCATTTTTAGAATTTTAAAAATATTTTGATTTTTTGACATTTTCACCTGTACTATACATCAGGGTATTTTTCAGGTCAAAAATTTTATATTTTTAGTTTAAGTTAATAATATATTTATTAGATTCGTACCTTTAAACCTATTCCATTTTTCATATTTCCAATTTTATTCTGCTACAGCAAGCCCATTTTTAGAATTTTAAAAATATTTTCATTTTTTGACATTTTCACCTGTACTATACATCAGGGTATTTTTCAGGTCGAAAATTTTATATTTTTAGTTTAAATCAATAATATATTTATTACATTGCTATCTTTAAACATATTCCATTTTTCATATTTCCAATTTTATTCTGCTACTGCAAGCCCATTTTTAGAATTTTAAAAATATTTTAATTTTTTGACATTTTCACCTGTACTATACATCAGGGTATTTTTCAGGTCGAAAAATTTATATTTTTAGTTTAAGTTAATAATATATTTATTACATTCGCACCTTTAAACCTATTCCATTTTTCATATTTCCAATTTTATTCTGCTACTGCAAGCCCATTTTTAGAATTTTAAAAATATTTTAATTTTTTGACATTTTCACCTGTACTATACATCAGGGTATTTTTCAGGTCAAAAAATTTATATTTTTAGTTTAAGTTAATAATATATTTTTTACATTCGCACCTTTAAACATATTCCATTTTTCATATTTCCAATTTTATTCTTCTACTGCAAGCCCATTTTTAGAATTTTAAAAATATTTTAATTTTTTGACATTTTCACCTGTACTATACATCAGGGTATTTTTCAGGTCGAAAAATTTATATTTTTAGTTTAAGTTAATAATATATTTATTACATTCGCACCTTTAAACATATTCCATTTTTCATATTTCCAATTTTATTCTGCTACTGCAAGCCCATTTTTAGAATTTTAAAAATATTTTAATTTTTTGACATTTTCACCTGTACTATACATCAGGGTATTTTTCAGGTCGAAAAATTTATATTTTTAGTTTCAATTAATAATATATTTATTACATTCGTACCTTTAAACATATTCCATTTTTCATATTTCCAATTTTATTCTGCTACTGCAAGCCCATTTTTAGAATTTTAAAAATATTTTAATTTTTTGACATTTTCACCTATACTATACATCAGGGTATTTTTCAGGTCGAAAATTTTATATTTTTAGTTTAAGTTAATAATATATTTATTACATTCGCACCTTTAAACATATTCCATTTTTCATATTTCCAATTTTATTTTGCTACTGCAAGCCCATTTTAGGAATTTTAAAAATATTTTAATTTTTTGACATTTTCACCTGTACTATACATCAGGGTATTTTTCAGGTCAAAAATTTTATATTTTTAGTTTAAGTTAATAATATATTTATTAGATTCGTACCTTTAAACCTATTCCATTTTTCATATTTCCAATTTTATTCTGCTACTGCAAGCCCATTTTCGGAATTTTAAAAATATTGCAATTTTTTGACATTTTCACCTGTACCCGGCATCATGGTATTATTCAGGTCGAAAAATTTATATTTTTAGTTTAAGTTAATAAAATATTTTTTACATTCGCACCTTTAAACATATTCCATTTTTCATATTTCCAATTTTATTCTGCTACTGCAAGCCCAATTTTAGAATTTTAAAAATATTTTAATTTTTTGACATTTTCACCTGTACTATACATCAGGGTATTTTTCAGGTCGAAAATTTTATATTTTTAGTTTCAATTAATAATATATTTATTACATTCGTATCTTTAAACATATTCCATTTTTCATATTTCCAATTTTATTCTTCTACTGCAAGCCCATTTTTAGAATTTTAAAAATATTTTAATTTTTTGACATTTTCACCTGTACACCTCAGGGTATTTTTCAGGTCGAAAAATTTATATTTTTAGTTTAAGTTAATAATATATTTATTACATTCGCACCTTTAAACATATTCCATTTTTCATATTTCCAATTTTATTCTTCTACTGCAAGCCCATTTTTAGAATTTTAAAAATATTTTAATTTTTTGACATTTTCACCTGTACTATACATCAGGGTATTTTTCAGGTCGAAAATTTTATATTTTTAGTTTAAATCAATAATATATTTATTACATTGCTACCTTTAAACATATTCCATTTTTCATATTTCCAATTTTATTCTGCTACTGCAAGCCCATTTTTAGAATTTTAAAAATATTTTAATTTTTTGACATTTTCACCTGTACTATACATCAGGGTATTTTTCAGGTCAAAAAATTTATATTTTTAGTTTAACTTAATAATATATTTATTAGATTCGTACCTTTAAACATATTCCATTTTTCATATTTCCAATTTTATTCTGCTACTGCAAGCCCATTTTTAGAATTTTAAAAATATTTTCATTTTTTGACATTTTCACCTGTACTATACATCAGGGTATTTTTCAGGTCGAAAATTTTATATTTTTAGTTTCAATTAATAATATATTTATTACATTCGTACCTTTAAACATATTCCATTTTTCATATTTCCAATTTTATTCTGCTACTGCAAGCCCATTTTTAGAATTTTAAAAATATTTTAATTTTTTGACATTTTCACCTGTACTATACATCAGGGTATTTTTCAGGTCGAAAATTTTATATTTTTAGTTTAAGTTAATAATATATTTATTACATTCGCACCTTTAAACATATTCCATTTTTCATATTTCCAATTTTATTCTGCTACTGCAAGCCCATTTTTAGAATTTTAAAAATATTTTCATTTTTTGACATTTTCACCTGTACTATACATCAGGGTATTTTTCAGGTCAAAAAATTTATATTTTTAGTTTAACTTAATAATATATTTATTAGATTCGTACCTTTAAACATATTCCATTTTTCATATTTCCAATTTTATTCTGCTACTGCAAGCCCATTTTTAGAATTTTAAAAATATTTTCATTTTTTGACATTTTCACCTGTACTATACATCAGGGTATTTTTCAGGTCGAAAATTTTATATTTTTAGTTTAAGTTAATAATATATTTATTACATTCGCACCTTTAAACATATTCCATTTTTCATATTTCCAATTTTATTCTGCTACTGCAAGCCCATTTTTAGAATTTTAAAAATATTTTAATTTTTTGACATTTTCACCTGTACTATACATCAGGGTATTTTTCAGGTCGAAAATTTTATATTTTTAGTTTCAATTAATAATATATTTATTGCATTCGTACGTTTAAACATATTCCATTTTTCATATTTCCAATTTTATTCTGCTACTGCAAGCCCATTTTTAGAATTTTAAAAATATTTTCATTTTTTGACATTTTCACCTGTACTATACATCAGGGTATTTTTCAGGTCGAAAATTTTATATTTTTAGTTTAAATCAATAATATATTTATTACATTGCTACCTTTAAACATATTCCATTTTTCATATTTCCAATTTTATTCTGCTACTGCAAGCCCATTTTTAGAATTTTAAAAATATTTTCATTTTTTGACATTTTCACCTGTACTATACATCAGGGTATTTTTCAGGTCGAAAAATTTATATTTTTAGTTTAAGTTAATAATATATTTATTACATTCGCACCTTTAAACATATTCCATTTTTCATATTTCCAATTTTATTCTGCTACTGCAAGCCCATTTTTAGAATTTTAAAAATATTTTAATTTTTTGACATTTTCACCTGTACTATACATCAGGGTATTTTTCAGGTCAAAAAATTTATATTTTTAGTTTAAGTTAATAATATATTTATAAGATTCATATCATTAAACATATTCCATTTTTCATATTTCCAATTTTATTCTGCTACTGCAAGCCCATTTTTAGAATTTTAAAAATATTTTAACTTTTTGACATTTTCACCTGTACTATACATCAGGGTATTTTTCAGGTCGAAAATTTTATATTTTTAGTTTAAGTTAATAATATATTTATTACATTCGCACCTTTAAACATATTCCATTTTTCATATTTCCAATTTTATTCTGCTACTGCAAGCCCATTTTTAGAATTTTAAAAATATTTTAATTTTTTGACATTTTCACCTGTACTATACATCAGGGTATTTTTCAGGTCGAAAATTTTATATTTTTAGTTTCAATTAATAATATATTTATTGCATTCGTACGTTTAAACATATTCCATTTTTCATATTTCCAATTTTATTCTGCTACTGCAAGCCCATTTTTAGAATTTTAAAAATATTTTAATTTTTTGACATTTTCACCTGTACTATACATCAGGGTATTTTTCAGGTCAAAAAATTTATATTTTTAGTTTAAGTTAATAATATATTTTTTACATTCGCACCTTTAAACATATTCCATTTTTCATATTTCCAATTTTATTCTGCTACTGCAAGCCCATTTTTAGAATTTTAAAAATATTTTCATTTTTTGACATTTTCACCTGTACTATACATCAGGGTATTTTTCAGGTCGAAAATTTTATATTTTTAGTTTCAATTAATAATATATTTATTACATTCGCACCTTTAAACATATTCCATTTTTCATATTTCCAATTTTATTCTGCTACTGCAAGCCCATTTTTAGAATTTTAAAAATATTTTCATTTTTTGACATTTTCACCTGTACTATACATCAGGGTATTTTTCAGGTCAAAAAATTTATATTTTTAGTTTAACTTAATAATATATTTATTAGATTCGTACCTTTAAACATATTCCATTTTTCATATTTCCAATTTTATTCTGCTACAGCAAGCTTATTTTTAGAATTTTAAAAATATTTTCATTTTTTGACATTTTCACCTGTACTATACATCAGGGTATTTTTCAGGTCGAAAATTTTATATTTTTAGTTTAAATCAATAATATATTTATTACATTGCTATCTTTAAACATATTCCATTTTTCATATTTCCAATTTTATTCTGCTACTGCAAGCCCATTTTTAGAATTTTAAAAATATTTTAATTTTTTGACATTTTCACCTTTTTCAGGTCAAAAAATTTATATTTTTAGTTTAAGTTAATAATATATTTATTACATTCCTACCTTTAAACATATTCCATTTTTCATATTTCCAATTTTATTCTGCTACTGCAAGCCCATTTTTAGAATTTTAAAAATATTTTAATTTTTTGACATTTTCACCTGTACTATACATCAGGGTATTTTTCAGGTCAAAAAATTTATATTTTTAGTTTAACTTAATAATATATTTATAAGATTCGTATCATTAAACATATTCCATTTTTCATATTTCCAATTTTATTCTGCTACTGCAAGCCCATTTTTAGAATTTTAAAAATATTTTAATTTTTTGACATTTTCACCTGTACTATACATCAGGGTATTTTTCAGGTCGAAAATTTTATATTTTTAGTTTAAGTTAATAATATATTTATTACATTCGCACCTTTAAACATATTCCATTTTTCATATTTCCAATTTTATTCTGCTACTGCAAGCCCATTTTTAGAATTTTAAAAATATTTTCATTTTTTGACATTTTCGCCTGTACTATACATCAGGGTATTTTTCAGGTCGAAAATTTTATATTTTTAGTTTAAATCAATAATATATTTATTACATTGCTACCTTTAAACATATTCCATTTTTCATATTTCCAATTTTATTCTGCTACTGCAAGCCCATTTTTAGAATTTTAAAAATATTTTCATTTTTTGACATTTTCGCCTGTACTATACATCAGGGTATTTTTCAGGTCGAAAATTTTATATTTTTAGTTTAAATCAATAATATATTTATTACATTGCTACCTTTAAACATATTCCATTTTTCATATTTCCAATTTTATTCTGCTACTGCAAGCCCATTTTTAGAATTTTAAAAATATTTTCATTTTTTGACATTTTCACCTGTACTATACATCAGGGTATTTTTCAGGTCGAAAATTTTATATTTTTAGTTTAAATCAATAATATATATATTACATTGCTACCTTTAAACATAGTCCATTTTTCCTATTTCCAATTTTATTCTGCTACTGCAAGCCCATTTTTAGAATTTTAAAAATATTTTAATTTTTTGACATTTTCACCTGTACTATACATCAGGGTATTTTTCAGGTCGAAAATTTTATATTTTTAGTTTAAGTTAATAATATATTTATTACATTCGCAGCTTTAAACATATTCCATTTTTCATATTTCCAATTTTTTTCTGCTACTGCAAGCCCATTTTTAGAATTTTAAAAATATTTTAATTTTTTGACATTTTCACCTGTACTATACATCAGGGTATTTTTCAGGTCGAAAATTTTATATTTTTAGTTTAAATCAATAATATATATATTACATTGCTACCTTTAAACATATTCCATTTTTCATATTTCCAATTTTATTCTGCTACTGCAAGCCCATTTTTAGAATTTTAAAAATATTTTAATTTTTTGACATTTTCACCTGTACTATACATCAGGGTATTTTTCAGGTCGAAAATTTTATATTTTTAGTTTAAGTTAATAATATATTTATTACATTCGCACCTTTAAACATATTCCATTTTTCATATTTCCAATTTTTTTCTGCTACTGCAAGCCCATTTTTAGAATTTTAAAAATATTTTAATTTTTTGACATTTTCACCTGTACTATACATCAGCGTATTTTTCAGGTCGAAAAATTTATATTTTTAGTTTAAGTTAATAATATATTTATTACATTCGCACCTTTAAACATATTCCATTTTTCATATTTCCAATTTTATTCTGCTACTGCAAGCCCATTTTTAGAATTTTAAAAATATTTTAATTTTTTGACATTTTCACCTGTACTATACATCAGGGTATTTTTCAGGTCAAAAAATTTATATTTTTAGTTTATCTTAATAATATATTTATAAGATTCGTATCATTAAACATATTCCATTTTTCATATTTCCAATTTTATCCTTCTATTGCAAGCCCATTTTTAGAATTTTAAAAATATTTTAATTTTTTGACATTTTCACCTGTACTATACATCAGGGTATTTTTCAGGTCAAAAAATTTATATTTTTAGTTTAACTTAATAATATATTTATTAGATTCGCACCTTTAAACATATTCCATTTTTCATATTTCCAATTTTTTTCTGCTACTGCAAGCCCATTTTTAGAATTTTAAAAATATTTTAATTTTTTGACATTTTCACCTGTACTATACATCAGGGTATTTTTCAGGTCGAAAAATTTATATTTTTAGTTTAAGTTAATAATATATTTATTACATTCGCACCTTTAAACATATTCCATTTTTCATATTTCCAATTTTATTCTGCTACTGCAAGCCCATTTTTAGAATTTTAAAAATATTTTAATTTTTTGACATTTTCACCTGTACTATACATCAGGGTATTTTTCAGGTCAAAAAATTTATATTTTTAGTTTAACTTAATAATATATTTATAAGATTCGTATCATTAAACATATTCCATTTTTCATATTTCCAATTTTATTCTGCTACTGCAAGCCCATTTTTAGAATTTTAAAAATATTTTAATTTTTTGACATTTTCACCTGTACTATACATCAGGGTATTTTTCAGGTCAAAAAATTTATATTTTTAGTTTAACTTAATAATATATTTATTAGATTCGCACCTTTAAACATATTCCATTTTTCATATTTCCAATTTTTTTCTGCTACTGCAAGCCCATTTTTAGAATTTTAAAAATATTTTAATTTTTTGACATTTTCACCTGTACTATACATCAGGGTATTTTTCAGGTCGAAAATTTTATATTTTTAGTTTCAATTAATAATATATTTTTTACATTCGCACCTTTAAACATATTCCATTTTTCATATTTCCAATTTTATTCTGCTACTGCAAGCCCATTTTTAGAATTTTAAAAATATTTTAATTTTTTGACATTTTCACCTGTACTATACATCAGGGTATTTTTCAGGTCAAAAAATTTATATTTTTAGTTTAACTTAATAATATATTTATTAGATTCGTACCTTTAAACATATTCCATTTTTCATATTTCCAATTTTATTCTGCTACTGCAAGCCCATTTTTAGAATTTTAAAAATATTTTCATTTTTTGACATTTTCACCTGTACTATACATCAGGGTATTTTTCAGGTCGAAAATTTTATATTTTTAGTTTAAATCAATAATATATTTATTACATTGCTACCTTTAAACATATTCCATTTTTCATATTTCCAATTTTATTCTGCTACTGCAAGCCCATTTTTAGAATTTTAAAAATATTTTCATTTTTTGACATTTTCACCTGTACTATACATCAGGGTATTTTTCAGGTCGAAAATTTTATATTTTTAGTTTAAATCAATAATATATTTATTACATTGCTATCTTTAAACATATTCCATTTTTCATATTTCCTATTTTATTCTGCTACTGCAAGCCCATTTTTAGAATTTTAAAAATATTTTAATTTTTTGACATTTTCACCTGTACTATACATCAGGGTATTTTTCAGATCGAAAAATTTATATTTTTAGTTTAAGTTAATAATATATTTATTACATTCGCACCTTTAAACATATTCCATTTTTCATATTTCCAATTTTATTCTGCTACTGCAAGCCCATTTTTAGAATTTTAAAAATATTTCAATTTTTTGACATTTTCACCTGTACATCAGGGTATTTTTCAGGTCGAAAATTTTATATTTTTAGTTTAAGTTAATAATATATTTATTACATTCGCACCTTTAAACATATTCCATTTTTCATATTTCCAATTTTTTTCTGCTACTGCAAGCCCATTTTTAGAATTTTAAAAATATTTTAATTTTTTGACATTTTCACCTGTACTATACATCAGCGTATTTTTCAGGTCGAAAATTTTATATTTTTAGTTTAAGTTAATAATATATTTATTACATTCGCACCTTTAAACATATTCCATTTTTCATATTTCCAATTTTATTCTGCTACTGCAAGCCCATTTTTAGAATTTTAAAAATATTTTAATTTTTTGACATTTTCACCTGTACTATACATCAGGGTATTTTTCAGGTCAAAAAATTTATATTTTTAGTTTATCTTAATAATATATTTATAAGATTCGTATCATTAAACATATTCCATTTTTCATATTTCCAATTTTATCCTTCTATTGCAAGCCCATTTTTAGAATTTTAAAAATATTTTAATTTTTTGACATTTTCACCTGTACTATACATCAGGGTATTTTTCAGGTCAAAAAATTTATATTTTTAGTTTAACTTAATAATATATTTATTAGATTCGCACCTTTAAACATATTCCATTTTTCATATTTCCAATTTTTTTCTGCTACTGCAAGCCCATTTTTAGAATTTTAAAAATATTTTCATTTTTTGACATTTTCACCTGTACTATACATCAGGGTATTTTTCAGGTCAAAAAATTTATATTTTTAGTTTAACTTAATAATATATTTATTAGATTCGTACCTTTAAACATATTCCATTTTTCATATTTCCAATTTTATTCTGCTACAGCAAGCCCATTTTTAGAATTTTAAAAATATTTTCATTTTTTGACATTTTCACCTGTACTATACATCAGGGTATTTTTCAGGTCGAAAATTTTATATTTTTAGTTTAAATCAATAATATATTTATTACATTGCTATCTTTAAACATATTCCATTTTTCATATTTCCAATTTTATTCTGCTACTGCAAGCCCATTTTTAGAATTTTAAAAATATTTTAATTTTTTGACATTTTCACCTGTACTATACATCAGGGTATTTTTCAGGTCGAAAAATTTATATTTTTAGTTTAAGTTAATAATATATTTATTACATTCGCACCTTTAAACATATTCCATTTTTCATATTTCCAATTTTATTCTGCTACTGCAAGCCCATTTTTAGAATTTTAAAAATATTTTAATTTTTTGACATTTTCACCTGTACTATACATCAGGGTATTTTTCAGGTCGAAAATTTTATATTTTTAGTTTCAATTAATAATATATTTATTACATTCGTACCTTTAAACATATTCCATTTTTCATATTTCCAATTTTATTCTGCTACTGCAAGCCCATTTTTAGAATTTTAAAAATATTTTCATTTTTTGACATTTTCACCTGTACTATACATCAGGGTATTTTTCAGGTCAAAAAATTTATATTTTTAGTTTAACTTAATAATATATTTATTAGATTCGTACCTTTAAACATATTCCATTTTTCATATTTCCAATTTTATTCTGCTACTGCAAGCCCATTTTTAGAATTTTAAAAATATTTTCATTTTTTGACATTTTCACCTGTACTATACATCAGGGTATTTTTCAGGTCGAAAAATTTATATTTTTAGTTTAAGTTAATAATATATTTATTACATTCGCACCTTTAAACATATTCCATTTTTCATATTTCCAATTTTATTCTGCTACTGCAAGCCCATTTTTAGAATTTTAAAAATATTTTAATTTTTTGACATTTTCACCTGTACTATACATCAGGGTATTTTTCAGGTCAAAAAATTTATATTTTTAGTTTAAGTTAATAATATATTTATAAGATTCATATCATTAAACATATTCCATTTTTCATATTTCCAATTTTATTCTGCTACTGCAAGCCCATTTTTAGAATTTAAAAATATTTTAATTTTTTGACATTTTCACCTGTACTATACATCAGGGTATTTTTCAGGTCAAAAAATTTATATTTTTAGTTTAAGTTAATAATATATTTTTTACATTCGCACCTTTAAACATATTCCATTTTTCATATTTCCAATTTTATTCTGCTACTGCAAGCCCATTTTTAGAATTTTAAAAATATTTTCATTTTTTGACATTTTCACCTGTACTATACATCAGGGTATTTTTCAGGTCGAAAATTTTATATTTTTAGTTTCAATTAATAATATATTTATTACATTCGCACCTTTAAACATATTCCATTTTTCATATTTCCAATTTTATTCTGCTACTGCAAGCCCATTTTTAGAATTTTAAAAATATTTTCATTTTTTGACATTTTCACCTGTACTATACATCAGGGTATTTTTCAGGTCAAAAAATTTATATTTTTAGTTTAACTTAATAATATATTTATTAGATTCGTACCTTTAAACATATTCCATTTTTCATATTTCCAATTTTATTCTGCTACAGCAAGCCCATTTTTAGAATTTTAAAAATATTTTCATTTTTTGACATTTTCACCTGTACTATACATCAGGGTATTTTTCAGGTCGAAAATTTTATATTTTTAGTTTAAATCAATAATATATTTATTACATTGCTATCTTTAAACATATTCCATTTTTCATATTTCCAATTTTATTCTGCTACTGCAAGCCCATTTTTAGAATTTTAAAAATATTTTAATTTTTTGACATTTTCACCTGTACTATACATCAGGGTATTTTTCAGGTCAAAAAATTTATATTTTTAGTTTAAGTTAATAATATATTTATTACATTCCTACCTTTAAACATATTCCATTTTTCATATTTCCAATTTTATTCTGCTACTGCAAGCCCATTTTTAGAATTTTAAAAATATTTTAATTTTTTGACATTTTCACCTGTACTATACATCAGGGTATTTTTCAGGTCAAAAAATTTATATTTTTAGTTTAAGTTAATAATATATTTTTTACATTCGCACCTTTAAACATATTCCATTTTTCATATTTCCAATTTTATTCTGCTACTGCAAGCCCATTTTTAGAATTTTAAAAATATTTTAATTTTTTGACATTTTCACCTGTACTATACATCAGGGTATTTTTCAGGTCAAAAAATTTATATTTTTAGTTTAACTTAATAATATATTTATTACATTCGTACCTTTAAACCTATTCCAATTTTCATATTTCCAATTTTATTCTGCTACTGCAAGCCCATTTTTAGAATTTTAAAAATATTTTAATTTTTTGACATTTTCACCTGTACTATACATCAGGGTATTTTTCAGGTCGAAAATTTTATATTTTTAGTTTAAGTTAATAATATATTTATTACATTCGCACCTTTAAACATATTCCATTTTTCATATTTCCAATTTTATTCTGCTACTGCAAGCCCATTTTTAGAATTTTAAAAATATTTTCATTTTTTGACATTTTCACCTGTACTATACATCAGGGTATTTTTCAGGTCAAAAAATTTATATTTTTAGTTTAACTTAATAATATATTTATTAGATTCGTACC
Organism: Phrynosoma blainvillii; assembly: GCA_026167975.1. Classification (NCBI taxonomy): domain Eukaryota; kingdom Metazoa; phylum Chordata; class Lepidosauria; order Squamata; family Phrynosomatidae; genus Phrynosoma; species Phrynosoma blainvillii. Next base: position 15,050,774 of record JANUYF010000014.1, read on the forward strand.
TTTAAACATATTCCATTTTTCATATTTCCAATTTTATTCTGCTACTGCAAGCCCATTTTTAGAATTTTAAAAATATTTTCATTTTTTGACATTTTCACCTGTACTATACATCAGGGTATTTTTCAGGTCGAAAAATTTATATTTTTAGTTTAAGTTAATAATATATTTATTACATTCGCACCTTTAAACATATTCCATTTTTCATATTTCCAATTTTATTCTGCTACTGCAAGCCCATTTTTAGAATTTTAAAAATATTTTAATTTTTTGACATTTTCACCTGTACTATACATCAGGGTATTTTTCAGGTCAAAAAATTTATATTTTTAGTTTAAGTTAATAATATATTTATAAGATTCATATCATTAAACATATTCCATTTTTCATATTTCCAATTTTATTCTGCTACTGCAAGCCCATTTTTAGAATTTAAAAATATTTTAATTTTTTGACATTTTCACCTGTACTATACATCAGGGTATTTTTCAGGTCAAAAAATTTATATTTTTAGTTTAAGTTAATAATATATTTTTTACATTCGCACCTTTAAACATATTCCATTTTTCATATTTCCAATTTTATTCTGCTACTGCAAGCCCATTTTTAGAATTTTAAAAATATTTTCATTTTTTGACATTTTCACCTGTACTATACATCAGGGTATTTTTCAGGTCGAAAATTTTATATTTTTAGTTTCAATTAATAATATATTTATTACATTCGCACCTTTAAACATATTCCATTTTTCATATTTCCAATTTTATTCTGCTACTGCAAGCCCATTTTTAGAATTTTAAAAATATTTTCATTTTTTGACATTTTCACCTGTACTATACATCAGGGTATTTTTCAGGTCAAAAAATTTATATTTTTAGTTTAACTTAATAATATATTTATTAGATTCGTACCTTTAAACATATTCCATTTTTCATATTTCCAATTTTATTCTGCTACAGCAAGCCCATTTTTAGAATTTTAAAAATATTTTCATTTTTTGACATTTTCACCTGTACTATACATCAGGGTATTTTTCAGGTCGAAAATTTTATATTTTTAGTTTAAATCAATAATATATTTATTACATTGCTATCTTTAAACATATTCCATTTTTCATATTTCCAATTTTATTCTGCTACTGCAAGCCCATTTTTAGAATTTTAAAAATATTTTAATTTTTTGACATTTTCACCTGTACTATACATCAGGGTATTTTTCAGGTCAAAAAATTTATATTTTTAGTTTAAGTTAATAATATATTTATTACATTCCTACCTTTAAACATATTCCATTTTTCATATTTCCAATTTTATTCTGCTACTGCAAGCCCATTTTTAGAATTTTAAAAATATTTTAATTTTTTGACATTTTCACCTGTACTATACATCAGGGTATTTTTCAGGTCAAAAAATTTATATTTTTAGTTTAAGTTAATAATATATTTTTTACATTCGCACCTTTAAACATATTCCATTTTTCATATTTCCAATTTTATTCTGCTACTGCAAGCCCATTTTTAGAATTTTAAAAATATTTTAATTTTTTGACATTTTCACCTGTACTATACATCAGGGTATTTTTCAGGTCAAAAAATTTATATTTTTAGTTTAACTTAATAATATATTTATTACATTCGTACCTTTAAACCTATTCCAATTTTCATATTTCCAATTTTATTCTGCTACTGCAAGCCCATTTTTAGAATTTTAAAAATATTTTAATTTTTTGACATTTTCACCTGTACTATACATCAGGGTATTTTTCAGGTCGAAAATTTTATATTTTTAGTTTAAGTTAATAATATATTTATTACATTCGCACCTTTAAACATATTCCATTTTTCATATTTCCAATTTTATTCTGCTACTGCAAGCCCATTTTTAGAATTTTAAAAATATTTTAATTTTTTGACATTTTCACCTGTACTATACATCAGGGTATTTTTCAGGTCAAAAAATTTATATTTTTAGTTTAAGTTAATAATATATTTTTTACATTCGCACCTTTAAACATATTCCATTTTTCATATTTCCAATTTTATTCTGCTACTGCAAGCCCATTTTTAGAATTTTAAAAATATTTTAATTTTTTGACATTTTCACCTGTACTATACATCAGGTTATTTTTCAGGTCGTAAATTTTATATTTTTAGTTTAAATCAATAATATATTTTTTACATTCGCACCTTTAAACATATTCCATTTTTCATATTTCCAATTTTATTCTGCTACTGCAAGCCCATTTTTAGAATTTTAAAAATATTTTCATTTTTTGACATTTTCACCTGTACTATACATCAGGGTATTTTTCAGGTCGAAAATTTTATATTTTTAGTTTAAATCAATAATATATATATTACATTGCTACCTTTAAACATATTCCATTTTTCATATTTCCAATTTTATTCTGCTACTGCAAGCCCATTTTTAGAATTTTAAAAATATTTTAATTTTTTGACATTTTCACCTGTACTATACATCAGGGTATTTTTCAGGTCGAAAATTTTATATTTTTAGTTTAAGTTAATAATATATTTATTACATTCGCACCTTTAAACATATTCCATTTTTCATATTTCCAATTTTATTCTGCTACTGCAAGCCCATTTTTAGAATTTTAAAAATATTTTCATTTTTTGACATTTTCGCCTGTACTATACATCAGGGTATTTTTCAGGTCGAAAATTTTATATTTTTAGTTTAAGTTAATAATATATTTATTACATTCGCAGCTTTAAACATATTCCATTTTTCATATTTCCAATTTTTTTCTGCTACTGCAAGCCCATTTTTAGAATTTTAAAAATATTTTCATTTTTTGACATTTTCACCTGTACTATACATCAGGGTATTTTTCAGGTCGAAAAATTTATATTTTTAGTTTCAATTAATAATATATTTTTTACATTCGCACCTTTAAACATATTCCATTTTTCATATTTCCAATTTTATTCTGCTACTGCAAGCCCATTTTTAGAATTTTAAAAATATTTTCATTTTTTGACATTTTCACCTGTACTATACATCAGGGTATTTTTCAGGTCGAAAAATTTATATTTTTAGTTTAAATCAATAATATATTTATTACATTGCTACCTTTAAACATATTCCATTTTTCATATTTCCAATTTTATTCTGCTACTGCAAGCCCATTTTTAGAATTTTAAAAAATATTTTCATTTTTTGACATTTTCACCTGTACTATACATCAGGGTATTTTTCAGGTCGAAAATTTTATATTTTTAGTTTAAATCAATAATATATTTATTACATTGCTATCTTTAAACATATTCCATTTTTCATATTTCCAATTTTATTCTGCTACTGCAAGCCCATTTTTAGAATTTTAAAAATATTTTAATTTTTTGACATTTTCACCTGTACTATACATCAGGGTATTTTTCAGGTCGAAAAATTTATATTTTTAGTTTAAGTTAATAATATATTTATTACATTCGCACCTTTAAACATATTCCATTTTTCATATTTCCAATTTTATTCTGCTACTGCAAGCCCATTTTTAGAATTTTAAAAATATTTTAATTTTTTGACATTTTCACCTGTACTATACATCAGGGTATTTTTCAGGTCAAAAAATTTATATTTTTAGTTTAACTTAATAATATATTTATTAGATTCGTACCTTTAAACATATTCCATTTTTCATATTTCCAATTTTATTCTGCTACTGCAAGCCCATTTTTAGAATTTTAAAAATATTTTAATTTTTTGACATTTTCACCTGTACTATACATCAGGGTATTTTTCAGGTCGAAAATTTTATATTTTTAGTTTAAATCAATAATATATTTTTTACATTCGCACCTTTAAACATATTCCATTTTTCATATTTCCAATTTTATTCTGCTACTGCAAGCCCATTTTTAGAATTTTAAAAATATTTTCATTTTTTGACATTTTCACCTGTACTATACATCAGAGTATTTTTCAGGTCGAAAATTTTATATTTTTAGTTTAAATCAATAATATATTTATTACATTGCTACCTTTAAACATATTCCATTTTTCATATTTCCAATTTTATTCTGCTACTGCAAGCCCATTTTTAGAATTTTAAAAATATTTTCATTTTTTGACATTTTCACCTGTACTATACATCAGGGTATTTTTCAGGTCGAAAAATTTATATTTTTAGTTTAAGTTAATAATATATTTATTACATTGCTACCTTTAAACATATTCCATTTTTCATATTTCCAATTTTATTCTGCTACTGCAAGCCCATTTTTAGAATTTTAAAAATATTTTAATTTTTTGACATTTTCACCTGTACTATACATCAGGGTATTTTTCAGGTCAAAAAATTTATATTTTTAGTTTAACTTAATAATATATTTATTAGATTCGTACCTTTAAACATATTCCATTTTTCATATTTCCAATTTTATTCTGCTACTGCAAGCCCATTTTTAGAATTTTAAAAATATTTTAATTTTTTGACATTTTCACCTGTACTATACATCAGGGTATTTTTCAGGTCGAAAAATTTATATTTTTAGTTGAAGTTAATAATATATTTATTACATTTGTACCTTCAAACCTATTCCATTTTTCATATTTCCAATTTTTTTCTGCTACTGCAAGCCCATTTTTAGAATTTTAAAAATATTTTAATTTTTTGACATTTTCACCTGTACTATACATCAGCGTATTTTTCAGGTCGAAAATTTTATATTTTTAGTTTAAGTTAATAATATATTTATTACATTCGCACCTTTAAACATATTCCATTTTTCATATTTCCAATTTTATTCTGCTACTGCAAGCCCATTTTTAGAATTTTAAAAATATTTTAATTTTTTGACATTTTCACCTGTACTATACATCAGGGTATTTTTCAGGTCAAAAAATTTATATTTTTAGTTTATCTTAATAATATATTTATAAGATTCGTATCATTAAACATATTCCATTTTTCATATTTCCAATTTTATCCTTCTATTGCAAGCCCATTTTTAGAATTTTAAAAATATTTTAATTTTTTGACATTTTCACCTGTACTATACATCAGGGTATTTTTCAGGTCAAAAAATTTATATTTTTAGTTTAACTTAATAATATATTTATTAGATTCGCACCTTTAAACATATTCCATTTTTCATATTTCCAATTTTTTTCTGCTACTGCAAGCCCATTTTTAGAATTTTAAAAATATTTTCATTTTTTGACATTTTCACCTGTACTATACATCAGGGTATTTTTCAGGTCAAAAAATTTATATTTTTAGTTTAACTTAATAATATATTTATTAGATTCGTACCTTTAAACATATTCCATTTTTCATATTTCCAATTTTATTCTGCTACAGCAAGCCCATTTTTAGAATTTTAAAAATATTTTCATTTTTTGACATTTTCACCTGTACTATACATCAGGGTATTTTTCAGGTCGAAAATTTTATATTTTTAGTTTAAATCAATAATATATTTATTACATTGCTATCTTTAAACATATTCCATTTTTCATATTTCCAATTTTATTCTGCTACTGCAAGCCCATTTTTAGAATTTTAAAAATATTTTAATTTTTTGACATTTTCACCTGTACTATACATCAGGGTATTTTTCAGGTCGAAAAATTTATATTTTTAGTTTAAGTTAATAATATATTTATTACATTCGCACCTTTAAACATATTCCATTTTTCATATTTCCAATTTTATTCTGCTACTGCAAGCCCATTTTTAGAATTTTAAAAATATTTTAATTTTTTGACATTTTCACCTGTACTATACATCAGGGTATTTTTCAGGTCGAAAATTTTATATTTTTAGTTTAAGTTAATAATATATTTATTACATTCGTACCTTTAAACATATTCCATTTTTCATATTTCCAATTTTATTCTGCTACTGCAAGCCCATTTTTAGAATTTTAAAAATATTTTCATTTTTTGACATTTTCACCTGTACTATACATCAGGGTATTTTTCAGGTCAAAAAATTTATATTTTTAGTTTAACTTAATAATATATTTATTAGATTCGTACCTTTAAACATATTCCATTTTTCATATTTCCAATTTTATTCTGCTACTGCAAGCCCATTTTTAGAATTTTAAAAATATTTTCATTTTTTGACATTTTCACCTGTACTATACATCAGGGTATTTTTCAGGTCGAAAAATTTATATTTTTAGTTTAAGTTAATAATATATTTATTACATTCGCACCTTTAAACATATTCCATTTTTCATATTTCCAATTTTATTCTGCTACTGCAAGCCCATTTTTAGAATTTTAAAAATATTTTAATTTTTTGACATTTTCACCTGTACTATACATCAGGGTATTTTTCAGGTCAAAAAATTTATATTTTTAGTTTAAGTTAATAATATATTTATAAGATTCATATCATTAAACATATTCCATTTTTCATATTTCCAATTTTATTCTGCTACTGCAAGCCCATTTTTAGAATTTAAAAATATTTTAATTTTTTGACATTTTCACCTGTACTATACATCAGGGTATTTTTCAGGTCAAAAAATTTATATTTTTAGTTTAAGTTAATAATATATTTTTTACATTCGCACCTTTAAACATATTCCATTTTTCATATTTCCAATTTTATTCTGCTACTGCAAGCCCATTTTTAGAATTTTAAAAATATTTTCATTTTTTGACATTTTCACCTGTACTATACATCAGGGTATTTTTCAGGTCGAAAATTTTATATTTTTAGTTTCAATTAATAATATATTTATTACATTCGCACCTTTAAACATATTCCATTTTTCATATTTCCAATTTTATTCTGCTACTGCAAGCCCATTTTTAGAATTTAAAAAATATTTTCATTTTTTGACATTTTCACCTGTACTATACATCAGGGTATTTTTCAGGTCAAAAAATTTATATTTTTAGTTTAACTTAATAATATATTTATTAGATTCGTACCTTTAAACATATTCCATTTTTCATATTTCCAATTTTATTCTGCTACAGCAAGCCCATTTTTAGAATTTTAAAAATATTTTCATTTTTTGACATTTTCACCTGTACTATACATCAGGGTATTTTTCAGGTCGAAAATTTTATATTTTTAGTTTAAATCAATAATATATTTATTACATTGCTATCTTTAAACATATTCCATTTTTCATATTTCCAATTTTATTCTGCTACTGCAAGCCCATTTTTAGAATTTTAAAAATATTTTAATTTTTTGACATTTTCACCTGTACTATACATCAGGGTATTTTTCAGGTCAAAAAATTTATATTTTTAGTTTAAGTTAATAATATATTTATTACATTCCTACCTTTAAACATATTCCATTTTTCATATTTCCAATTTTATTCTGCTACTGCAAGCCCATTTTTAGAATTTTAAAAATATTTTAATTTTTTGACATTTTCACCTGTACTATACATCAGGGTATTTTTCAGGTCAAAAAATTTATATTTTTAGTTTAAGTTAATAATATATTTTTTACATTCGCACCTTTAAACATATTCCATTTTTCATATTTCCAATTTTATTCTGCTACTGCAAGCCCATTTTTAGAATTTTAAAAATATTTTAATTTTTTGACATTTTCACCTGTACTATACATCAGGGTATTTTTCAGGTCAAAAAATTTATATTTTTAGTTTAACTTAATAATATATTTATTACATTCGTACCTTTAAACCTATTCCAATTTTCATATTTCCAATTTTATTCTGCTACTGCAAGCCCATTTTTAGAATTTTAAAAATATTTTAATTTTTTGACATTTTCACCTGTACTATACATCAGGGTATTTTTCAGGTCGAAAATTTTATATTTTTAGTTTAAGTTAATAATATATTTATTACATTCGCACCTTTAAACATATTCCATTTTTCATATTTCCAATTTTATTCTGCTACTGCAAGCCCATTTTTAGAATTTTAAAAATATTTTAATTTTTTGACATTTTCACCTGTACTATACATCAGGGTATTTTTCAGGTCAAAAAATTTATATTTTTAGTTTAAGTTAATAATATATTTTTTACATTCGCACCTTTAAACATATTCCATTTTTCATATTTCCAATTTTATTCTGCTACTGCAAGCCCATTTTTAGAATTTTAAAAATATTTTAATTTTTTGACATTTTCACCTGTACTATACATCAGGTTATTTTTCAGGTCGTAAATTTTATATTTTTAGTTTAAATCAATAATATATTTTTTACATTCGCACCTTTAAACATATTCCATTTTTCATATTTCCAATTTTATTCTGCTACTGCAAGCCCATTTTTAGAATTTTAAAAATATTTTCATTTTTTGACATTTTCACCTGTACTATACATCAGGGTATTTTTCAGGTCGAAAATTTTATATTTTTAGTTTAAATCAATAATATATATATTACATTGCTACCTTTAAACATATTCCATTTTTCATATTTCCAATTTTATTCTGCTACTGCAAGCCCATTTTTAGAATTTTAAAAATATTTTAATTTTTTGACATTTTCACCTGTACTATACATCAGGGTATTTTTCAGGTCGAAAATTTTATATTTTTAGTTTAAGTTAATAATATATTTATTACATTCGCACCTTTAAACATATTCCATTTTTCATATTTCCAATTTTATTCTGCTACTGCAAGCCCATTTTTAGAATTTTAAAAATATTTTCATTTTTTGACATTTTCGCCTGTACTATACATCAGGGTATTTTTCAGGTCGAAAATTTTATATTTTTAGTTTAAGTTAATAATATATTTATTACATTCGCAGCTTTAAACATATTCCATTTTTCATATTTCCAATTTTTTTCTGCTACTGCAAGCCCATTTTTAGAATTTTAAAAATATTTTCATTTTTTGACATTTTCACCTGTACTATACATCAGGGTATTTTTCAGGTCGAAAATTTTATATTTTTAGTTTAAATCAATAATATATATATTACATTGCTACCTTTAAACATATTCCATTTTTCATATTTCCAATTTTATTCTGCTACTGCAAGCCCATTTTTAGAATTTTAAAAATATTTTAATTTTTTGACATTTTCACCTGTACTATACATCAGGGTATTTTTCAGGTCGAAAATTTTATATTTTTAGTTTAAGTTAATAATATATTTATTACATTCGCACCTTTAAACATATTCCATTTTTCATATTTCCAATTTTTTTCTGCTACTGCAAGCCCATTTTTAGAATTTTAAAAATATTTTAATTTTTTGACATTTTCACCTGTACTATACATCAGGGTATTTTTCAGGTCGAAAAATTTATATTTTTAGTTTCAATTAATAATATATTTTTTACATTCGCACCTTTAAACATATTCCATTTTTCATATTTCCAATTTTATTCTGCTACTGCAAGCCCATTTTTAGAATTTTAAAAATATTTTCATTTTTTGACATTTTCACCTGTACTATACATCAGGGTATTTTTCAGGTCGAAAAATTTATATTTTTAGTTTAAATCAATAATATATTTATTACATTGCTACCTTTAAACATATTCCATTTTTCATATTTCCAATTTTATTCTGCTACTGCAAGCCCATTTTTAGAATTTTAAAAATATTTTCATTTTTTGACATTTTCACCTGTACTATACATCAGGGTATTTTTCAGGTCGAAAATTTTATATTTTTAGTTTAAATCAATAATATATTTATTACATTGCTATCTTTAAACATATTCCATTTTTCATATTTCCAATTTTATTCTGCTACTGCAAGCCCATTTTTAGAATTTTAAAAATATTTTAATTTTTTGACATTTTCACCTGTACTATACATCAGGGTATTTTTCAGGTCGAAAAATTTATATTTTTAGTTTAAGTTAATAATATATTTATTACATTCGCACCTTTAAACATATTCCATTTTTCATATTTCCAATTTTATTCTGCTACTGCAAGCCCATTTTTAGAATTTTAAAAATATTTTAATTTTTTGACATTTTCACCTGTACTATACATCAGGGTATTTTTCAGGTCAAAAAATTTATATTTTTAGTTTAAGTTAATAATATATTTTTTACATTCGCACCTTTAAACATATTCCATTTTTCATATTTCCAATTTTATTCTGCTACTGCAAGCCCATTTTTAGAATTTTAAAAATATTTTCATTTTTTGACATTTTCACCTGTACTATACATCAGGGTATTTTTCAGGTCGAAAATTTTATATTTTTAGTTTCAATTAATAATTATTACATTCGTACCTTTAAACATATTCCATTTTTCATATTTCCAATTTTATTCTGCTACTGCAAGCCCATTTTTAGAATTTTAAAAATATTTTCATTTTTTGACATTTTCACCTGTACTATACATCAGGGTATTTTTCAGGTCAAAAAATTTATATTTTTAGTTTAACTTAATAATATATTTATTAGATTCGTACCTTTAAACATATTCCATTTTTCATATTTCCAATTTTATTCTGCTACAGCAAGCCCATTTTTAGAATTTTAAAAATATTTTCATTTTTTGACATTTTCACCTGTACTATACATCAGGGTATTTTTCAGGTCGAAAATTTTATATTTTTAGTTTAAATCAATAATATATTTATTACATTGCTACCTTTAAACATATTCCATTTTTCATATTTCCAATTTTATTCTGCTACTGCAAGCCCATTTTTAGAATTTTAAAAATATTTTAATTTTTTGACATTTTCACCTGTACTATACATCAGGGTATTTTTCAGGTCGAAAATTTTATATTTTTAGTTTAAATCAATAATATATTTATTACATTGCTATCTTTAAACATATTCCATTTTTCATATTTCCAATTTTATTCTGCTACTGCAAGCCCATTTTTAGAATTTTAAAAATATTTTAATTTTTTGACATTTTCACCTGTACTATACATCAGGGTATTTTTCAGGTCAAAAAATTTATATTTTTAGTTTAACTTAATAATATATTTATTAGATTCGTACCTTTAAACATATTCCATTTTTCATATTTCCAATTTTATTCTGCTACTGCAAGCCCATTTTTAGAATTTTAAAAATATTTTAATTTTTTGACATTTTCACCTGTACTATACATCAGGGTATTTTTCAGGTCGAAAATTTTATATTTTTAGTTTAAATCAATAATATATTTTTTACATTCGCACCTTTAAACATATTCCATTTTTCATATTTCCAATTTTATTCTGCTACTGCAAGCCCATTTTTAGAATTTTAAAAATATTTTCATTTTTTGACATTTTCACCTGTACTATACATCAGAGTATTTTTCAGGTCGAAAATTTTATATTTTTAGTTTAAATCAATAATATATTTATTACATTGCTACCTTTAAACATATTCCATTTTTCATATTTCCAATTTTATTCTGCTACTGCAAGCCCATTTTTAGAATTTTAAAAATATTTTCATTTTTTGACATTTTCACCTGTACTATACATCAGGGTATTTTTCAGGTCGAAAAATTTATATTTTTAGTTTAAGTTAATAATATATTTATTACATTGCTACCTTTAAACATATTCCATTTTTCATATTTCCAATTTTATTCTGCTACTGCAAGCCCATTTTTAGAATTTTAAAAATATTTTAATTTTTTGACATTTTCACCTGTACTATACATCAGGGTATTTTTCAGGTCAAAAAATTTATATTTTTAGTTTAACTTAATAATATATTTATTAGATTCGTACCTTTAAACATATTCCATTTTTCATATTTCCAATTTTATTCTGCTACTGCAAGCCCATTTTTAGAATTTTAAAAATATTTTAATTTTTTGACATTTTCACCTGTACTATACATCAGGGTATTTTTCAGGTCGAAAAATTTATATTTTTAGTTGAAGTTAATAATATATTTATTACATTTGTACCTTCAAACCTATTCCATTTTTCATATTTCCAATTTTATTCTGCTACTGCAAGCCCATTTTTAGAATTTTAAAAATATTTTAATTTTTTGACATTTTCACCTGTACTATACATCAGGGTATTTTTCAGGTCGAAAATTTTACATTTTTAGTTTAGGTTAATAATATATTTATTACATTCGCACCTTTAAACATATTCCATTTTTCATATTTCCAATTTTTTTCTGCTACTGCAAGCCCATTTTTAGAATTTTAAAAATATTTTAATTTTTTGACATTTTCACCTGTACTATACATCAGGGTATTTTTCAGGTCGAAAAATTTATATTTTTAGTTGAAGTTAATAATATATTTATTACATTCGCACCTTTAAACATATTCCATTTTTCATATTTCCAATTTTATTCTGCTACTGCAAGCCCATTTTTAGAATTTTAAAAATATTTTAATTTTTTGACATTTTCACCTGTACTATACATCAGGGTATTTTTCAGGTCAAAAAATTTATATTTTTAGTTTAACTTAATAATATATTTATAAGATTCGTATCATTAAACATATTCCATTTTTCATATTTCCAATTTTATTCTGCTACTGCAAGCCCATTTTTAGAATTTTAAAAATATTTTAACTTTTTGACATTTTCACCTGTACTATACATCAGGGTATTTTTCAGGTCGAAAATTTTATATTTTTAGTTTAAGTTAATAATATATTTATTACATTCGCACCTTTAAACATATTCCATTTTTCATATTTCCAATTTTATTCTGCTACTGCAAGCCCATTTTTAGAATTTTAAAAATATTTTCATTTTTTGACATTTTCGCCTGTACTATACATCAGGGTATTTTTCAGGTCGAAAATTTTATATTTTTAGTTTAAATCAATAATATATATATTACATTGCTACCTTTAAACATATTCCATTTTTCATATTTCCAATTTTATTCTGCTACTGCAAGCCCATTTTTAGAATTTTAAAAATATTTTAATTTTTTGACATTTTCACCTGTACTATACATCAGGGTATTTTTCAGGTCGAAAATTTTATATTTTTAGTTTAAGTTAATAATATATTTATTACATTCGCAGCTTTAAACATATTCCATTTTTCATATTTCCAATTTTTTTCTGCTACTGCAAGCCCATTTTTAGTATTTTAAAAATATTTTAATTTTTTGACATTTTCACCTGTACTATACATCAGGGTATTTTTCAGGTCGAAAATTTTTTATTTTTAGTTTAAATCAATAATATATATATTACATTGCTACCTTTAAACATATTCCATTTTTCATATTTCCAATTTTATTCTGCTACTGCAAGCCCATTTTTAGAATTTTAAAAATATTTTAATTTTTTGACATTTTCACCTGTACTATACATCAGGGTATTTTTTAGGTCAAAAAATTTATATTTTTAGTTTAACTTAATAATATATTTATTACATTCGTACCTTTAAACATATTCCATTTTTCATATTTCCAATTTTATTCTGCTACTGTAAGCCCATTTTTAGAATTTTAAAAATATTTTAATTTTTTGACATTTTCACCTGTACTATACATCAGGGTATTTTTCAGGTCGAAAATTTTATATTTTTAGTTTCAATTAATAATATATTTATTACATTCGTACCTTTAAACATATTCCATTTTTCATATTTCCAATTTTTTTTGGCTACTGCAAGCCCATTTTTAGAATTTTAAAAATATTTTAATTTTTTGACATTTTCACCTGTACTATACATCAGGGTATTTTTCAGGTCGAAAATTTTATATTTTTAGTTTAAGTTAATAATATATTTATTACATTCGCACCTTTAAACATATTCCATTTTTCATATTTCCAATTTTATTCTGCTACTGCAAGCCCATTTTTAGAATTTTAAAAATATTTTAATTTTTTGACATTTTCATCTGTACTATACATCAGGGTATTTTTCAGGTCGAAAATTTTATATTTTTAGTTTAAATCAATAACATATTTATTAGATTCGTACCTTTAAACATATTCCATTTTTCATATTTCCAATTTTATTCTGCTACTGCAAGCCCATTTTTAGAATTTTAAAAATATTTTAATTTTTTGACATTTTCACCTGTACTATACATCAGGGTATTTTTCAGGTCAAAAAATTTATATTTTTAGTTTAACTTAATAATATATTTATTACATTCGTACCTTTAAACATATTCCATTTTTCATATTTCCAATTTTATTCTGCTACTGCAAGCCCATTTTTAGAATTTTAAAAATATTTTAATTTTTTGACATTTTCATCTGTACTATACATCAGGGTATTTTTCAGGTCGAAAATTTTATATTTTTAGTTTAAGTTAATAATATATTTATTACATTCGCACCTTTAAAGATATTCCATTTTTCATATTTCCAATTTTATTCTGCTACTGCAAGCCCATTTTTAGAATTTTAAAAATATTTTCATTTTTTGACATTTTCACCTGTACTATACATCAGGGTATTTTTCAGGTCAAAAATTTCATATTTTTAGTTTCAATTAATAATATATTTATTACATTCGTACCTTTAAACATATTCCATTTTTCATATTTCCAATTTTATTCTGCTACTGCACACTCATTTTTTTATTCAATCCCTACATTGACCCCCCATTCACAGAAAAGCACCCATATTGACTCCTATATTAACCCTGTATACTGGACTGTATATAGATACCTTATAGTGACCCTTGTAGTGACCCCCTATATTATCCCCGTATTAAGCCCCCATATAGACCCCATATAGACTCCAAATATAGACCCATATATTGATACGCTATAGTGACAAAATGAAATAAAATAAGAAATGAAATAAAATTATGTAATATATAAAATAAAATTTAAAATATAAAATAAAATATAAAACAAAATGAAAATTAAACATAATTGAATATAAAATGAAAATAAAATATTAAATTAAAATAAATTAAAAAATTAAATACAAAATATAAAATAAAAATATTTAAATAAAATATAAACAAAATAAAACATAGAAAAATAAAATAAAACTGTAACAGCTTGATTGTCCAGATATAAATGAATGGATAATTTAACAAAATGTATAGAGATAGATAAAGTTACCTGTTTGCTGAGAAAATATTCCTGGGAAGAAAATAAAGAAGACTGGAAATTGTTGATAAACTTCCTGCAAAAAGAAGTTTTTTAAATAAAATTAAAATTAAATATAAAATGAAACAAAATACAATATAAAATAAACGTAATAAAATAAAAATAAAATATAGAATAAACATAGAGTAAAATGAAATTTAAAATAAAATTTAATATAAAACAAAGCAAAAATTAAATTAAAATTTCAATTAAAAATTAAATAAATATAAAAATATATAAAATAGAATATAAAATATAAAATAAAATAAATTTAATTTAAAATTTAAAATTTAAAATAAAATAAATTATTGTAAGGAACTGAGCTGTGCTGTTCTATCTGGGAAGCTGTTGCATATTTCATTTTATATTCCATTTTATCTTTTATCTTTATATTTTTAATTTAATTTAATTATATTTTATATTTTGTAAATAATGTTAATTTAATGTTATATTAAATTTCATTTTATATATTATTGTATTTTTTAAAATTTTTTGATATCTTTTTCTTTTTTAAAAAATAAAATAAAATGTAAAGTAAACATGGAACTGAAGTTCTATTTATTAAGTATGGTTATTAATGAGTTTTTAGAAGCCAAACATGGGAAAAACGGAGATTCTCCAGAAATAAATCAATGGTATGATAAATTAATATTGTATAGACATAGATAAACTTACCTCTTTGTTGAGAGAGCATTCCTGGGAAGAACATAAGGAAGACTGGAAATTGCTGATAGATATTCTGCAGAAAGAAATAGTCAAAAAGATTATTGTTTGATTCTTTCTTTTTATGTAACTTAGTGCTTTAATATTATACTTTTATAATATAAAAGTGAAGGGTATAGTTAAGTTAAGAAAGCAGGGATCAAATATAGATTCTATAAAGGGAGAGGCGCACTATAAATAAAATGTATTATTATTATTATTATTATTATTATTATTTACAGGCAATTGAAGTTTAAGTCAGTAAGTGCAATGTCTAAACTGTGTCATTATATTAATTTAATTTATATACAATTATCTCTGAGTATAAATTTTTTGTAATTTTTGTAATTTTGTAATTTGTAATTTTGTAATTTATACCACAAATTATGCAGTCGAGTTTCCCGCATTCATTTTGTGTCATTTCGTGTGCTGTTCCAATGTCATTATTATGTATTATTGTTATCTGTAGTATGTATGCAGGTAGTTTTTTTTTGATTAATATGGTTTTGTCTGTTATGCCTGGTATTATATGTTTTTAATAATATTCTAATAAAGTATGCAAAAAAAATTTAAAAAAATTTAAAATTTCAAAATGTACCAGTAATTTAATTTAATTTAATTTTATTTAAAAAAAGAACATTAAAATTTAATTTAAAAAATAATTTTTTAAAAATAATCACACGTTACCCAATTTTTCACTTAAGTCACATGAAAACTATGGGGCAGAACAGACTGCCCCTTTGAATGCTGGGTTGATATGAAGGCATGACAGTCCTTTTATTTTATTTTATATATTATTTTATTTTTAAATTATATATTATAATTTAAATTGATTTTAACTCATATGTTTTAATTCTATCTTGGTTTAATTCTGTTTTAAGGGGTAGGAAGGGTTATGGGTTTGGGTATGTATTTTATACTGTGCTGATTTTAATGTTGTAAGCCGCCTTGATATAAATTTATTTATTTATTTATTATTTTATTTTATTGGTCTTTGAGGTCTTTTCCAACTCTGGGATCCAACAATTCTATTACAACAATGATGGTAAAGATTTTCAGATGACTTTCAACCCTTTCTCTCTATGGCAACCTTTACTTCTTTTGATCTTTGCAATACGTTGCGTTAGAGATAATTGTATTGCATTTAAATTTAATATAGTTTTTTTTCCCCCCCAGGATTTTTGTTTTTTAAATATATCAGATCTAGCAGAGTGAAACGAAACACTTTCATTAGATAATGTTTTCTTGGTTAAAATACGTATTAACTTCAGCCCACTTCATTTCTTCCAGCCATATAAGCAATAATAACAAAACGTCAAAGAATTAACAATTAATATATTGGACAATTTTCATAGGTGGCTTTGGATGGCTTGGGTTCAGATTAAATTTTGCCGGAGGTACATATTGGTCCATGAATAAACTAGAGGAAACAAAGCCGTATGTATACTCGAGTGGTTTCCAATCTGGACTTCAGCTCCCAAGAGCCCCAAAAGTCAGGAATGATGGGAGCTGAAGTCCAAATCATCTGGAGGACAAAATGTTGGGAAATGCATTGGACTGGGTCCATGGGAAGTAGAGATGTTTTTCTTCATTTAGTTTCTTCTTGAAGGAAGCGAGAAGTAATTTTTATCTATTTTCTTCTTGCTGGCAAGAAAGACTTTGGTGTTTCAAAGTCTATTTGCAATTCGGGGCTTCTTCTGTGCAAAATTCACGCATGCGGTTGTTTTATACAGAAAACACCAATTTTCTTTTACAGGAATAGCACTTTCTGTGCAGAAATTAAGTTTTTCTATAGAGAAAAATACGGGCCATTGTTCTGCACCGGTTTCAGGCTTATCTTTCGAAATCCGAAATATTCCAAGATCCAAACTGAGATGGGGATACCTCTGCTTTTTCTGTACACAAACTTTGTTGCGTCTACGGATGTATTAAAAAATATTGTATAAAATCCCCTTCAGGCTCACCTTTTCTCCAGCTGCCAACCAAGTCCTGGTTGAAGGGAATAAATGTCCTTCAGAGGACTTAAGCATTGGCAGATTTTATATGGGACGAAGTATATAGGTGTATATAGGTATATAGGTATATATAGGTGCATAGGTATCTATAGGTATGTAGGTATATATAGGTATATATATATAGGTATATATATATATATATATATATATATATATATATATATATGTATGTATATAGGTATATATAGGTGTATAGGTATATATAGGTATATAGATATATATATAGGTATATAGGTATATATAGGTGTATAGGTATATATAGGTGTATAGGTATATATAGGTGTATAGGTATATATAGGTATCTATAGGTATGTAGGTATATATAGGTATATAGATATATATAGGTATATAGGTATATATAGGTGTATAGGTATATATAGGTATATAGGCATATAGGCATATATAGGTATATAGGTATCTATAGGTATATAGGTATATACAGGTAACCTCAACCCAAACCATGCTGGGCTGGCTTTAAAGCCAATAACCAACACTTTGTATTGGCCAATATTCTACGTATTTGTAGTATATCCCAAATGAATCGCTTCCCTAGAAGAAAGGTGACCACCTTGCCTTGGCCTTAGGCAGCAAAACACCTTGGGAGGCCTTAGACCACAAGGAGAGAGAAGCCTGGATTTGACTATCATGTTCCCATTGCTTTATCGCAACATGGCTTCACCGCTGAGCAACTGATTTAATGTGAAGCCGTAGGCTTTCATGGCTGGCATCCATAGGTTTTTGTGCGTTTTTCGGACTGTGTGGCCATGTTCTAGAACAGGGGTAGGCAACCTTTTTTCCCCTTTAAGGGCCAAGGAGGGACTTCAGCTCCCAGAATCCCAGGAGCTATTGGCCAACATGGGACTATTATAGGCCAACATGGCTGAGGCTTCTGGGAGCTGAAGTCCCTCCTTGGCCCTTAAAGGGGAAAAAAGGTTGCCTACCCCTGTTCTAGAATAATTGATTAAATGGCTTTTTTTTCCTTGCTCAGACCAAGCCATAGCATCCAGGCCATTGTATGCATTTGACTATTCATTCCCGAATGGGTTTTGTAAATAACGGAAAGCACGCATTAACGGTGGGAAGGCCGACGAAAGCATGCTTTTGTGTCTCTTCCCCCCGTTGTGCGTGTCGCTCGCATTTGGAAATGTGTGAATTGCCTTGTGCGCATTGTATTCCTCCAAAACGCTCGCAGGTCCAACGGATGCCTTTCCTTTTGCGCCGTCCTATAATGACTCTGGAAAGGCGACTTTGGTTAAGAAAATCCCTCTCCCTCCCTGTGCTTTCTCCTATTTTAATAGCCTCCTCAATTTTTGTCAGTATGGGGCGGAAAGGCTTTGTTAAAGAGGGTTTCTCTGGGATGGTGAGCATCTCTGAGTCGAAGACAGATGCCTTTTCGGGGCACGAAGCCAAAGGCGCCGTGCGGTGCCCATCTTGCTGTTTTACACGCCGCGGTCGCTGTGGCGGCATGTGTTGCGCCGCTGATAACATGCTCCATGGAAATGGAGGCTTTCATGTCTATCTCCGAGGAAGAAAGAAGGGGAAACAAAATCTGCCTCTTTGCTGTTAAATTTGTGGAAAGGAGGCCATGGCGGAGTGAACAAATGAAGGAAAATAAGTTGTGTAGTAGCGGGTCATTCTTTGGTGGATGTTGTTATTAATTGTTGTAATTGTTTTTGTAATAATAATAATAATAATAATAATAATAATAATTTATATCCCACCCCTTTGGGATCAATCGGGGCGGCTAACAACAATAAAATATTGCATAATACAAACTGTATTTTAATTGACTTTTATTATTTTACCTAGATTGTACGCCTTTGGCAGGTTTTATTCTGTTTTATCCTTGGTTGTCTTTTGTGCAGCGCTGTGTACACCGACAGCGCTCTAGAAATAAACTTTAATAATAATAATAATAATAACAACAACAACAAGAAGTTAAGAAATGCCCTCTGCGCCATGGCATCATAGATAGGATCCTCTGCACCAGGAAGATGGGTTTTAGCATCCTTATCGGACCCATGGCTAAAAGGTAACAGCACTCCAGAGACGTTGTTGTTGTTGGGAGCCTTCAAGTCGCTTTTGATTCAGACTGAATTTACCGTTGCCTCGCCGTATCCATGATTTATTTATTTTTGTATCCACAGATTCAAGCATCCACGGCTTGAGCATATTATTTTTCTGAAGGGCATAAATCTTGGGCCCGAATTGATATGTGCTTAACTACTAAAAAGAATTAATAAGATGGAGATATTGCCCAGAATTATGTCTGATAACCATGGACCTAAGAGAGGGGCAGAAAGAGTTTAACTGGAGATTAAATGAATTGCTCTTGAAAGATGAAAAAGTAGTGTTGGAAGCAAAGGAATATCTGAAAAGTTATTTTCTAGATCATATGGAGCAAGATATATCGATGAGTATAATTTGGGACGCTTCAACGGCTGGAATATATATATATATATATATATATATATATATATATATGGTATATATATATATATATATATATATTCCAAAAAGCAAATATTGGTTTTGCCATTTTATATAAGGGACACCATTTTACTTGGCCATTGCATTTAATGGGACTTGAGCATCCATAGATTTTGGCATCCTGGATTTGGGGTCCTGCTATAGTATGGGATTTCCTGGAGAAGATGTGTATGGGCTGGTGGTGTTTGCGTGGAAAAACGTTGTTTCCTGTGCAAAAAAAGCCACGTGGAATTTTTTTGCATGGAATAAGTCTTAAGTTGCAAAGAGTCTTGTCAGCCCTGTGCCAGTTTTTTGCGACACACCTTCTCCCCATCCCCATTTTGGAGAGGTCAATCAAGGCTCAAATCTGGGGCTTTTTGCATTAAAATCCGGAGTTGCTCTACCGAGGAAACCTTGATATCGCTATCACGCCTCCTTTTCCTTCTGCAAAGCAGCTCCTTCCTTTCTGGCTTCCTCAGGGGGAAGACGCGGTCTTATATTACCTCTGCAGGTGACGGAGAAATTGGTCCTCGTGTTGTCTGAAAGCCAAAATGCTTTCCCAGGGAGGAAAGGTCGCATGGCAAGCGATCAGCAAAATGTCAGCCTCGTAAAAGAGTTGCAGCGAAGCAGGATCATAATTGTTCCTGATTGAAATGGCTCAGAGCTCTCTCTGTCACCAAAGGATGGGAGGAAGGTCTCCGAGGGAGGCTCAATTCAGCAATTCCTCTCCAGCAAACTTTTCTTCTTCTTCTTCCTCCTAGCATGGAGCTAACATGATCTTGGAAGCAGGTTTTATTTCATTGAAATCCCTGGGGTTTTAATCACAGGCATCTCTTGTATTGCCTTGATTGGGAGGGCAAAACCTTCATGGAGACAGAGAAGGAGGGAGGTATAAGGTGGAGAAGGCTGGGATTTGGGAGTTGTGGCTGTTCATTGCCATCCAACTGGGTTCGGTTTATGGCAACCCTATGAACGAGAGACCTCTGAGGAAGGCATCCCATCATCCACGGCCCTGATCGCATCTTGCAGACTCAGGCCTTGATGGAGTCTATCCATCTGCAAGGTGGTCCTCTTCTTTTCCTACTGCCTCCTTCCTTCCTTCCTTCCTTCCTTCCTTCCTTCCTTCCTTCCTTCCTTCCCCTCATTGTATTTTCATGTCTTTTCATGATATGTCCAAAGTCCTCCATATAGTCACCTTGGCTCCTTTGGGAGAGTTCAGGCTTGGTTTGCTTTAATACATTCCTATGTTAGTTTTCTGGAAGTCCATGGTGTATCCGTAGGGCTCAACTCCAGCACTTTTGGACTCCCTTCTTCACTCTCTGGCTTCCATGAAAAATGCACAGAGATCAGGGCACTTCCTTCCTTGCAAACAAAGATGGGACTTACAGATGCTGCTGAAGATTTGCTGTTGTTGTTGTCGTTGTTGTTGTTGTCGTTGTTCATGTTAGCTGCCCTCGAGTCGACTTCAACTCGTGGTGACGATGCGGATGAGACGCATCTCCAAGATCTTCTTGGTCCCCCATTGCTCTTGCAGATTCGTTCCTATGACCTCCTTTACTGAGTCCATCATCCTCTCTTCCTACTACTTTCTGCCTTTCCTAGCATTATTGTCTGTACGGGATTGTATTTTTAAATTGTAATAATAATAATAATAATAATAATAATAATAATAATAATTTATATCCCGCCCCTCTGCCAGGCAATCGGGGCGGCATACAACATTTCAAAGCCGCCTTGATAGCCTTGGCTAAAGGCGGGGTATAAATAAAATCTTATTATTATATTTATTATTGTTTTCTACCATTTTTCATTAGTTTCCTTGCAACAGCAACACAAAATATCAACACAGAGATATAAACACAAAGCAGAAAAATAAACACGAACATACCGCCATCTGACAAAACAGATGATATTCAAAAGAAACCCCTCTCAAAGATAGAATCAGTTTTCCAGCAGAGTAAATATATATATATATATATATATATATATATATATATATTCCTTTCTTCTTTTGGTTGAATAACCTTGAATTTCCATTTCTCAAAAAGGAAGGTATCAGGGATCCCAGAAGAGATCTTTCCAATGTTTATGCAGAGTCTTGGGATATCAGATCTATTATTTACAAAGGCGATGAATGGCGGCCGTATCTCGCCAAACGCGTATCTCTCACGGCTTCTTTTGAAATCATACTTTTCGTGACTGATGTGTGTCATTTTGATGTGATGTAAACTGTTATTTGCACAGACATATATATATATATATATATATATATATATATATATATAAATTATAAAGGCTGGGTGAGAACTCACTTCGAGGAGACAAAGTCTAACATTTGCAATCATGGAGTTATGGGGGCCATTGCACATATCTGCATTTTTATTTTTATTTAATTTATTTTTTTTTAATTATAGAACACATATTTGTATTTTTAGTGAATTGTCTTGTTGGACCACTGAATGACCAAATACATTTGCACATCTACATCTACAAAGTACGATGCAAGGGAATGCTTGAATTGTGTCTTCCTGAGGAGTTTGGAAAGTTTGCAAAGGAGACAAGAAGGTAGGTATGTGACGGTATTGAGAGTATAGCTAAAGATAGGAAGATACCGGAAAGTGCTGAGAAGGTATGTGAAGGTCACAAAAAATGATATGTGAAGGTGTTGAGAGGACAAGCAAAAAGTTAAGGAATAGTGAGGAGATAGTCTGCAAGATTTGGCCCTCCTTACCATCTTAACTAAGAAGAGAGACAAAAAAATGCAGGCCTATAATATCTTCATTTTTTCTCCTTCCATTTGGTTTGTAACATTTTTGTCTGATGAAGAAGAAGCCAGTGGAGCTTCGAAAGCTTGCAACAAGTATAATATTGTGCATTTGGGTTGGCCAATAAAGGTATCACTGATGTATTATTATTATTATTATTATTATTATTATTACCATAACAACATGTAGGCATCTGATTAACGTCTCCAATTGCTTTTTCTCCTGTTTGGTTTGTAACATTTTTGTCTGATGAAGAAGAAGCCGGTAAAACTTCGAAAGCTTGCAACATGTATATTGTGCATTTGGGTTGGCCCAATAAAGGTATCACTGATGTATTATTATTATTATTATTATTATTATTATTATTATTATTATTATTACCACCATAACAACATGTAGGCATCTGATTAACGTCTCCAATTGCTTTTTCTCCTGTTTGGTTTGTAACATTTTTGTCTGATGAAGAAGAAGCCCATGGAGCTTCGAAAGCTTGCAACATGTATATTGTGCAATAAAGGTATCGCTGTTTGGTGGATTTTTGTTGTTACTGGATAAGGAAAAGATAAGGAAGAAAGGAAAAGAAGGGTATAAGAAGTAGGAGGTAGAAAGGAAGAAAAGGGAGAAAGTAATAAGTACGGTGCAAGGCAATAGGTATAAGGTGTAAGTAAGAGGAAAATATATATGGAAGGTGAAATGATGGGGAAACATGGAAAGATTAAATATGGGGAAAAATAGGAGATACTGGAATAAGTGTGGATAATAATAATAATAATAATAATAATAATGATATTTATTTGTACCCCGCCCCTCTGCTTAGCAAGAATCTATATTTGAATATGTAACCATGTATTGGATATATGTATTTATACTCAATTTAATTAAAGGAAACAAAAAAATATGGTATTGATATGAATTACTCAAGTAAAAACCAAAGAATGGTGTCTTCTTGCAGGGCAGAATGGGGTTGGAATAGATGGCTCCTTGGGGTCCCTTCCAAGGATAAGAGTCTCTGATTCTATATATTTGGGGACTCTCTTTTTTTGTATTTGATGTGTGGTAAGATGAAGATGGCATTAAATCACGTGGTTCAGTGTCTAAATGGTCTGCGTCCCTTTGTCTCCATGGACTGCCCAAAATGGAGGACTGGCCGGCTGTCCATTCCTTAAGAAAGTGCATGAAAGCCTAGCAAACTTTCCACTTTCTACATTTTGAGACTTGGTTGCTTTGGTCACTTTCCTCCGGCATGAAGCTCTGTCTATCTGGACATCTGGACTTTGTCCCGAGAGAGTCGAGGTTCATGTCCAGAGCCCAGTCCATTCGAAGGAGGTTGGAAGGCCACAGAAGGTCCAGCCAAGAGATGACCGACCGTCTGATGCCAACCTGGCTTTGGGGATCCAAGGAGCTGGCGGATGATGGTCAGGGAGAAAACCCACTTCATGGCACTGGCATTTCGGGGGTCACAGCCGGGGACTGACTTGGATTCAAGATGATATTTTTTAAATAGTGGCCATCGTCTTTCGCATTATTGATCAAATGGAAGGGAAGGGAAGGGAAGGAAGTGCCTACCTGGAGCTTTGGCCCTTCGCTCGGAGAATCAACGATGAGACAGAAGCGCATTGATCGGCTGCAGAAACGAGAGTCCTCCAAAGATTTCAAGGCGCAAGGCTTCAGGCAGACAAGGAAAATGGAAAGATCCAGACCCTTTTTGTTTTTGCATGCAAAAAAGAAAATAGAAATGTTTTTAGACAGGTTGCATAGCAATTCTAGACTCCAGAAAGCCAGTATTGCGAAGTTTGGACTGGTAGTACTCTAAGAGTTGTTGTTGTTGTTTAAATAATAAATAAATTTTTATTTATTTATTTGCATCCTGCTTTTCTACTATAATAGTAATCAAAGTGTGTTAAAACAAACCAATACAATGCATAAACAGTGCATAATCATATATCTTTACCCCCCACACACTCCCCTTAAAAAAGAATTGAATTTAGCACAGTTTAAAAATATAATCTGTTAAAAATCTATTAATAGCAATTTTCTATTGGGAAGAAAGGCAGCATAATACAAGTGTAAGGGGGTTTGTTTATAGCCGAGGAATTCTATTCTATTCTATTCTATTCTATTCTAAATAATCCATCTTGCCAAAGAATATCTCAGGATCAGGCCACCATAGTTTAGAGTTGACTCTGAAGACGCATAAGAACAGCAGCTCCAGAGAGCCAAACACAGTAATGGAGGTTTCAGCGTTGAACCAGAAGTTGGAGAGACCAAGGTTCGGATCCCTGCACAGCCATGGAAACCCATTGGTTGACCTTGGACAAGGCGCACTCTCTCAGCCTCAGAGGAAGAGTGCTGAGGAGACCATGGATGGCCAAAAAGACAAACAAATGGGTCCTAGAACAGGGCAGTTAACAACAACAAAGCAAAGAAGATGGATGGAATGGATCAATGGAGGAATGGATAGATAAATGGATGGATGGATGGATGGATGGTTAGATAAATGGATGGACAGATAAATGGATGGATGGATAGACAAATGGATGGATAGACAAATGGATGGATAGACAAATGGATGGATAGATGGATGGATGGATAAATGGAGGGATGGAGGGATGGGTAGATAAATGGATGGACAGATAAATGGATGGATGGATAGACAAATGGATGGATAGACAAATGGATGGATAGATAAATGGATGGATAGATGGATAAATGGATGGATAGATAAATGGAGGGATAGATGGATGGGTAGATAAATGGATGGATAGATAAATGGATTGATGGATGGATGGATGGATGGATAGATAAATGGATGGATAGATAAATGGATGGATGGATGGATGGGTGGGGAAGTTGTTGTGGGTCACAGCTGGTTTCCAGGGGCCTCAGGATTCAACAACGACAACGACAGCCTTTATTATAGTCAGCAACCCATTGAATACATGTGAAAAATACAGCAATACAATCTGGAGGATTGCAATCCCTGGGGTAAACAAAAGCCAGAGAACAGCTTCTGCTGCAGGAGTGGGAGGACATTATGTGCCGGTGTGAGGATTACTCTCCTCCTCCTTATCCTGTGCAAAAGATTTGGAAGGAACATCAAACGCGCCGCCAAATCCTTCTGCCGCCCGCCCTCCGTGGCCGGGTGCTTCCCTTTGCAAGATGACAACAACATCTTCCTGAGCTCCGCGCAAAGGAACTGCAAGAAAGCACCCCATAAGTAGCTTTAGGAAAAACAGAAAGCCCTGTGGAGTCATTTTGTGAAGGTGACTTTGAAGAGGGGAAAAGTATGGCTCGGTTTCCCTGAACAACTTTGGCGTGAGGATGCTGAATCTGTGGCACGGCGTTAGTGACCTCTGCATGCATTAAGTGACTCCATGCACTTATCTCCCGTGACCCAAGGGACCTATTCCTCTGAGAGTCACACACAACACATTGCAGTTATTCGTTATTCGTCCTGCATTACTTGTTGCAGATTGTGCATTGCATGTCTCACGTTGCACAAGGGGTGGCAAAATGTGACATGCTGCGCTCTTCTTCTTCTTCTTCTGCTTCGAGGTTGTCTTGCAGTTGGTGCAGTTGTGTTAACACGATGGGGATGCTGGGTTGCAGTTGTTGTGTGTGAGACCCAGAACTTGGAAAAGTTCCTCTCCAGGGCCATGGATCCTAAAATTCCCCCCCCCCCCCCAGCCATGACTTTGCCAGACTGTGCATAAAGCTTGCAGCCTGGAGGAGCCTTTCTTGGATCACAACTCCCACAATCCTTGAGCAGATACATGGCAATATTGTGCTTCAATGTGCGTAAATAACCCCCGAAAGCCAGTAAAAGGAACCTTCCCATGATCTGGCCACATCGCCTTTGCTGCGCTTGCTGCCTCCTACCATATAAGTCTCAAAAGCCAGGTCATTGACTGAATCCTAATTTCTAATTTCTTGGAATCATGCAACTGGAGAGGACGCAGCTTGGATGCTAGGCATGTTGGCTGGGGGGTTCTGGGAGCTGAAGTCCCCGAAGCCCAAAACTTCCCCAGTTCTCCTTCTACAGCTCTGGAGCCTGTGACTCCTTGAGTCCTAAAGGAAGGAAGGAAGGAAGGAAGGAAGGAAGGAAGGGAGAAGAGGAGCAAAGCCATTTACTCTTCGCTGGGTTTTGCAGAGGCCAGCTGACCGACGGTGCTTGCCGGTTCCCTGGACGTTATCACACCAGCGGCAAGAAAAGCGGCAAGGAATCAATCCAGAGCCATACCGGAATGATTCTGGTCGCGCAGCCGTAATTCCTCTTTGAAAGAGGAATTCAAAAGAGCTGGAATGATGCAGCGATGGTGCAAGGATGATGCAGGGATGGGTGGGGTTTGCTGCGACGTCGTCTGATCATGGAGGCAAAGGAACCGGAATGATGCAGTGATGGCGAAGGGATGGGGCTGCTTTAGACCCCGTGTGATAACGTCCAGGCCTTTCTGCATACAGGGAAGGGACAGAACAGATCCTGAATTATGACAAGATAGAAGACCATTTTTATATGGCCATGGCAGCCGGACCGTGTCCGACTGCTTCGTTCTCAGGGTCTGAGAGCGCAAGCGTTGCTCTTCAATGGCTGGAAATTTCCCAGCATCGATGGTTGTCTGCCTGTAACTTTCCATGATCTGCGTGGAAGAGCTGAGCTTGCATCCAAAGGACTCTATTGCAAACCTATACCCCACCGGGGCCTTGGTAATGGCAGTGGCGTTGCAACGGGATCGCAGGGATGGAAGGAGAGCTGCCTTGGCTCCGAAAGCGAAATGGCCCCATTATCATCTCACTGTGAACCTTGCTTCGCACAAGGGTGCCTTTGGATGAGCCTCCGAAGAGCAAGCTCCCTTGGAGCAGACCTTTGGAAAAGACGGCAAAAGCTCACTCTTGTCCGGTCTGATGCAAGGCAGGAAGGCTTGTGGTTCTTGTTGTGCCCCTTCAAGTCGTTTCCAATTTATGGCAACCCTATCACGGGGTTTTTCTTGGCAAGTTTTGCTCAGAGAGGGTTTTCCTTTGAGAGATTTTGACTTGCTGAGCAGGGATTCGAATCCTGGTCTCCAGAGTCATAGTCCGACATTCAAAGCATTGCACCACACTGGCTCCTAGGAGAAAGGATACTGCCTTCTTCTCTTGCTTGAACCAAGCAACTGGTATTCATGCCACCCGAAATGAAGATGGGAATGACAGTCTGTGTATTTGCTCCCAGAATCTGGCATTCAGAGAACATGCTACACCTGACATTTGAAGACCATTACCTCTTTCCCGAATTGACTTGACTGCACAACAAGCATCCGTGCGTCGGCATTGTGGCTTGGCTCCTGCCATGGGCTCTATCTGGGGCTACCCTTGAAGACTTTCTGGGAGCTTTGGTTGGTGCAAAACACAAGTGGTGCAAAACTGCTAACTGGTGCATGGAATCACAATCACATTCCTGAAAATCCTACAGACAAATCAAGATTTTAAAGCCCTGGGTGGTTTGGTTATCTAAGAAACTGCCCATCCTGTTATAAATTTCTTTTGAGATTGTCGTTGTCTGTGAAGGCCTGGTCGACAAGCACACAGGAGGAGATCACAATTTCTGTTTTTAGGAAGATGCACCGCATCACACCGTTTCTTTTAACTGTTTCGATGTTTCTTGATCACTGAATATTAGGATCAGTGTCTGGGCCAAAGAAGCTGTTTGTTGGGAGATGTGACAGATAGTACTGGGTCTCTCAGGCAGAGAAATCAAATTGCCAGAGCAGATGCTGAACAACCACCAGTCCCACATCCACACACACGGATGCACACACACTTACCTAGGCTCTAGCAGAGACAATAAGCAAGCTCAATTTTCTTTGCAAAATTTGCAACCCCCCCAAAAAAAACCCACAACCATGTGTAGCAGCTTTACTTACAAATTATTTTTGCATAGTCCAACACATGGAGAAGACAAAAGAAAGACTATGGCTGCATGTTAGAGTTAGGTGTGATAAAAGAGAGGGTGTGATAAAACCTAACAAACAAGAAGATGGAAACTAGCAAATATGCAATAAATGAGCCGAGTCGTGCAAAAGTTTCAGTCCAATTTTAAGTGCTAGGCTAAATCCAGCTAGTAAGAAAGCTGTTTATATCTGACGGTAGTTTCTTCCTACTGCCTTCCATCCCTGTGGGGTGGGGTATCTGTCTAATAATAATAATAATAATAATAACAACAATAATAATAATAATAATAATAATTTGTAACCCGCCCCTCTGCAAAGCAATCAGGGTGGCGTACAGCATTGTTAAAACAAAGAACAGTTAAAACAATGAGCTGAACCTATTTCAGGGTTAGGGTTTGCAGCACCTGGGAAAGTGGCTTTCACGATCAGACTAAAACCTGGAGCGGACTGATCGTCCCGCTGACATGGAAACCACCATCCACCAGTGTGTCTTCCACCGGCTCCTTACCATTCGGATGCGTCTTCTGTGGTTTTGCTGAGTTCAAATTCCTTGCATTTTCCACCCATTGACTCCAGCTTTGCTTTGCCTTGCGGCGTTTCATCGCTTTGTCAGTCGTGCCGTGTAGTAATTGTTTTTGCATGGGTTGAAGCATCCTTTCTTCCGTATCCCTGTTAAAGGAAGAAATCCACCATAAAATTTTCCTTCACTTCACTCTCCAAATTTCTAGCATTGCAGAGAGGTAGAAACATCGAATATCGTTCACTTTTAGATCTCATCCTCTTCTCTTTGCTGCGTTTGCCTTCCTTGGGTGGCTTTGCCTGCCACTTTTCTCGGGATGTTTAAATCCCATTTCTAAATGACCCAACGTTCTTGGAGTGCTAGAAATTTGGGGACCAAAATTTGGTGCAATCGAATTCTTATCTCAATGCCCAAATTTCCAGCATTGCATTGCAGAGAAGGGGACCTCAACATTTTATCCCACCAAGAATCCCTCTCCTCTTTACTCTCTTTGCCTTCCCTTGCAAACTCTATCTGCTCCTTTTCTTTCGATACCTGAACTCCATTTTTAAAATATCTGATAACTTTAATTTCTGGCAATGTTAGAAAGTGGGGGACAGAAGGGAAATTTCGTTCTTATTCTTATTTGGGAAGAGGCAATGGCCTCATCCTCTCCTCCGTATCTACGCTCGAATTTTACGAAAGGGACCTTAGATTTTGAGCAAAACTCTACCGACGAAAAAGTTCCACTGAAAAGGGAACAAACTTGAAAGTTTTCATCTCTCATTCTTCCAACGTCTTCCCAAATTTTCAGACATTAGCCCAGAGCCATCTCTGTACCTTTGAATATTGTCTATGTTTTTCCTACCATCTGATCTTAATTATTATTATTATTATTATTATTTTTAGAAAAAGAAGCTTTTATTCAGAAGATGTTATTCAGTAAATAGTTTTGGAGCTCCCAGCTCAGAAATGTCTGCAGTTTTTGATTCTAAGTGGGAACACGCAGGCTGTAGGCAATGTGCAAATATAATAATGATTTTACGTCGCATGCGTTGTATTTATGCGCTATCCTTTTGTGATTCTGTGTCGCTCCTCGAAGAGCGCCCTGAGAGTTTCCATAGACTGAAATGTTTTGGGCTTTCCAGCTAATAAAAGACCTTATTCGAAGCATCTTCAGACATGTCTTGGATACTGCAGCATCATCTCCAGGGTTTTAGATTATTTTAGATATTAAATTATTTTATGCACATCTTTAGGTTATGGTGGCTAGCATTGGTGGCTGCTGGATCTGTCCCAGGTTTTTGCTAGCTTTAATGTCTGGGATGTAAGTAGCCACGCCATCCTCTGCCATCACCA
Source organism: Phrynosoma blainvillii (assembly GCA_026167975.1). Taxonomy (NCBI): domain Eukaryota; kingdom Metazoa; phylum Chordata; class Lepidosauria; order Squamata; family Phrynosomatidae; genus Phrynosoma; species Phrynosoma blainvillii. Next base: position 15,081,464 of record JANUYF010000014.1, read on the forward strand.
CCATTGCCTCCAGCTCTCTAGGATGCATTAATAGAAGTATAGTCTCTAGATCAAGGGAAGTAATAATAGTGCCACTGTATTCTGGTGCTTTGCTCAGGCCTCACCTGGAATATTATTGTGTCCGGTTCTGGCCATCTCAATTCAAAAAAGGATGTTGAAAACCCGGAGCGTGTCCAGAGGAGGGTGACCAAAATGGCGAAGGGTCTGGAAACCATGAAGCCCTCTGAGGATCAGGTATGTTTAGTCCCTGGAGAAGAGAAGGTTAAAGGGAGACATGGGAGCAATGTTTGAATATCGATGTTTTCTGCTGTTCCAGAGACTCAGACATGGAGCAACGGGTTCAAACTACAGGAAAAGAGATTCCACCTCAACATTAGGAAGAACTTCCTGACAGTAAGGGCTGTTCAAAAGTGGAAGACGTTGCCACAGAAGGTAGTGGAGTCTTTAAAACAGAGTGTGGACGGGCATTTGTCGGGGGTGCTTTGATGGTGAATTCCTGCATGGCAGAAGGGGGGTTGGACTGGATAGCCCTTGGGGGTCCCTTCCAACTCTGGGATTCTATGATTCCTAGATTCCAAGTGGGAGCAAAGCACATGGATTCAACACTTCTCCCTCTGCACCTTACCCCTCGTCATTGTCATTCCTGGTTTGGTGAAAACGCACTCTGCACAAGCTCAGAGGGATGTGCTTCATTCTTGTTACACCCAGGAGGACTGGGCTGAAGACAAAGGCTTGCCTGATTCCTCCGACAACCAGCCTGTCTCCCACACAAGACTCTTTTTATACCGTCCTACGGACATGACAGCCCATCACCGCCCGAGACAGCATCCCTTGCCGGCGGATCTGAATTATGAGGAGCTTAATTGACTTAGGCAGTGGGCCTTTTTGCATCTAAGTGACTCCAAATCCTAAAGACTGGGGAAGAGAGTGCTTTCTTTCTTTCTTCTTCCTATTGCTAAATGAAATGAGATCTGATGGGCAAACTGGGACCGGCGTGGAGGATCTGATGGTCAGGAGAAAACAATCCCTAATGGAGTTCTGGCAGGCTGCCTCCACTCAGGTCCCTCTTTCCCTCCCTCCTTTTCTCTCTCTTTCTCTTTTTCTCTCTCTTTCTTTCTCTCTGGATCTGCTGCTGCTGCAAACCCAGAAAACCTCTATCCCTTCCCAGAGATGCAAGCAGAGAGATGTGTTATGGAGGCATGGTGTTCGATTGCATTTCTCTGTGCTCCTTGAAGGTCAACTAAAAAGGCTCAGTTGGGTCCAAAGTCTGGCTTTTTGGCCCATCATCATCATCATCACCATTATCAGTATTAGGGAGAGAAACCCTTTGGGGAAGAGATCCTTTCTCCAAAAAAAATCCAGCCTGTTGAGTTTCTTCTGCCTCTGTAGCCGATGGCAGGCCATATATATATATATATATATATATATATATATATATATATATATATGGCATTTCAAAGCCTAGGGACCATGGCATCCCTAGGGCTGGCATCAGGAGCCCTGCTTTGCAGACCTAGAAGGTTTTTCCCATGCAACAGAAGCACTGGTTTGCAGACCTAGAACATTTTGCATGAGATGAGAAGCTACCTTCGCATCTCTGGAAGGAAGGTTTTGCTTGGAACAGGAGCTCCGCTTTGCAGACCTGGAAGTTTTTCCTCCCATGGAACAGAAACACTGGTTTGCAAAACCTAGAAGATTTTGCATGAGACGAGAGGTCTGCTTTGCAGGCCCGGAAGGTTTTTTGGCATGGAACTGAAGCACTAGTTTTCAACCTCATCCCCCCCCCCAACTACCACCGACGCCGGTCTGCGACTCAAAGTGACTTACAACATTTAAAACAGGTGCAGCTACAAGTTGGCATCCTACAAAAAATGAGAATATAAGATTCTATCTGAATTATTTTTTACAGATGCTCAGTGGCCACTAGCCATTGGGACTGTTGCATGGCACAAATCTGCCCCCTTCAAGGGTTAAAAAGGTTCCCCTCTACGCTGTGGGTTCCTTTCTTTCTGATGGACTCTGGCTGCCTTGCCTTTCCCTGCCCCATAAGCACCTCTTCTCCTTCCTCAGTCTTTCTCCTGCCAGGCCCTGCATTATTCTCCCCACGTCTTGTTCTCTTCAAGGGAATCATAAATAAGACATGAGAGGAGCTAAAACAGAAGGAAAGGAAAGAGAAGGCATCAAATCTTCTATTCTGCTTTGTTGCAAATCGTATCTCTCTGCTGGCTTTTTGCCTCGTGGCTTTGACCCATTCAACCCTCAGTCCTCTGCCTGGGATGGTTTGCTAGATGGTTTGTTTTGCAAGATGGGAAGCGGGTTCATCAGTTACCATAAAAACCCATCTTTCTAGCCTCCCAAGGAAACCGGAGAGGGCTTGAAGATGGATTTTCCAGGGAATTGGAAACTCTAGACACAGCCTTGCGGGTGTCTTCCATTTGGAGCTAGCCTACATGCTTAAAATACTCCTCATTCCACTCAACTAGAAGGTGATCCAGCCACCCGTGATCCACAAGAGTTTGGGCTTCATAAGAGAACCTCTCCCCAAAACGCATTGAGAAAAGGCTTTGCAGTTTTTACTGGAGTATCTGCTGAAATCTGCAGAAAGGCACATTATCACATGCCTTCAGATGGCCGAGCCTTTCTGGAAGAAGAGGGAAGGTGGTGCCATGCCCTGTCTCCCGGACCCTGAGACGGACTCTGAGCTCTGATGTAGAGCCTGAGAGCTCAGAGGACATGCCAGGTCTCCCAGCAGCCACAGGAGTGGAGTTCCCAGCAGCCACAACCCTCAGAGGAAGGTGTGGACTTACCTATACCTGCCCCAGCCAACAAAGAAAGTTGTGGATGCTTGGAACGCTAATATAGGAAGTTTGCTCCATGGGCCACAAAATTGGAGTCTCCCTTCCTACTTCTGCAGGGCCAGGAGGATCTGTCTGGTCCTCCTTCCACTTTGGAGGCAGGCAACCAAGGCCAGATCTCTCCCTCGACCCGCAGTTCCCAAACACCGGAGTTGTGGGGTGGCTGCCCGTCTGGGGGTGACAACGCAATGGGGTGACGCCAACCCTAGCATCACAGACTTGGAGGAGGCTACAAGGGCCATCCAGTCCAATCCACTCTCAAAGCACCCATCCAACCTCTGCTTAAAGACCTCCAAAGAAAGAGACTCCATCACACTCCACTGCCAAACAGCTCTTACCATTGGGAGGTTCTCCCTAAGGATGCAAGCTTGGTGTCGGATCTCACCAGGGTCTCCCACCATCGGAGATCCTTCCTAACCGCCTTCCCTTCCCCTAATTTCCTCATGGCATCCTTGGGAGGGGAAACGGGGATGCTCCATTAAGTGCTTCTCTGCATGGCTGATGCACCACCGTAAGTGCACACTTGTGTTATCCTCTGGGTGTGCCAAAAACGCTTTCAGTGACACATCGACTCAGATCTCTTCCTCTTCCCTGTTAAGGGAGGGATCCTTCCTGTCAGGTATTGTGCCTATGGATATCATTTATTAAACCTCTGGCCCAGCTGAAATGTTCTGCTGAAGGGCAAAGCCCTGAAACCTCATCATGGAAAGAAAGGCTGGTTAGAGGCCTTGCAAGGCTTGCATACAGAACAGAGTGCCTTCTCTCTCTCTCTTCCTCCTCCACCTGAAACCTTAATCTCCCTGATGGCCTTTCTCTGTTTAAAACAATTTGTCTTAAGCGGAGAGGTCTCTCTCTCGCACTCCCCACTCTCTTTGTCACACTGAGTTAGCCGTCACAGCTCGCATTTCACAAAGGATGGAAGGGACTGAAGTGGGAAGGTGGATCATGGGAGATCTAGGCTCATGCCTCTCCTCCGGTGGACAGCTTGGCAGGACTGGCAATCCCATGAGCCACTGGGAGGGACACAGGAGTCATACCGCTATGGCAAGGGGGACCTCAAAACCCACAGCTTACATGCCCTCTCAATCATAGAATCATAGAGTTGGAAGGGACCCCAAGGGCCATCCAGTCCAACCTTCTACCATGGAGGAATACATAGAATCACAGTTGGAAGGGACCCCCAAGGACTATCCAGTCCAACCTTCTACCATGGAGGAATACATGGAATCACAGTTGGAAGGGACCCCAAGGACTATCCAATCCAACCTTCTACCATGGAGGAATACATAGAATCACAGTTGGAAGGGACCCCAAGGACTATCCAGTCCAACCTTCTACCATGGAGGAATACATAGAATCACAGAGTTGGAAGGGACCCCAAGGGCCATCCAGTCCAACCTTCTACCATGGAGGAATTCATAGAATCACAGAGTTGGAAGGGACCCCCAAGGACTATCCAGTCCAACCTTCTACCACGGAGGACTACATAGAATTACAGAGTTGGAAGGGACCCCAAGGGCCATCCAGTCCAACCTCATTCTGCCATGCAGGAAGACACCAACAAGCCCAGTGACACTCACTCAGGGTCTTTATTTTATGTCTAGAGAAACCTCAACTAGACAACTGGACATTACAGCGGTTAAAATGGCTGCAGGGTGAGTTTCTGGGGGAGGCATAAGGATCTGGGTAGTTACTGGATAAAGAGCCTAGAAGACGTTCATCTGGGAGATATAGGATGCAATCCTGTACAGCTCAGCCTTCCTAGATGGAGCATGAGTGCCGAACAGTCTAATAACTGCAATTAACATTAAGGTCCCTGCAGTGTGTTTGCCCAAGCCATGGCTTCTTGGAGGGACTTGGAGCTGGCAAGGGCGCCCTTTGCTCAAAGTATCAGGGCAGCAGACGGTACAAAATCCCAACCCTAAAAACAAGCCCAGAGAGCCAGCAAGGCAGCATTGCACATTCATGGAGCAGATAAAGCCAAAAGCAAAAGTTGCACACAGCAGCTGCAATCCTCAGTATAGTAAAGAACTACAGCATCCTAGACCTGGAAGACACCCCAAAGGCCATCCAGTCCAACCCACTTCTGCCATACAGGAATACATCATCCAAGCCCTCCCTGTGACAGATGGCTATCCATCCTCTGTTTAAAGTCCTCCACCAGCCTCCAAGGCAGCAATGTCTTCGAATGACAAACAGGTCTTACCATCAAGAAGTCCTTCCTAATCTCTTTTCCTGTCACTTGAATCCATAGTCTGGACTGAGTCTTCCTGCATGGCAGGGGGTTGGATTGGATGACCCTTGGGGGTCCCTTCCAGCTCTTCTAGGATTCTATGAAACTGTTTTAACCGGGTATCTATAAATCCATTTAATACAGTATCAGCACAGATAAACTAAAACAGTCAGCGTCAAATAAGCTGCACGACTTAGCAATGGTTAAGAGCAGAAATCAGCGTGTGGAATATATATTTGACCCACGTGGCCTTCATCAGCAAGAAGAGGGAAAATGCCAGCGACGTGAGAGTCATAGAAAAAGAATAGGAAGAAGCAGAAACCAAGATCTTTGAAAACAGTCCTTTCATGTTAAAAATGTTCTTTGGCATTATAACAGATTGGCTTCAATCTGGGTTGTGGCTTCATTTATGACAGAGGCCAATGTGGACCTTGGACTGGAAGAAAGACAGAATATAAAGGGGACGGATGGATGGATGGACAGATGGGTGCATATATATATATATATATATATATATATATACACTTAAATACATACTAGGGATGGAAACAATATTGAAAATTATTTGCAAAAGTGGTTAGTCTTAAATGTACATTCATATATACATGCACACTTATTAAAAGCATTAAGATCTTATCGCACTTTTAAGAATAGCCACTTATTTTTAACATAAGCTTTTTATGTATTTGAATCTGTAACATATAAAATTTAGAGCCAGCATGGTCTAGTGGTATAGTGGCCTAGACTCCCGAAGGTCAGTGTTCGAATCCCACACTTAACCATGAGCAAGTCACACTCTCTCAGCCTCAGAGAAAGGCAATGGCAACCCCCCTCTGGAGAAATCTTGCCAAGAAAACCCCATGATAGCTTTCCCTTAGGGTTGCCATCAATTGCAAAAAGTCCTGAAGGCACACAGCAGCAGCACAGAAAAGTCAGACTCCAATGGGTCATTAGTGTTAAATTAATTAAATGACGTAGGAAGAAAGGGAGAGAAATATACAGGCAAACAGACAAGACAGATGATGTGATAGTAACCTTTCGGATTAATCTTTTTATTTCATTTTGGGGACTGCGTTCCCCTCCATCTCTCTCTTTGATGGTTGCAACCATCTCCCAGAAAAGCTTGGCAGCCTCCTGCCTTCATTAAGACTTTGCTGCCAAGTCTTTTGGTTCCAGATTCAGATTTGGAAGATCGACAAAGAAGCTGAGAAACCTGGTGCAAAAACAAACCCAAACACCAGATTTCTTCAGCAGCTTTTTTTTTTTGCGACAGAGACATCTGCCTTGTCCTCTTGCCATGGAAAAAAGAGAAAGACAGAGAGAGAGAGTCTTTCCTTGTCTTTGGATTTGGAAGAGAAAGTATTTTGGGTCACCTTTGTTCAGGCACCTGTTTCAGGTAGGGCTTGAAAAGATATTTAAAATTTTTTAAAAATGAGTTTCTTGAGTATCAAGGAAACTGGGAAGGAGAATCATGGATGGATTGGGAATATTTGGTCTCCAGGAGTTTTGTTGTTATTGCTGTTGTGTGCCTTCAAGTCATTTCCAACTAATGGTGACCCTAAGGTCAGTCTATTCTGCCCCAAAAAGGGCTTTTCAGAAAGAACAACACCAACCTCTCTAATATCTAATATCTCACAGGTTCTGGAAACCATGCCCTATGAGAGCACCTTAGCAGAGGCAATAAACAAGCTTAACTTTCTTTGCAAAACATCTGTAATAGCTTAACTTACAAGTTACTTAGGCACAGTCAAACACATGGTCTAATGCAGGGGTCCCCAAACTATGGCCCGCGGGCCGGACACGGCCCGCCGAGGCCTTCCTACCGGCCTGTACAGTGTCCCGCCGCAGCTGCCACTCCTGCCGCCGCCACCACTCGCACCCGTCACCGGATGCCATTTTGGCTTCCAAAATGGCATCCAGAGGTGTGCGCATCTAGCCCCCCGGAAGATCTGGGTGCCAGCGAACCGGCCCCCGGATCAAAAAGTCTGGGGACCCATGGTCTAATGGAAAAGATAAAAGGAAGGTAAAGGATGAGATACATCTGGTTTGACTGCAGTACATGCAAGAGAGATCTAGGAGTCTTAGTGGACCACAAGCTAAACATGGGCCAACAGTGTGATGCGGCGGCTAAGAAAGCCAATGCAATCCTAGGGTGCATCAATAGAAGTATAGTGTCTAGATCGAGGGAAATAATAGCACCACTCTCTTCTGCTTTGGTCAGGCCTCCTCACCTGGAATAATCCTGTGTCCAATTCTGGGCACCACAATTCAAAAAGGAGGTTGAGAAGGTGGAACGTGTCCAAAAGGAGAGTAACCAAAATGGTGAAGGGTCTGGAAACCATCAAGCCCTCTGAGAAGTGACTTAAGGAGCTGGTTAGGTTTAGCCTGGAGAAGAGATGGTTATGGGGTGACATGATAGCCCTGTTTAAATATTTGGAGGGAGATCATATGGACTGAGGATGGAGGAAGCTTGTTTTCTGCTGCTCCAGAGAATAGGAAACAGAGGAATGGATGGAAGCTCCAGGAGAAGAGATTCCAGCCCAGCATTAGGAAGAACTTTCTGGTGGTAAGAGCTGTTCAACAGTGGAAGGTGCTTCCTTGGAGGATGGTGGAGTCTCCTTTGGAGGATTTCACGCAGAGAGAGGCTGGATGGCTTTCTGTCCCAAGGAGGGCTTGGATTGCGTCTTCCTGCATGGCAGAAGGAGGTTGGACTGGATGGCCCTTGGGGGTCCCTTCCAGCTCTATAGTTCTATGGTTCTAAGGTGCTGGAAATGTTTAAAGCAGGGCTGATCAACTGTGGAAGTCTAGGGAGCTCAGAAACCTAGAAAGGCCACTGCAGAAAGCAACCTTGTATATATCCCCATGAGCTTTTCCTTCTCCTGTTTGCCTTTCCTTCCATCTTTTGTGAGCCACTGTTGCAACGACTCTTGGCCACGCAAGGCCACGATCTTTATCTGACATCTAAATAAATAAATAAATAAATAAATAAATAAATAGCAGGGTGTGTTTTCCTCCTCCGTCTCCATTAATAAAAACACCCCGGACAACGCAAAACAAATCTCCATAGGATCTTTCATCCGCTCGGGTCATGATTGCTCTTTTCGTAGCCTTGGCTCAACGCTCACTTAATTTTATTTATTTATGCATTTTTTTTTAATTTATTCATGTCCTCTTATTTATTTATGCAGTTTTGCTATATTTATCAACCACCCTTCGGCACACAAAAAAACCCAAAACACCAATCCCTTGGCGTCTCGCGCAGTGGAAACCAATAAGAGCAAACTCAACAAAACAGGCTACCTTAAAGGCAGAGAGAATTGTCTGAAGCGCGCATCGTAATGAGAGCAGGAATTTTATTAAAAAATAAAACACTACACATAGTTGGGGAATTGGACGATCGGGGAGGGTTTGGTTGCCACCTTCACATCATCTGCTATCGTCACGCTAGACTTCTAGGGAATGCACACACCTCTTTGGATGGATTTATGGCAGGGGTAGGCAACCTTTTTTCCCCTTTAAGGGCCAAGGAGGGACTTCAGCTCCCAGAATCCCAGGAGCTATTGCCCAACATGGGACTATTATAGGCCAACATGGCTGAGGCTTCTGGGAGCTGAAGTGCCTCCTTGGCCCTTAAAGGGGGGAAAAGGTTGCCTATCCCTGATTTATGGCTTTCTCAGGACCTGTCCTCTCAAATCCCAGAGTCCACAGGTGGTACCTGGCGGCTTCCATACAGGTGGAAAGTGAATCTATTTCTTCTTCTTCATGTTAACTGCCCTGGAGTCAACCTCAGCTCATAGTGACCCCATGGACGAGGCATCCCCGAGCTCCTCTCTCCTTCATTGCTCTGCTCAGGTCTTGCAAATTCATGCCCACGGCTTCCCTGGTTGAGTCCCTCCATCTGGCATCTGTCCTTCCTCTCTTTCTTCTCCCTTCCAAATTTCCCAGCATCATTGTCTTTCCCATCGAAAAGGTGTATTGTGAGATTTTATTGTTGTAAGCCTCCCCGATTGCTTCGGTAGAGGGGCGGGATAGAAATAATAATAATAATAATAATAATAATAATAATAATAATAATAATAATAATAATGTCCTTCTCTAGTTGGGACTAACCAACAGGATTATACCCATGGCTACATTTTCTAATATTCTACATCAGGGGTAGGCAACCTTTCCCCTTTAAGGGCCGAGGGACTTCAGCTCCCAGAATCCCAGGAGCTATAGGCCAACATGGCTGAGGCTTCTGGGAGCTGAAGTCCCTCGGCCCTTAAAGAGGAAAGGTTGCCTGCCCCTGGTCTACATTATATGACATGCATCCCCCCCCTCCCCCAAATCAATCAATCATAACGACTATATTTGGTGCAATAAATAAATATATCCCCAAGTATGTAACATCCCTCCAAGAAAAACCCAACAGGACTTGCTCTCTCATGGTGATCATTTCTTTCCTTATTTTTCATATGATCCAAGAGAAAGAGAGAGAAAAGGGAGGAAAATTGTCTTGGCCATGAGAGATCAAGACTTGCTGGTTTTTGTTTGCTTTTCTTAAAAACCGCACCGCCTTGAGAGAATTTCGTCACGCGACGATGGGCTCCGCTAGAATTCACATCCCTTTCTGGGAATCTTTAAAATCCAGACAGAAAGGGCTCCGGCAAAAGAGCATCTGTGAGATGAGGATGAGCAAATAGCTGGAGAAGGATAAAATAAACTGGATATATACATCCATCATTTCACAAAAATAGACGCCGGCAGCATCTGTTTGCGTTTTTGAGCTCCTTCCCCGGGGGCTTGACTGTTTGTCACAAAGCATCTCCTATTATTGGGAATCTGTGAGCCTCGCATCCAGCCCTTGGTTCAAATTCCACGTTGACGAACTAATGGTGTGACCTGTTTCTTGGCCGTCTTTTCTTTTTTGGTCAATGGGGGGGGGTTCATCCCTCCCTTCTTCAAGGCGAGCGTTTGGCAAGCGTCTCACTCCATTTGGAGACGTGGAGCATTTCATCATCCTCGCTTCCTAAGGAAGTGGCCTACATTCTGCTGCCGAGGAGCATCATCCCTCGTCCTGGGAGACATCCATCAAAACATTGCCATTTCCTCTTAGCTAATTTTCCTTGGCGTCAGCTTAACTCTTTGAAGCTCTTTCATTTGGTGATCTCTTTCTCTCTGTCCCTCAGATTTTGCTCCCGGTTTCTCAAAAACCATTCCTTCCAGCTAGAGAGGATGACCAAGACCGTTCCCATTTTAATACAAAGGGATCCCATTTGCAATTCTGGGACTAATCCATAAACCAGAACTTGATCTTTCCTCGTCTTTGAAAAGGCCGTTCTCTGATCTATTTTTTTTACACATATAAAGAAATTAGACAAATCTAGATGAAGGTGGTCGTGGCTCTGCGACCGTTGCAAACTAGAGGTCCCTTGGGGTTCATATGGGAGCTTCTTATGGAGGTGCCATACATAAAACGACAACAATAACAACACCAACAACATACAAGGAGGTGTTGAAAAGTTCTTGGCCCAACTTCCCAAAATCTGGGCATACTTTTGTCACCTGAAAGAGTGTGGTGTTGCATTGTACATTTGAAGAAACCCGTGTGTCTCAAAAGCTTGCACAGAGAATCTTGTTCCATCACGATGGGCCCAATTGAAGAAGGCCTTTCTGCAAGATGGACGCCTGCTTCGGTGGCTTTGCTTCTCTGTCCAAGGTGCTGAAGTCCCTTTTCTGGTGCTGTTACAAGACCATCGGACCAGAAACCGCTCAAACAATCCTTCTGGCTCCAAAGGCACGGCTGCGGGCAACGATCCAACCCATTATGCCTTAAAACGCTGCCTGAAGAGCCCGGGAGACGTCTGCATGCCTCCTCCGCCGCAGGATTAGGAGTGATTTAATCTCAAATCAAGCCTTGTTACATTTTTTCCCCTTCCTCCTTGTTTTTGTGATTATGGATGATGTGCTGACAAACTGCTTTTTAATTTGTCTTGCTGTAATAAAAGAAATATAGGGTTTCTGGGCTCTAGGAAGTCCTTTCTGAGTCTGCTTTTTGAAAACAGCAACAACTAGGAAGCTGCTCTTGATACTGAGATGGGAGGAACCGAAAGAGAGAGAAAGAGGCGAGGAAGGCCAAAAGGAATACAGTTTGGGAAGAACAAAAGAAAACATAGTTTAGGGGCTTAGATTTGTCTGATCTCTCCTCTACAGCTCCCCTTGCCACTTTCCTCTGGAAACATATGGAGCGACTTCTGTATGGTAGGCAAAGGAAAACCCAGCAGATGGTATTTGCCGACGCCGGGAGGGAAGAAATTAGGAAAAGAGGGAAGATCTCAAAAAGGCAAGTCAGCATTGTTGGCTGTAAACATTCAGGTCTGAACACACCTGAATATGGGTCCAGGGCGCCCACCGAATAAGAATCCTATCCCCCCTTTACAATGACGTTTTCCTTCCATCCCCAAATTTCTAGCATTGCAGTAACTTAAAACGTCTGGGAAACACTTAGGCATAGAGGTAGGTATCCAAAGAGAGGTCCAGCTTGGTGGAATGGTTTGGGCATTGGATTAGGACACTGGGAGACCTGGGTTCGAATTCTGGCTCGGCCATGGAAACCCACTGGGAGACCTTGGCCAAGTTGCACTCTCTCAGCCTCAGAAGATGGCAATGACCAATGATGGCCATCAGTCACAGGGTGATCTTTGACTGTAAACTGAATTTACACAATCATAGCTCGCCTACAGGAACCAGGAATTGTTGATTTTTTAAGCACAGACACACTTTGCTATGAACTGCTTTGACCAGTATCCGATGATGGCTTTGCACATGTGGAATAGTAAGACCCAGCAAACTGTGAGGACCATTGCCTTGCAATGCCTTGCAGCATTCTTTGTAGAAACACAGGCCTGGCTCCCATTGCCAATCCCTGTTGAATCAATGGGGTTTATGGATGGATTGACTGTCAGGGATGATGGGAGTTGTAGCTCTACACCTCTGGCTCTAACTCACCACCTTGTTATGCAGCAGAGCTGACCAGCTTTGATCAGTGGTTGATGCTTCTTTCCCAAGCAGCAGAGTTTCAGAGAATAGGCTGAAGACCCTGACAAACTCTCCAAGCCTTCTCTCTCTTCTTCCTGAGATGTCTCCAAACTTCTCCAGGATTCTTCTGGTTCTTGTATCTTCCCTCAAGACACCAGACAACTCAGTAGTCTTATATAAAAGATCTACTTTATTCTACTATATACATAAATACTATATGCCCTACAAATCACAATCTCTACACTTCACAATATCTCCAAAACTACTCCACACTACTCCACAATGTACATTAGCAAACATTGCAATTTATAGCCATTGTTAGACACCACCCACCAGTCAGTTTCCAGCCAGTGGGTGTGTACATACATCTTGATTGGTCCACATAGATCATCCCATACCTAAGACCAACCCAAGTGTTTCATCACTTTACCTTGACCACTTAATGAGTCTCAGGTGTTTGCAATCTATCACAGGTGTTCTCAATATACCTTCTATAACTTTGTCCTTGGCTCTCAAGGCTTCTTAATTATATTATCTTTTTCACCTGTGTAGCTTCATGACTGTTCCTGCTTAGTCACTGTGACTATCACATACATATTTTATTTCTATTACTGTATGTCCCATGTTGCATTTTCCTTAACATTGACTATGGATTTAATGGGTTCACTCAAGTTGGGACTCACTATCAAGTTTCAGGTCAATGTCTGTCTCTCTCACTGAAGCCAAGAGATCCTTGCAGCAACTCAGAGCAAAATATATTTGACAAGATGTTCCTTCCAACTCAAATGGGCAAAATGATTGCAATTGCAGAAGTAACCATCCAGCTGTCCTTGGGTGTGTAATGACAGTTACAGGAATTAGCGGCCTTGAGGACTCCGAGGTGGAAAAGTGGGACATCAATCCCATCAATAAACAGATAAAGCAATCAAGGTTCCTTCTCTTATTTTCTTCCAGAGAGAGAGAAGAGAGTAAAGAAAAGAAACCACTCATCTTTATCTTGCCTAAGCTAAGTGGCAGAGGATTTAAAAGAGATTTTCTATCAGACACTCCTTTCCTTTTATCTCCCACTAGCGTGTATCTTAGGATCAAGACCCTCAGCTCTTCTAAGCAAGCATGCAAAGAGTAAGCCATAAAATAAAGAAAACTCCAGCTTAAGGCGCTGAATCCCACCTTCTTCAACTAAAAGGGTTATGTCGCAGAGTTATACATCTGCCAATGCACCGTTAAGTAGGGGATGCGGGAGTTTCCTAAAACTAGAAGCGTAAGGAATAGCACCAGATGTTTTCTTCAAAGGAGGATGCAATGAGAGACATCCAGAAGCTAAAGTGGAATAGAGGGGCATCAATAGGGGATGCGGGGGAGAATGGACACCTCAAATGGGGGTGAACGCCTGGTGGGGTGGTCACTCCTATCCATTCTCCACCAGCCAATACACCTCTGCCATCCGTCATCTGTGGCCACTGCTGGAGATAATACTGCCACTTGGATGCTCTTTCCAAGTCTGGCAGAACTGTTGGCTGGACATGAAAAAGGCTGCTGGGTAGGGACAGCAGCCCACCCCCAACAAAGGCCATTGGTGGGAAGGGGCTGCCTTCCTGGTCTGGAGGGTCAGCTGGCTGGGCGGGAAAGGAAGTCCCTTCCTTTTCCTGCTTCCTGACATCCTCTCCAGACCTGGAAAAGGCTGCCCACCGTGGCAGAGGAGACCTATCTGGTGGAGGGGTGTGTGTCTTAGGGTGCCAGCATACGTTACCACCAACTCTGGTGACACCACCATTGGAATGATATTCCAAGCTCTCTGCTTCTTTCTGCTTTGCTTCCTAGATAGTCTAACTTGGGAACGAACCAACGTTCCTTGGGTGAACTGTCCATGGCACTGAAGATGCCCAGTTACCCCAAGAGGATGCCAACACTGAGCTGTCCATGGTCCTGAAAAGTACCAGCAACCCAGTCCAGATGCCAACAGCGAGTCGTCCATGGTCTTGAACACAGTCAATAACTCAGCCTGGATTTCAACACAGCTGTCTGTAGTCCTGAAGAACACTATCAACTCAATGTGGACGCTGAGGTCTCTCTGGCCTTAGTGGACCCCAGTGTACATGTGTCATGGATCTGTGATAGTTGAGTTGCCATCCTGTTAGTGACGTACCCAGGCATAAATCCAAGTACTGAAGAGGTTGGTATTCTCTTCCTTCTTCTGCAATGACGAAAGAGGATTCGCTGTTTTGCCCAGGTGAGTCCTGGGGGCTCAGAAGGGAGCTGTGTCTAGGAAAGGTTTGTGCCGCACTTGGTGACATGCCATCCCAGCTTTAAAGTGCAAAGGCCAACTCTTTGGTTGGCTCTGAAAGCATAGGAAGCACATCTCAGATCAAAGATAGTCCAAAATGTTCCCTGAAGACTTTCCTTTCCTTTCCTTTCCTTTCCTTTCCCTCCCTTTCCTTAGTTTCTTCTTCTTCTTCTTCTTCTTCTTCTTCTTCTGCAGACAGTTAAGTGGCAAAAGGAGAATGAGAAATGGATTGCTCTTTAAAAAGTTAAGTGCCTATATAAAAGGAAGGTTTTTACAGGAAGGAAATTAAAATGGAGGAAGATGCATTAACGATAACTGAGAGAGATTGAGAAGCAGAGAAAAAGCACCTGCCAACCTGCCTCCTCTCTCCATTCATCAGATGGCATGAAGAAGGAACAACCTCCCCAGAATGCTTCGCTCTCTCCATCCCTTATTGGCTGAGGACCTCACCCTCCTGACCAATGGCTCCCCTGGCATCTGGGCCATTCGGTGGCGCTCTTTCCCAGGAGGCCCTTTTGAACAGCTGGGCAGCTCTTGGAGCCTGGAAGGGCACCGCCAACCTGCTTCTGAAGGTGAACCATTCCTTTAATGGGGTTGCTTTAAGCCTTCCTTGTTTATGGGCAATCGGCTTGTGCAAGTGGCAATAACCTGGGAGAGAGTTATGGCGGCTGTCAGGGAGAAAAGGAGAAGGAGCGCCAGCTCAGCAGCGGTGCTTAGGAGCCATCCGAGGGATCTGCATCTGACCAGACAATTAGGGGCAGCCATCAATCTCTCATTTTAAACACCATTCATTTGCTGTCGCTGATACCCACAGGAGCTGGAGGCAAAGTCTCCTCCGTCTTATCAATACCAGGCTTGGGGAGCATTGCAAGAGCTGACGCAGCCTGTGAAAGAGGCTGTAATAGGCACCATAACCTGCTCAGGCCCCCTCTCCTTGAAGAAAACTACAACTCATCCTGAACAGGGCAGCTAACAGGAAGCACTTTGCCACATGTGGCCAGGCTGTGGAACTCACTGCCACAAGGTGTTCTTGGATGGCTTTACAGGGAACATGGGGAAATGTGTGGACAGTAATGGCTGATATCCAGGATGGCTATAGATCACTCCCCAGTGCTGGCTGGTGGCTCTTATGTCTATGGGGCAGTGAATCCACTTCAGGCTGAACTCCATTCCTAAACAGATTCAGAAACTCGATAGCCCACTATCCCACTGTTGATTTTTCCCTACTTGTTCTCTGAACAGAGGCCAGAATCCTGTTGTTGTTGTTGTTTGTTGTTGTTGTTGTGTGCCTTCAAGTTGGTTCCAACTTATGGCGACCCTACAGCAGCCCTATCATGGAGTTTTCTTGCCAAGATTTGTTCAGAGGAGGTTTGCCTTTGCCTCCCTCTGAGCTGAGAGAGTGCAACTTGTCCAAGGTGGGAGTCCTATGGCCAAGCAGGAATTGAACCTTGGTCTCCAGAGTCATAGTCCAATGCTCAAACCACTATGCCACACTGGCTTTCTTGATGTGTTATATACACATAAATCTCCCTACAGAAGCCACAGGACTTCCCCCGCCCCCCCAAAAGTGGAACATCTATATTCAGCTCAAGGTTGCAGAAGAACTGTTGTGCACACGATGTGCATTTGGTTGTACACCTGTGTGTGCATGCATGAGTTATGAACATGATGCCACATTGAGAGATTTACATTACACAACTTGAACTGGTCCAAAGAGATGAAGGTAGGTTGTGAATGGGTGCTAGGTTGTTGGAACAGCTCCACGGGTTGCTGATCAGTTTCCAAATACAATTCAAAGTGCCTCAGATACCCCTATCTCAGGGGTAGGCAACCTTTTTTCCCCTTTAAGGGCCAAGGAGGGACTTCAGCTCCCAGAAGCCTCAGCCATGTTGGCCTATAATAGTGCCATGTTGGCCAATAGCTCCTGGGATTCTGGGAGCTGAAGTCCCTCGGCCCTTAAAGGGGAAAGGTCGCCTACCCCTGCCCTATCTGGTTCAGGCCCAGGCTACTTGGAGGAATGTTATCTTCCCAAATGAACTTGCTCAAATTTTAAATTCTGCGGAGGAGGCACTCATCTCTATCCTTCCCAATCACAACTGGTGGGAACATGGGAGACAAGGCCTTCTCTGTGGCTGCTCCTATACTTTGGAACATCTTTTCAAGGGATACAGATGCAGATGTTCATCCATGTGTCCATTTGAGTGTGTATTCAGTTGTGCAACTTTGTTGTTCCACACAAGCCTTTCAATTGGAATGCAAGAGGAGTTTGCCGAGGGATCAATGGAGGAAGAGAAGGCAGAGGAAAGGATCTATTCATCCTTATTGCAGAATATAAAGTAGGCAGCCAGGATCAATATGCTGCTGATATAAACTGTGAATTCCACATGTAATCCTCATATATCATCTGACGGAGTTTTTGAGTGACCATATGCAATCTGCAATCTGGACAGGAGAAAGATAAGAAAATGTGTTCGCTCTGCCAAGCAGTTAAAGGATTTTTAATTGATTAGCCACCTCCCCTTTTAGCTGATTAATTGGTTGATCAATGAATAGGTAAGTGATGAATCCATTCAAAATCCTTTCACTTGGTTGAGACTGGGATTAGTTGACTGCACTTAAATCAATGACCGCATTCCCAAAACTTTAAGGCAGGTGAACTTTGAGAGATAATGAAGGGGAAAGTGCGTTCATTTTTTCCTCTAGAAGAAACTGCCACTCATGAGAAGAAGGCAGGACCATCCTTTTTTATTTTCTTTTTCATTGCAAAAACTAGGGAGACACAAAAATAAACAGCCACGTCTTTTATCCACTGATGGAAACTGGGCCATGTTAGTCGGAGTATGAATTGTTGCGATGGATCAATTGTTAGCTGCAGTTAAAAGGTGGGAATAAGGCGACCTTTCAGGGATTGGTGAACTGAAGAAGAGAAGACAAAGACAGGACTCAGGCTATTCGCTCCTCCAACCGCCATTGTTTAGTTGAGCTGCTATTTTAAAGAATTGTATGTTTTTACTCATTTGGTATTTTAATTTGCATTCGTTTAATATATTTTTAAGGGGTGGGTGAGTTAGGGAATGGGTTATTGGATTTTGTTTTAATTTATTGCGATGTTTTTAACTTGTTGTATGCCGCCCCGATTGCACTGCAGAGGGATGGGATAAAAATAAAAATTATTATTATTATTTATTATTAACTGCAACTCCTATCAGCCCTAGCCAGTATGGCCAGGAGTGGGGAACGAAGAAAGCTGCAAGCCCACAACATCTGGAGGGCCATAAATGGTTTACACTTGCTTAGAAATTGTGTTACAAATTATGCTCAATAAATATGAATATTAGACTTTGATGAATATTAGGCTTTGATGCTTAAGACAGGAGGCTGTTTGTTGCCAGAATCTGCATGCATGGTTAAGAAGGCATACTGATAGGGCTGGTGGCCTGGAGCCTTGTGTATCTTGGAAATAAATCAAGCCTGATTTCAAAAGTGCAAACTGGAAGTTGTGCTCCAGCCTCCCTCCTGTTGACAAGGAAATGGTTCCATTGATAAAAATAATCAGGGCTTAACTCTCTCATTTGCTTTCACTGAATGGGGACCAAGCAAAACTGATTCAGACTGGTGCAATCACCATTGGCAGACATTGTGCAGCTTCCAGGGAGGTTGAGCAACCCATCTGGATTTGAAAGATGGAACATATCTATACGACTGGCTTTGTCTTATGTATGCAGCTCCATTGTTCTCTACTGTCCAGACCATCTAAGAGTCATTATCAGCTCCTGAAGCACATGTTCACCTCTGCCCCTTTCAAGTACATGCTTTTGTTTTCTGAACCCTCCATAGAACAACACTGAGATCATGTTTTGCCCTATCACTCCCCTTCAGTTTAGGAGACAGCCCCCAAATTAGGAAGAGGTTAAATACAGATACAGAGGGTTCCCTTCAGAGACCTATTTCCTTTTCTTCTGCTGACTCTCCACACTCTGTTCCCAGCTGCACAACTCTTTTCAAGACAAAGCAAAACCATTTATCAGGGAATACTAAATGCAAACTAATGCTCTCTTTGCCACCAGGCAGCTATTAACACTTGGCCATGAGGCTGACAAGGACTCTAACACCCATCTTCTTGGTGGAAGAAGCCAGAAGGCTCACTACCTTTCCCAACAGGGGAGGCACGGAGTGTGGAACAGATGCCCAATGTTATCTCCGATCACGACTGGAGATATCCCTAAATCCTCCAGTCTCTTGTATGTTCTCTTTACTGTCTCTTGGCTATTGCTCTCATTGCCAGTCCCTTGTATTATAAGAGAGGCATGGACTGATAGACCACATTCTTGCAAACTTAAATAGCTCATCACTGGCAATTGCTATAGCAACGGCAGTGTCCCCTAGCCCTTTCTCCTCTGCCTCATGCGGAGTACTCTCTCTGTCACTTCTCCTGAACCCCCCCCCAAAAAAATTATGGGTATCAAAGGGAGGCTGGGGTAGATACGGAAGAGATGGAAGATGCATCGAGTGACACCAAGCGGGAAAGAAGCGGCTGGAGATGTCGTGGTGTTGCAGGAGGAGAAAGGGGGGGGGGGAACCTGAGAATATCCACTCAAAGAGGCTAGGCAAGAGAGGAATAAATAAAATCACACATTTGCAAAGAAGCACACACAACCATATGGTGAATCAATTCCTGCAGGCAGCAAACACATTACCCATTAATCTCTATAAATAATTTTAGCCACAAAAGCTTCTTACACAGGGGTTTGTCAGAACTTTTTTGTAACTTACCAATAAATAATAATAATAATAATAATAATAATAATAATAATCATCTGCTTTTGTCTGAAAACATATATAGACATATATAAAAAGAAAGAGAAAATCACTACGCAGAGCTGGTGCACGAAGGAGAGACGGTGCCCAAGCAATTAAACGGGATGGCTAATTAATATTGAGCGACCGCTAATCCCTTAAGGAGAGAGACTGGAAGGTGTAATGGGGAGCGACATTTCTTGTTATTGCACCCAATCGACACCACTTTCTTGTTATTGCACCCAATCTGGGATTCCTGATGCCACGTTTGTTCAGGGCTGGTGTGTGTTTGCAAAAAGGCTGAAAGGCAATATGTTTCAGCCTTTTTGCAAACTATCTTTAACCCTCTTGCTCTCAGAGTAGTATTTTGCCAATCCCTCCCAAAGAGAATTCCAATGTATTGCAGAATATTTTTTTTTAAATTACATTTTTATCTATCAAATTAATTTCTATAATGATAGGTTGCTTTTAGCTGTGCTTTGTTTTAGCTTGTTACAAGCCACCCTGAATCCTGTACTGATAGGGACAGAAATTGAATGAATGAATGAATGAATATTCTCACATCCATAAGTGCTTCAGGAAATACACATTCTTTGTGCTCTGTGCTTCCTATTGCAAGAAAATCTTCAAAAATCATGCATTTTTCCAAAGCTTGTTTGTAATCCAGGACTTATTCAGCATAAAATTTGCACGTGGTTATATTGCATAGAAAACAGCATTTTCTGTGCAGGAAGCAGCATTATATGCATGGAAAATAATATTTCTGCACAGAAAATACATTATCCCGAAGAGAGAATGAGCTTTTCTCGGCCAATCAATCACGTGCAATTTTTACACAAGATAAATACCCAATTGCAGCATTTTCTTTACAGGAAACAGCTTTTTCGGTGCAGGAAATGATATTTCTGTGTCGAAATATTGCTTTGTGTGCAGCAAGTGGATTTTTCAGCTCAAAACTGTGAATTTTGTTATGTGTCAAATTGTGAAGATTCTCATCAGTCCAGGGCTTCTCAAGATTTGAAAAAAATAAATTCTCCAATATTTTAAAATATTCTTCCCATGCTTCATTGCTCACAGAATTCAGTCCAAGGTGAGTGTGTCTGCCTCCATCTGTTGCCTCCCTCTCTTGTAGGTAGATCTTCTTGGTTTAATGGGTCTACTCTATTCAGACCAAGGTGAGTTGTCTTCCCCAAACTGTCAGATCCAAACTTTGTTGGAGGAATGCCATACTAATGACAAACCGTCTCCAATCTCCCCGGCCAACTGTGTTCCACAAATGAGAATTTAACTAAGACCGCGGCAGAGCAAATGATGCAACCAGCAGGTTGTACAAAAACATGATATTAAGCAGCTCTGACAGCAATTATCCCGCAGGGAAGAAAGTGGGGAAAAATACGTTACGGGGCTGGTAAGACCACGCAGGGCGGAAAGCGAGAGAAGATGCTCCACACGAAAGAGAAGGAGCAGCCAAGGAGACAAGGAGAAGAGCTAATTAGAAGCAGGCTTCGTTTGGGCTCACCATTTGCAAGACAAAGAGGCTCTCCCAGCTAACCTCTGCAAACCCATTCCATGCCCAGGTTAAAGAAAGGGGGAATGTAGATTGGCATTAGGATGGGCACTTGCTTACCAAATGGCCAAACATTGCTCCTGGCTAGCCACTTTCGGAAATTGCAATTATGTGTAGATTATTTTTTTTTAAGTGCCCTGCGATGGATGGATTTTGTACATTTTGGGGAGCCTTGCAAATCTTCACCTTTGTGCCCTGCAGCACCTCCTTATGCCAAAGGAGTCAATGAGGATCCAGAGCTCGGGAAAGTGGTTTTTCTGGACTACATCTCCCAGAACCCTCCAGCCAGCCATGGTTTGAACAATGGGGAAAGCCTGATGTGAATATGGATCATCCCTGTCCTGATTTCAGTTGAGCAAAAGAGTATAAAATTGGCAGCAACCCAAACTCTGAGTTATACTGGCAGACAGTAAAGCTCTGCAAAGTGTATGAACTTAAGTTCCCTCTTCACTCCCTGACCTTACCTCTCCTTCTGGGAACCCAAAGGCCATCTGGATCAACTCTCTTCTGCCATGCAGGAATCCACAACTAATGCACTCCTGGAAGACAGCCATCCAGCCTCTTCTTAAAAGCCTCCAAGGATGGACAAGACATGAGAAGATAGGACTTCCTAGAAAGGACAATGGTGCTTGGTCAGCGTGGTGCACCAGTTTGAGCATTGGACTACAACTCTGGCAAACATGGCTCAATTCCCTGCATGGCCATGAAACCCATTGGGTGTTCTTGGGAGTGTCACACACTCTCAGCCCCAGAAAACTCTATGATAGGGTCCCCTTAGGGTCAACGTAAATCAGAAACTACTTGAAGGTACACAACAAAAAAGAGGAAGGCTGCATTCCAAGTGGATGGACTCCATCAAGGAAGCCAGAGATGGTGTCCTGAGTCTGCAAGAGCTGAGCTGGGCTGTTGATAATTGGGTAACTTGGTGGTTTCTCATTCATTGGGCCACCATAAGTTGAAGTGACTGTTGTTGTTGTGTGCCTTCGAGTCGTTTCTGACCTATGGCAACCCCAAGGCGAACCTATCATGAGGTTTTCTTGGCAAGATTTGTCCAGAGGGGTTTTTGCCATTGTCTTCCTTGAGGCTGAGAGTGTGTGACTTGCCCAAGGTCACCCAGTGGGTTTGATGCCCAAGTGAGGAATCGAACCCTGGTCTCCAAGTTCAACACTCAAACGACTATGCCACGCTGGCTCTAAGTTTAAGTTGACTTGATGTCAATTAATGACAACAAATATGGAGAATCCATCATCCTCGAAGGCAAGCTTTTCCACTCTCATGGTCAAGAGGTTCTTCCTAATGTTTAGGTGGAAACTTCGTTCAGTGGCAAGAATATAAGAGAATATAGGAGGCCCCCTGTGCTTCTGCAGCCGGTTTCAGAAAGAGCATCATCCTTCTGGATCAGGGGTAGGCAACCTTCAGCTCCCAGAATCCCAGGAGCTATTGCCCAACATGGGACTATTATAGGCCAACATGGCTGTGGCTTCTGGGAGCTGAAGTCCCTCCTTGGCCCTTAAAGGGGAAAGGTTGCCTACCCCGTTCTGGATCCTTGAAGGACCCCTGTGGCTTCTTCATCCTGGACCTTGAGGAGGACTTCCTTGGCCGGCCTGGTTTCCTGGCCTATCTGCTGCCATTGGTCACCATCTGTTTCCCTGCTGCCATTGGTGCTCTGAGACCAGGAGAGCGAAGGTCAAGGCTCGGGAGATCCTCAGAGCTCAATCCCACCATCTGCGTTGACCATCACAAAGCATACATAGACATAAGGTGGACTTATGCCCACATAGGTCACCAACAGGACCTCAACCATCTTGGGTCCTTCCCAAATCCTACGGGGTCCTTCTCCCCCTCCCTCCCAGCTTTAAAACCAACTGACCAGCCACAAAGTTCGTCAGTAGATAATATACTCGTTATTAAGAAAACCGTCAAGCAATCAGTCTCAACAAATATTTCCCCAGGCCAGCAGAGTCCTCTCTTCTTGTCCATCTGACACCTGACCTTTTCAGGAATTTTATTGCTTCTCTCCTTTTATTGCTGGTGCAACAGCAATGGCAGAGCAGGGGATCCTTGTGCCTCTGCCTCCGATTTTCACAATTAACGGCCAACTTCGCAACCATCACAGCCGACTGTCCTTAGGAAATGTCGGCAGACCTTAATAACTGCTGGGAAGTTATACAATAATGGCCAAGCGCTGAATAGAGATGAAAACAAGAGCCATCCTCTCCGTATGATGGCTGAGAACTTGCATTGGGGACCTCCACGTGGATTGTGTTACACAACCCTTGTGTCGAATGGCACGTGGCGCAACCGGATGATCAGACGACCGGGAAGCCACAGGCCCAGCTAGATAAGTACGTGTCGCAACTCCAGGTGAAGCCATTTGCATTTTCAATAGGTGGTAAGAAGGCATAACTGTTTAACATCTGAAAGAGACTCGTTTTTGAGAAGCAGAAGGGAGACTTTTTGCCACTTGGTGGGGCTCTTTTGTTTTAATTTTTGGCAGTCCATGTCTGGGAGCCACTGTGGAGTATGGTGGTTTGAGTGCTGGACTATGACTCTGGGAATCAGGGTTTGAAAATCACAACTTGGCCATGTAAATCCCATGACACTGGTCAAGTCATACTCTCTCAGCCTCAAAGGTTGGCACTGGGAAAACCCCTGTGAAGAAACTTGCCAAGAAAACCCCACGATTGGGTCACCATAAGTCAGAAATTAATAGAGGTCACACAACAACAACAAAGTCCATGTGTCTCCTGGAGGCCTCCTGCATATAATAGGGGAGCCATGTGCCACACCTGGTTTGGGGCTCTGAACAGGGAGCAAAGCCTTGTTGGGTTTGGATGGCAAAGAGGAGAAGGCGCTTGTGCCAGATCTGAGCCCGGAAAGGGAAACCCTGCGAGGATTTCCAGAATCCCTCTCTTTCCTCCGTCCAACATGCTCTCAATCCTCTTGCCCAGCTGTGAACATCCAACTTTTCCATCCTAAGCCCAATCAAGGCTGCTTAGTGGCGAATTATAACTTAAAGCTCTTTCGGGGAGATTTAGGGTGATTTAGTTCTCAGCAACATCAACAAAAGAAGGAGTCCTAGCTGGCATAAGTGTCCCTTTCTGTGCTGAGGGGAAGCATCCAGTTATGATTGGAAATTTTAATGTTGTAAGGGATATAAATATTATTATTATTATTATTATTATTATTATTATTATTATCATCATCCCTTGCATGGAAGCCTCATTCTGCAAGGGGATGCCCTGGAAGACGTCCTGGGAAATGCAGCCAGTCCAAAGGGCATTGGTGGCACAATCAGGGGCTAGTGGTCACTCCAGGGATGGGTGGCATGATGGCACTGAAAGCATCCTAAGAGCTGCAAGAGACCCCAGAGGCCATCCACTCCACACACACACACACACACACCTCTATTGCCATGCAGGAAGACACCATCAAAACCTTCCTGATAGTGGCCACCCAGGCTCTGTTTGAAAACCTCCAAAGAAAGGGACTCCGCCACTCTCTTGGTTCTTCCTAAGGTTTCATAGATTCATAGGGATGGCACAGAATCCACTGAACTCAATGGAGAGGGCCATGTTTGAGGCCAGCTCTTGGAAACATCCAGTTGGCCTCCCATTAGGCAGCCATGATGTTGTAAGCTTGGCTTGTTTGCTGTTTAACGTTGACGACTGTGGACCCATTCTCCTATGTGGACCACAAGCATCCCTCATTCATGGAAGGAGGCAGACCGTGTCCTCCTTCAGCGCTTTGCTCACCAGCATCACTCAACTCAACTCCATCCCTTCTTAGTATGGCGGCCTGGATTGTAAGGTAGCGCCATGCCTCGCTCCCATGACCCATGTTCAGACTATGGCACAGACAGTGAAGCAGAGGGACAGTTCCCGGGACCCAGGTTCAGGTTATGACACAAAAGAACAGGGGGACTTACCAGTGCTGGAGACAGAGAGTGACACTTCCCAGCAGCCACAGCACACAGACATGGACTCCGCAGTATCTACCGCAGCCGAATCTAGATGAGAAAGGGGAGAGAGAGGCTGTGTCATTCAGAGCATTTATTTATATGGGGAACGTTCATTCATCGGGCAAGAGCCAGACCATAAACATTTCAGCAGCTCCCTTGGGAGGACATTCTGGAGAAAGGAACATTTTCCTCTCTTGATTCCTGATTCAGGTTTCTAAAGGACCTAGGACCCTGACCGTGGAACTGGATACTTATTCCTTGGAAGTGACACCTTGCATTTATTGCTGCACCCTCCAGACCAGGGGTAGGCAACCTTTCCCCTTTAAGGGCCGAGGGACTTCAGCTCCCAGAAGCCTCAGCCATGTTGGCCAATAGTCCCATATTGGCCAATAGCTCCTGGGATTCTGGGAGCTGAAGTCCCTCGGCCCCAAGACAAGACAGGTGGGTTTCGAGTGTCGGATCGTGAGACGCAGCACAGTCACAACTTGCATCTACACCTTTAGTGCAGAATTTTGGAGGTTCATTTGGGGAGGGGGGAACCACAACTTCCAGGCAACACCAACCAGCATGAGCACAGGGCACGCTGGGGGATTGTGGGAGCTGTAGTCCAACACAGTTGTTTCTTTCAAGCTCTTTTTGTGGCACTTTAAAAGACACAACAGATTGCATTGGGCATCAGCGTTTGCAGAATGCAACCCACTTCATGAGATGCATGGAGAAGAGTAGCCACAATTGGTGGGTGGCAGAAGGTAGTGAGGAATGGAAATAGGGAGAGTGGCAATCGTCACCCCTAGAGACAAGGCAGACATCCTGGTTCAGATCGTGACATCAACATCTGTGGCCCTCCAGATGTTGCTGGATCCATCCTGTTCACCCCTTTCTCTGCCCCACTGCAAAGGGCCTGGTCAGTATAGTCAGATCCCATTCCACCTCCCCTTAGCCCTTGGCTTTTAATCTTTCCATTGAAACCCAGAGAACAGGTGCATCTCTGTTTTGAAACAAAACATGCACACATTCCTGCAACCTGCCGAGGACTAATTAACGGGCTTTTTCCTGACCCTGCGATTAGCAATTTCCCTGTAATTGCTCAAAGACAAGGAGCTCATCCTTAGCCTGTCCTCTCTCGCTGGCTTTGGGAGTGAGACGCCTCAAGCCCCGAGGGTTCGGGCATCCTGGTTCTTGTTTTCCATCTTTTCGCTTGTTTCCGTGCCCTCCCCATTATGTTACCGTATGTTCGGCTCATTACTGGGCTAAATATAAGCTCATAAATAAAAATAGCAGCTGCGGGAAAGGCATGCGGGGCCGGCCGGCGTAATTGCTCTGGTTGGAATTGGGCCAAGGTACGGCAGCGCTGAAACAACACAGGATCTTAATTGGCACAAGTGGCCGAAGACGCCTTGGAAAGACGGCGCTTCCGGAAAGGAGACGCGTACCACCACTGTTGCCCCTTGGCACTCGGCTTGGAGGACGGTTCCTTCTATTCGGGCCCCAAAAGTGAACATTGCTACTTGTTGGTGTTCCTCTGCTTTGCAAAGTCCACCTCAGTTCTACACATCCATCCATCGCGCAACTTGGGTGCATCTACATTGTCAAAATGATGCAGTTTGAGACCACTTTAAGTGCTGTAGCTCCATGTGATGGACTCCTTGGATGTGCAGTTTTACAAGGTCTGTCGCCTTCTCTGCCAAAGAGCACTGGTGCCTCACCAAACTACAAATCCCAGGATTCCATAGGAAGGCGCCATGATGGTTAAAGGAGCGTCGAACTGCATTATTTCTACAGTGTAGATCAGTGGTTCCCAAGCTTGGGTCCTCCAGGTGTTTTGGACTTCAGCTCCCAGAAGCCCCAGACATCTTGGCCAATAGTCAGGAATTGTGAAGTCCAAAACATCTGGAGGACCAAAGTTTAGGAACCGGTGTAGGTGCATCTTGGGTGGTAGAAGGAGACCAAATGCGTTTCTTTCAAAGGCAGCCCTCTTCCTAATGTAACTGGAAATCTGAAGGTCCTTGGAAGAGGGTTTTCTCCTAGGGATGATGCATGGGAGGCCCTTCTTGGTGGACGCTCCTTGGAGGATGTAGGACTCCTTCCCACCTGGCTTGCACATGAAACACCATTGTGCATGATTTCTAGTTTTACGAGATCTTTCGCCTTCTCTGACAAAGCGGGCTGGAGCCTCCCAAAACTACAAATCCCATGGTTCTGTAAGACGGAACCGCTGCAGTTAAAGTGGGGTCAAACCGTATTATTCCTACCGGGTCGATGCACCTGGAGTTGCACCGGAGAGGTCATTTTTGACTCCTCGGTGCTCCCTCCATTTTCATGTGATCTCATTTCCCGAATGAGAAATGTATTTAGAGATGGAAGGAAAGCTTAAATCAAGAAATGAGAGAAAGAGGGAGAGAAAGATTCGCAGGCGGAGTGAATCTCTTTTCAGACCCTTCCTAAACGCTGGAGGGGCTTTCCTCCTCCTTGTTAGCCAATTCTAATTGTGCCATTAGTAATTAATGACTTTTAGCGGAGACATTTTATTTTTAATTAAAGGAAGGAAAGAGGCAATGAATTTATCCAGCGACTTTACCCATTTATCTCAAAGGCTTTCCTTCTATATATTCTGTTACCAACTAATGGGTTGACAAAGACGTTAGCCCCTGTTGAGGAAAACGCCATTAAAAGGGGTATACATTTTTGGGGAACACCCTGTATGTCAAAAGACATAGTCATAGCCAAAAAACATGAACCTAAATTAAATGAAATATACAATATATATATATATATATATATATATATATATATGAATTATAATGACCGAAGAAGGACTTCAAACCAACGGCGAATGACTCCCAACTCAACTATAACCCAGAACTTGTTTCAATGTCCAACCAACAATTACTAAGGGCATGCACCAAAGGTCCATCCACATGATACGGTTGTAGCACTTTGATTCCACTTTAACTGCCCTGGTTCCATCTGTGTTATAGAATCATAGGACTTGCAGCTGAGAGAGGGAACTTATAGTTCTCATAGACTACCTTGTCTGTGTACATGCTTCTAAGTCCCCTGTCAACGTATGGCAGCCCATGGATTTCATAGGGTTTTCTTAGGCAAGGAAGACTCAGAGGTGGTTTGGTCAGTCCCTTCCTCTGAAATATCATCTACAGCAGGGGTAGGCAACCTTTTTTCCCCTTTAAGGGCCGAGGGACTTCAGCTCCCAGAATCCCAGGAGCTATTGGCCAACATGGGACTATTATAGGCCAACATGGCTGAGGCTTCTGGGAGCTGAAGTCCCTCGGCCCTTAAAGGGGAAAGGTTGCCTACCCCTGACCTACAGCACCTGGGATTCCTTGGTGGTCTCCCATCCATGTCATAACCAGGGATGACACTGCTTACTTCCCAAAACCAGACAGGACCTGGTGCCTTTAGGAGGGTATTTAGGCTCTGTGCCATATTGTGTATTTCTGTGCCTTCAAGTCACCTGTCAAACTTATGGTGACCCCATGCGTTCTCTTGGGTTTTCTTAGGCAAGGAAGACTCAGAGGTGGTTTTGCCAGTTCCTTCCTCTGAAATACAGCCTACAGCACCTGGCATTCATTAGAGGTCTCCCATCCATGTTTTAACCAGAGCTGACCCTGCTTAGCTTCCCAGATTAGATGGGATCGGGTGCCTTTAGGGTATTTAGGCCGACCTCCTTGTGTGCCTTCAAGCCGCCTGTTGACTTTTGGTGACCCCATGAATTTAGTTGGGTTTTCTTAGGCAAGGAACCCTCAGAGGTGGTTTTGCCAGTTCCTTCCTATGAAATATCGCCTACAGCCTTCATTGGTGGTCTCCCATACAAGAACTAACCAGGGCTGACCCTGCTTAACTTCTAGGATGAGGTACCTTTGGCGTATTTAAGCTAGACTGACTCGTAGAATCATAGAGTTGGAAGAGACCTCAAGGGAAATCAAGACCAAATCTCTGGCCATGCAGGAATACACAACCAAAGCATCCAACTACGAATCCCAGCATCCCATAGGAAGCACCATGGAAGGAGAATTGGGATCATGCTGCAATGTGAAAAAGGCCCCAAATCCGTGGAGGAAGAAGACCTTGTCGCCAAAGCATTCACATCTTCATTGGCTTGATTTCCACAAGATCCCATCATTGCATGCTTTGAAATATCAGGCAACACATATTTTTGTGCATTCTGGATCCTTCTTCTTCATGGCAGCTGGTTATTCATCTGTTATGGGAAGGGAGAGACATAAACCTTGGGGGAAACGTCTCGGCGATACTAAATTATTGACCACAGCTTTATAAAAGCTGGAAAAAGGAGAGGGGAAAAGGAGAGGAAATCCACTTGGTTGTAAATTTTGAGGATTGAAAAATGCAAGGCGGTGTTCGAATAATTGCGTGTGCGCTGATGGGTTCAGAATTCGCCTCCGGCTCCCGGTGAAATCTTCTGCCCCAGTCGGGGATGGCCTGAAAAACAGAAGCTCCTGCTTGGCCAGTGGTGTTAAAATTAAACCTCAGGAACATATTCAAGTCGCTTGTCAAACATAACATGGCAAACTTTATACGGCCATTATGTGGAATCAATGGCTCATGTTGCCTCTGAATAGACTGGATCTGCTCCAGTCGCCTCGCCTCTAGGAAGAGAGAGGAGACAATGGATGGAATTGGGAATCGGAAGACAGAAACCGATGCATTTACCCAAAAAAGAGGGTTGCCCAACAGGCTAAAGTTTTCCAGGAGCAAATGGATTTGACTTGTCCCAGTTTGCAAGAGAGAGAAGCCCTGTCCTGAACCCAGATCAATCACAAGCATTGATATTTGCCAATTCCAGATCATGTTGTTGTTGTTGCCTTCACATTGTTTCCAACTTACAAGTGACTCTCTGACAAACCTATCATGGGGTTTTCTTGGCAAGACTTGTCCATAAAGGGGTTGCCATTGCCTTCCTTTAAGGCTAATGCCTTAAAGGGGGATGCTGGGCTTTCCAGTTTCTGGTGGTCAGTCTTTAAACATGGGTTGGATGGGTGTCTTCTGAGAAAGTTTGGGTTGCGTCTTCCTGCCTGGCAGAGGTTAGACTAGAAAGCCTTTGGGTTCCTTTCCAAAGATTGCATGATGGAGCCATGGTCTTCACCCCAAACAATGATATTTTGCATACAATTTCTGCAAGATAATTCCCCCCAAATGGGAGGAGAAGCTTTAAAAATGTGCAGAAGTCTTATTTTCTTGCTCAGCGGGGAGAAAAATGTCCTCATTCTTGCATGAGAGAACGGAAAAAAGGAAACATTTCCATGACGTTCTTAATGGTGGCCAACTTCTCCTGTTATTCAGTATAATTTCTTTTATTCTGAACACCAGAGGTGCAGAACTAGTGGGCTGTCCTGATTTTGGGGGATTCCAGCTCCCATGATTCATAATCCTAATGCCTGGGCTTGATGGGAGTTAGAATCATGAACACCTGGAAGGCTGCAGGTGTTGTATCCATCGTCCACAGCCTTTGCTGAGCTCCTTTATAGCTGGCAGTAAATTAGCCCAGTTGGCCTCATTAATGTTGGCATCGTTGACTTCAAACGGAGGAAGAGACCCCCTGGCATTGCAGATCCTTGCATTTCAGTTGTTGACTACAAACAAAGTGCAGAGCCTCCAAATCTGAGAGTGTTTTTTGGGATGTACCGGTCGTAACTCGTCCCCGGAGGACTCTGAGGAGGAAAATATCCTAATTCCCCTTCTTGGTTGAAGAGGAGAAAAGGCTCGAGAGCCATGAATCTGTGATGCTTAATGCTGAAACTCTCACAGAGGCTGAAGAGATAGCAATGCGGAAGACAACCTTCCTCCATCATCCAGAGAGAGAAGCACTATGCCCAGCACAGGCTAAATACTAAACACCAAACCAAGTATCCATAGTTGAAGGCCTCCTCTGAACAAATCTTGCTAAGAAAAGGTCTCCATAACCTCCATGAGAAGGTCTCCATAAATCAGAAGTGACTTGGAGGCCCACAACAACAAGGCCCAAGCGAGATTGAAGGAGCTGTCCATAAATGCCCCAGCATTTCTCACCTAGCCCTAATGCTGACCACTGTCTTTATCGGGCGGCCTCTCATATTCCTTCTTCATCTCAACATTGATCTGGTTGTGCTTCTTGACTATCTTCCATTAACTCCTTGATGGCTCACGTACCTGGACCTCCAACATGGTGAGAATGTCTTCTGGACCAGAGATGGACCATGGTTGGCGCTTTCATCTGGCTCTGGCAACCCACGGCTGACTCGGACTGAGCTATTTATTTGGTAGCTTTTGCATTTCGACCCATGGCTTCCTGGACACTTGCTCTCTTGCGTTCAAGCCAGGACTGGTCTCTTCTTCGTCATGATAGAGCTACCTGCTTCCTCCAACTTCAGCTGATGTTCCTTCTTCATCCAAAGAGGTTTCCTCCAGGGAAGGTACGATGGGGCCAAGCGAGCGAAGCTGCCATGGAAGGGAGATTCACAACTTGGGAGAAGCCACCAAAAAGTCTCTCTCGCCAGCCATAGCTTCATGGGTGGCAGGACTGAGAGAAAGCCCTCTCCCACAGATCTTAATGCTAAAGGGAACGAGAGTCTTTCAGATGGGTGCATTTGCGTTGCACAGGGATGCAAATGATGCACACTTGCATTGCATCCCAATGTACCTCCCAGAAAGAGCAGGTTGTGCAATCAGGGGGTGCAACTTTGCAATTTGCCGACGATTTGGCCTTGTGCAAGTGCCACATAACTCCACGAGCATCAAAGTACACGCACTCCGTCTGCCTGCTGTCGGATATTGGCTCTGATCTTGTTTTGATATTTTGTTAATTGCCTCGGATGCTAGTAGTGAAAGAAATATGAGCAGCGATCAGCAAAAAAGCAAGGTAAGTATTGCACTCAGAGCAGCCACTTAAATGTCAAAGTATTACGGGATACGACATCCCTCCTAAAAAGAAAAAAGGGGGAGGCGGCAGCACTTTTAAGACTAACTAGCTTTTATTTTTGCACGCGAATTTTGTGGCTATAGACCCACTTCTCCAGATGCAGTACAACCTTCTAAGTATAGCTTGATCTCTCTCCAGCATATTTGGAATTGCAGCTTGAATTAAGCTTGAGCTGAATTTTGACCCGAGTCCTGCGTCTCGAAACCTGGGCCGGCAGCAGCCGAAAAATGTTTGTCTATTTGGAGATTTTCCTCCACTTCACACGGGAAATGTGCAGCCAATAAACATATATATATATATATATATATATATATATATATATATAAAACCCAATTAAAACCAGGGAAATCAAAGCATGCGGGGATTAAAAATAATAATAATCAACAAACCAGCAGAGAGCCAGGCTAGGCGGAAACAATCTGAGAAAGAAAAAGCAAAACAGCCCAACTGAAATAAATATAAACACAGCAAGGAAGAAATCAAAGCTACAGGGGGAACTTTAAATATATATATATATATATATATATATATATATATATATAATCAAAAGGTGTACTGGAACAGCAAACTGATATTGATTTAATGTGTGCATTAGCTTTATTTATACCCAGCTTTCCTCCAGCTAACTCAATACCGTGTCCATGGCCTCCTTTTTGGTTACTTTATCCTTCGAAACACCTGAAAAGGAGTTCAGAAGAGGTAAAACAATTGGCCAATGTTTCATGGATCCCTGAGGGCTCCAGAGTCTTGGATCTCCAAGACCCAAGGCAAATCCACATTGTGCGTTGTTGTGTGCCTTCGGGTGGTTTCTGACTTACGGCGACCCTATCCTGGGTTTTTCTTGGCCAGTTTCTTCAGAGAGGGTTTGTCATTGCCTTCCCGAGGCTGAGAGTGTGTGACTTGTGCAAGGTCACCCAGTGGGTTTCATGGCTGAGCTGGGAATCGAACCCGGATCTCCAGAGTCGCTACTCATCTGCAGTTGGGAAGAAGGGGGAGATTGAGGATTACAGACCCAAAAGAAGAACAGAATGGGAGAAAATCCCTCATCTGGATAAGACCAACAAAACAGGGAGAGCGCTTTAAAGATGGCTCTTGTGTCATCCTCTTCTCCAAGCTTAACGTACCCAGGTCTGGCGCATTGTCTTCATTTTGTGTCCCTTGTTGTTGCACCTCTGAGGGTCTGAAGGAACACATGCATGTGCCTTTGCACGTTGGTGCATTTTTGCAAAGGTGCAAAATTTCACTGTTTCATGGACTGGAAAGGAGAAGCCTTGGATGGATGGATGGGTTGGATGCTCATGAGCAACCAGCCTCTCCTTTTGTACTTGCTGGGTGTGTGTGTGTGTGTGTGTGTGTGTACATACCAAACCTCACAAAATGAACAGGTGCAAGAGACTTGTCCAAATCACCAGAGGCAAAAACGGAGAGAGGTGCTCGGTTCATGTTTTGGAGGCGAGAACGTTTGTGGGGGCTAGAGGTGTCTTTCCAAGCTGTTTCGTCCTCCTGTCTCACTTGAGAACTCGACACCGACAAGGTTTTGGGATGTTGCTATTCACAGCAACATCCACAAAAATAAAAAAATACCGCCTCCCAAGAAACCCGCAAGAGAAGTCTTCCTTCTTTCAGTCTCCTTGCAGACCTCGGAGGAGGAGTGGGTTGTGCAAATGACAGAATCACACCATCCATCCATCATAGATTTAGAGGGACCTCAAGGGCTATCCAATCCAACCCCCTTGATGCAGGAAATCCAGAGCTATAAACCTCTGTTTCAAAACCGCCAATGGAGAAGAGTCCACCAAATTTCAAGAGCTTTGTACAGCGTTGTAAAACCTGAGGACTTCTGTGATCTTTGTTGCCTGATAGAAATCCATAGGACCATAGGCCATGCATGGACTAGCCTTCGAAATGGCCATTCTGGGCTGTTCCTGGCATCTTTCCAGAAGTGATCTCTCTTCAGGAGCCTTGTTTCCCAGAAGTGATTTCTCTTCAGTTTGGGAAACCCTGGTGCTCTTTCTATATGGTTTCCTTCCCCCGACACACATTACCCCCTGCCTCCGTTCCCCCATTTTATATCCTGAGTCTCCATGGGGAAGCTAGCATTAGCCGCCCTTCCAAGGAGGCAATCTCGCTATTTTGGAGAAGAGAACTAATTTAATGCATGGGTGGTTTTAGCTCAAAAGGGGAAAAAAAATAAGGACAATCAGGAATCCTAAGGGAAGAGAATAATGGGGTAATCTGCAGAGACTGACGAAGGAAGGAGGGAGGGAGGAACGCAAGAAATGGGTACGTCTTTTGCATAATCTTTGCAAATCTTTTCCCAGTCTCCTTTCTTTGCTGGGAGGATGTATGTCATTTCCAGGAGGAAGGGTTGAACTGGAATCCTGTGGGTCTTTGTTGTTGTTTTTATGGGCCTTCAAGTCATTTTGGACTTAGGGCAACCCTAAGGCGAGCCTTTCCTGGGGTTTTCCTGGTCTCCAGAGCCATAGTCCAGCGCTCAAGCCAGGCCCAGTACGGTCACTGAAACCAGATTACTCTCCCACCCATCGGTCAGTCCCAAAGTCTCCATGACGTTTCATGGCGCCACGTTGCTTTTTAAACTCATACCTCCCATTTTCAAAGTTTTCATCTAGCTGGAGCTCACAGAGACGGCTAAGAGTGCATTAGGAAAGTTTATTTACTGAGATCCTCGCAGATTGCACATTTCGGAAATCTCATCATTGCCTCGGGTCCCTTCTCTTCCTTAACGGGAAGAAGAAACAAAAACATAAATAAGTGAACAGAGAGACGCACCCCTCCGGATGCAGACAAAAGCGGCACATCTCTAGCCTCTCTGTTGAGTTATGTACCAGAAAGCCTGGCTCTGTCTTTTGTTGCGGCTGAACATCGGCAATCCATCATAAACATAAACTTGGGCAAAGCAGATGTTTCGTATTTATGTATGCGGAGATGGTAAAGGAGCAACATGCCTAGAATCTGTCTGTCTGGGAGATTTTCTTGACTTGTTGTACAGAAAATATGTCGGGCGTGATTCCTGGACAGAACCTCATGAATTCAATTCTAGCTGCGAAGGAGGCAATATTTCTGCACAGAAAATGGTATTTTTCAGCACAAGAAGTTCTGCTTTCTGTGGAAAACAACACATGGAGGTCCATCCTTGGACTTCCTTCCATCAGCAAGTTAAAACGCTCTTGCACTCTTATGTCCCTGGTCTCTGCTCCATCCTCAACATGACGTTCCTTCGAATATTTAGACATGGCGGTCATGTCCCAGGTTAATCCTCTCTTCTCCAGATTCTTAAGCTGCTTCTTATAGGTTTCCAGAGCTTGCACCATTTTGGTTATTCTCCTCTGGACAGGCTCCAGCTTGTCCAAATCCTTCTTGAAATTTGTTGCCAAGTGTGAACAATTTTCAGGGCTTTTTCTCTGCAATGCTAGAAATTGTTAAAGGAACCAAATCCATCCAGCCGATGGAGAGCGTCAGCCCAGGCGGCCATTGGCGCCTTCCTATTCATCCCAAATCCTGGATTTCTGAGTCTTTTCCCATCACAGACAAGAAAAAAGGGGCCTGGCAACCTCTTTCTTGTGTTTATTTTCCTCCCAGCTTTTCCAAAGGAGAAATTAATTCTGCCTCCACGTAAGTACCTGTCAGAGGAAATTAATGTCTGCGATCGCCAAAATGATGAAGAAGCTGGGTCATTAGGCAAATTTTAATTAGGGGCTCAGATGTCCTTGGTTAATAAGATGCTACATATATTTCGCTTTCACACACATACCTCCCCAACCCTTTGGCCCCCTCCCCAAAGATTTCCGCTTGGTCAGGGGCTGTTTGCCCTTCCTCCGGTCTCTCGGTGGCCCGGAAATAATGTCAAAACCCTCAACGCCTGGTTTTTCAACTCAATTAATCCCCGATTAATGCCACATTTGCAAGGGGGGTTAAAACTTAAAGCCAAGCAGAAATAGCTCAGAGACATCCCCCCTCTCCCCACCGCTACTGCAATGAGGATAAATCCTTAAATGATTCTTTTGGACATGGCATTTTCGGCACTGTTCTCCATCACTCATCTCATAAAGACCACCATCTTCTTTTGCACCCTTTAAATGCACCCTTTAAATGCAATTCCCATGTCAGGGGGGCAGTGAATCCACTCCAGGCTTTTGGCCTGAAATAAAGGAGTCGTCCATGGTACTAAAGGTGCTTTTTTAGGGGAGGGTCAGAGTTGCTTTAATTATTGCACATATCCCGCCTTTCTCCCCAAACGGGATAATTTCAGCAGCACCTTGGACAGCTGCTTCAGCTTTACACTGGTCTAACTGGTTTTCAATGGTCTCATGGGACGTGTTAAATGAGACGCTATATTTTTGGTCTTTTAAAACTGCTCTTATTGTTTTCAATGGTGGTAAAACAATTTGGCTGCATGCTGCCCAGAGATTCTCAGCTATAGGGCAGGATATCAATCAATCAATCAATCAATTAATGTAGTTACTTCAGAGTAAAACCCAGAATGGATCTGCTTCTCCCAAGGCACCAGCCATCCCTGCCTGTAATGTGTATATTTTAAAAAGAATACAACTGGACTAACAATATTGGCCACCATTCAGTATTGCAGATATGGATTCATAACCTAGAGTTATTGATCAGTATCTGTATCAGGTCCAACCCCACTGCCGTGCCAGAATATACAGAATCATAGAACTGGAAGAGACCTCAAGGGCCATTAAGTGCAACTCTCTGCTTTGTAGGAATACACAAAATGGATTCATAGAGTTGGAAGAGACCTCAAGGGCCAACAAGTCCAATCCTCTGCCTTGCTGAAATATACAAAATGGATTTATAGAGTTGGAAGAGACCTCAAGGACCATTAAGTGCAACTCTCTGCTTTGTAGGAATGCACAAAATGGAATCATAGAGTTAGAAGAGACCTCAATGGCCATCAGATGCAACTCTCTGCCTTGTAGGAATACACAATACACAATCATAGAATTGGAAGAGACCTCAAGGGCCACCAAGTCCAACCCTCTGCCTTGCAGAAATACACAATACGGAGTCATAGAGTGTGAGCTCTGCCATCCCAAAATACATTCGCCGCCTCCGTTAGCACCTTTGACGTTCAGGTGAAAAACCTGGAATGGATTCCCTGCCCTGCTGACCCGGGAACCACCGGCCACCGCTGCATCTAAACTAAACTAGGGAGACGGTGCCAAACCTCTGTTGAAACATTTCCATTGACCCAATTTCCCCTCTTGCGGTTTCCTTCTCATTTCCTTGAGACTCTCTGCGATGGATTCAGTTGTGCGTCTGTGTGTGTGTCTGTGTGTATGTACATGAGTGTGCTTCCCTTTGACACATTGCCCACAGCAGTTCTTAGAGAGTTGATTTGGAGGGGGGGGCGGGGGGGAAAAAGAAGAATAAAATTGTCAGCGAGGGCTTTCACAGCCGAAGAAATCGCTGGCATGACCTGGGGCTTATTAAATGCAGAGGCAGCATGCTGGGGGGAGAAATGGAATTAGTCATGAAAAGTTCGAACATCTCTTCCGCCAGAGGCATGTTAATGTACACAACGCCTGCGTTCCTCGCAAGCGCTAGCTCTCAGCCTCGGAAAGGGTGCGTCACAGGTTCTGGCCCAGTTTTCCACACATTGCAGCACAAAGGATGTGCGAGAAGCTGGGTTTGCAACCAAGGCTCCTCTGGATACACCATTTGTGGGCTATGCATGGAGCTCTACTCCAAAATCTTCTCCTTGAGGGATGCTGGCAAATGCCTCAGGGATATGTGTGTGTGTGTGTGTGTGTGTGTATGTAAGGTGCATATCTGGAAAGCATGTGCAGGAAATGCACAGTTTCAAAGGCATGGACAACATTTCTTAAACCCTATACGGCTTGGGTTTATAGTCTAAAAACCCAATATAGTCTAATCCAGACTATGGGCCTTTGCAGACTGCCAGAAATAGTGCAGATTGAGTCCACTTTAAGGGTTAGGGTTAGTGCTAGGGAATCATGGGAACTGTGGCCACAATTGCTGTGCAAGGAGAAATGTGCCATCGCGATGGGAAAGGCACGACTGCAACGGGAAATTGCAAAGGGCAATGTTGCTGTATGTGAAATGCTGCCTGAGCTGCCGTCGGGAGAATGCATCTGTTGCACGACTGCCACACGCGGAGCAAAAGTTACACATATGTGCAAGACGGAGCAAGCGAGCTTGTTTTCTGCTGCTCCGGAGACGAGGGTATGGAGCAATGGATGCAAACTACAAGAAAAGAGATTCCACCTAAACCTTAGGAAGACCTTCCTGTTCTGCTTCCTTGGAAGGTGCTGGAGTCTCCTTTGGAAGTTTTGAAGCAGAGGCTGGATGGCCATCTGTCACAGAGAGGGCTTTGATGGCAGAAGAAGAGGGTTGGACTGGATGACCTTTAGGGTTACCCTCCAACTTTAGGATTCTATGGGCCACAGGATGGCTCCCATATACAGACACATGAGGGTCAACATTGAGGACTCTTCTACCAAAGTACAGGTAACTTTAGTCTGTCTATCTGCTTCCCTATTTCCGATGGATTTCTTGGAACAATAAATGTGAGCTTTGCTTTTTCAAACCTTACTAGAGCATCCTGCATATTTCTATCCAGTTTTATATCAGAAGCTCCTTTTGCGCTGGGCCACGTAGCATTCTGCTTAATATAAATACCAAGATTTG
Source organism: Phrynosoma blainvillii (assembly GCA_026167975.1). Lineage (NCBI taxonomy): Eukaryota > Metazoa > Chordata > Lepidosauria > Squamata > Phrynosomatidae > Phrynosoma > Phrynosoma blainvillii. The sequence continues at coordinate 15,119,802 of JANUYF010000014.1, forward strand.
TTATCATCTTCACTCCTCAGGTGTAACAGAAAGCACAACCGAAGGAAGGTGCATCGGCAGACGCAGCACGCAATACAAAACATGCATCAGGACACGCACTTTGCAATGCACAAGAAGCTCTTGCATATATATATATATATATATATATATGCAAGAGCACACTGAATATATATATATATATATATATATATATATATATATATATATATGCAAGAGCTTCTTGTGCATTGCAAAATGCGTGTCCTGATGCATGTTGTGTATTGCATGCTGAATATATATATTCAGTGCGCATTTATTTGGACATCACAACTTCCACCACAAAATGCAGAGATTCCACGTTGGATAAAGATACCCGACGGCTTCCGTAGGGGAATTTGGGTATGGATTCGCAACACCGGTGGGATTTTGGCCGGGGGTCTTCTGTGTGTCTACCTCCTGAGGCTTTTATCCCAATATCTTTCTTTTTAAAGGAATGAGGCTCTAAGAGCACAAGGGAAATGGGAATTCCCCCCCTCCCTGGAAGGAGAGAAAATGAAATTGAACTTCTAAATGTACAGGACCTTCACGCCGCTTACATGGAAATGAATTAAACTCTCGCTGGCACTTATATTGCGGGAGAAAATATAACTACCTACCGGCTGAAAGTCCTTTTGGAAACGCACACCTTGCGCTGCAAAGGGCCTCCGATTTGCATGCATTTAATCCTTCCATTTACTAATTTCCAGCCGCTGCTCAGGATTCGGCTCAATTGACTGTAGGAAAAAGAAAATAAATAAATTCATTTCTCAATCAGGTAATAAAGGCTTTGTTTGTTTGTTTGTTTGTTTCAGGGGGCCTTTGAGGAGGGCTTTTGCACAACCTGCGGCATTGTCCCTATTTGTTCTTCCTTTTTAATAGGAAGGCTTTTAACTGCTTATAATTCTCATTGTTGTTGTACGCCTCCAAGTCCTATCCGACGTACAGCGACCCTAAGGCAAACCTATCACAGGGATTTCTTGGCCAGGTTTCTTCAGACGGAGTGTGTCTTTGCCTTCCTCTGAGGCTGAGAGAGTGTGATTCAATCCATGTATTAGTCTAGAAATTAATACTACTACTACTACTACTAATAATAATAATAATAATAATGCATCTGAGGAAGCAGACTGAAGTCTAGGAAAGCTCCTCATGATGCCAACTTCTTTCAGTTAACTCTCAAAGGTGCTCCAAGATGTCTCTGCAGACTGATCCTATAGACTAACATGGCTATACCTTTGAATAATAATAATAATAATAATAATAATAATATACATCTGAGGAAGGAGACTGAAGTCTAGGAAATGGTGCCAACTTCTTTCTTTCAGTTAACTCTCAAAGGTGCTACAAGATCTCTCTACAGACTAATTCTACAGACTAACATGGCTATATCTTTGAATAATAATAATAATAATAATAACTTAGAAAAAAGACCCTTCTTTCGACCTTGTATGTGAAGCAATTTGCAATTTTTGCACTTTCTCACTATACACTTTGCACTTTTCTTCCAACAACACCTCCCCCCCCCCCGAAATATCCAAACTTCTCCATTCAGAAAGCACAATTTTCTGCAGAGGAAAGATGCTTCTGTGCAGAAAATATCCTTTTTCTGCACAAAAGCCCTCTTGTGTATCTTTATTGGTCGAAGGGGTGGGGGCTTCGGGGATCATTTTCTTATTATTAATTATTTCTGTACTTGTTTTAATCTTTGCTGTCACCCGCCTCGATCCTCAACAGGAAGAGGTGGGATACAAATAAATACATATTATAATATTTCCGAATATTCCTGCAGAGTCCCTGCACAGCCATCTTCCATCCAGCGCCAGAGAGTTGCCTCTAGCACTCAGGGCTCTCTCTCCTCCATCGCTGCCTGGCAAAATGGAAAATCAATGTCTCTGCGGCGGCGGCTGCCATTGATTGATGACCGGACTAAAAGGCCTTGATGGCCCACAATGACCGGGACGTGGCTTCCCATTGCCCGGCCGTCACAGGGCTGGGACCGCAGGGTGACCTCCAGGCCAGGACTCATCTCTTTGCCGGAGCTGGACGCTGATAAGAACTGGCCGCCTCGGCCCTACTGACCCACTGAAGCCTTGACCCCTTTGACAAAGGATCCCCACATTTCTTGGCTCCCCAATGAGGGAGAGCAAAATTCACGCAGTGAATGGTTTGACGATGGCGACTGAGGAGCGGGGTTCGAATCCGTGCTCGGCCATGGAAACCCATTGGGTGCCCTTGGCCGAGTCACACACTCCCAATAAACACCACGATAGGTTTGCCATAAGCCACAACAGCACAAGGGAAGGATGCCAAGGGACCTTGCATCACCACCCTTGAGACTAACTGAAACACAGAGGTTGGTAGCATGGGTCTGTGTAGACTTAAGCCTACTTCCAAACGCATCTGAGGAAGTAGCCTCAAGTCTAGGAACGCTCATGCTACCGATCTGCATCATTTGTTATCACTTGCCTTCAGGGGCAATGCAAATGCGCCATCGATCTGACTGTCACTCCATGGACCTGAGGAAGTAGTTCCTAAGTCTAGGAACGCTCATGCTACCAACTTTTCTCTTTCAATGAGTCTCAAAGGTGCTGCAAGATCTCTTCGGATACTGATTTTCCAAGCTAACATGGCTATATGTCTTCGAACGCAAGAAGAGGAGATGCTGGGACTAAGGAGATGAAGGGGGAGTCCTCCTATATAGTTGGACGGATGCCGCGCCTGTAAGACTTGCCGAACTGTGGAAGAGATGGTGGACTCTCCTTCGTTCGACAGAGATTGGATGGGCATCTCTTGGAATGGGTATTCCTGCATGGCCGGGAGGGCTTTTGGGATCCCTTCCAACTAAGCAGGCGATGGAGCAAGCGTGTTTTCTGCTGCTCCAGAGAGAGAGTAGGGCATGAGCCGACGGGTGCCAATTCCAAGAAGAGATCCCAGCCAAACATTAGGGAGAAGGTGACTTTAAGGACCGCTCTGAGAATGGATGGGAATGCCTTGGAAGGTGCTGCTGGACTCTCAGTCTTTGGAGGCTTTTGAGCAGAGTTCGGATGGGCAATTCTTGGGATTTAGTTAAACCAGTCCCAGGGCCATACACAAAATGTCAATGAAAGCATTGAAATGAAAGCTGAGACAGATCTGGGGTTTATACACTAAGAGCAACTTTTAGAAGCATCCAGGTCTGGAATGGGGTCTTCCTCTTTTCCTCCTGCTTTCTATCTGCGACCCTTGCATCAAAAGTCAAACAGAGAGATCCTGATCTCCTAGGGAAGATCCCAGATCCCAGATCCCAGCTATCAACCTTTCTACCAAATCCCGTAGTTTCCCCCCTTTAAGGCCCATGGCAAAATCCCACTTTCTGCTTCCCTTCCACTCTCAGTGGACTGCGGAGAGATTTGAACTTTCCATCTTAATTTCCCTTTGCTGCTTTTATTGTATTGGCTTCTTCTTTGCCGTTCTGCTCTCTTTCTCTCTGTCGTTCTCTCTTTTCCTAAAAAACAACACCACCCTCCTCCTTGTTTTTCCATCTCCTGTTCCTGTTCTTTTCCTATCGCCGAGTGTATTGCATTTACTGTGTTGGCGTTGCAGGTTGCCTCCGGGCGAATTGACGAAAGGTGGCACATGAATATTTCACAGCCCTTGATGTATGTGCAAGCCGGCCGGCGTGGGTCTGCATGGATGTACGCGCCCATTTGCAAATGCAAATGCTTTCTAATGCAAAGCAGAGGGGTTTTGATTCAACGCAGAGGGTCCTCGGCCCAATACAGAGCAGTAGGGCCTGGTGGTTATAGCAGAGGACCTCAAAGCCACAGGGAAGTTAATTCAGCACAAGCTTCTCCAAATGATAGGTGTCTCTGGATGGAAAACCCACTATTGAATATTGGTTCAGGATTTGGGAAAGAAAAGTCCTGACTGACCACAGAGCCCTAGAGTTGAAGGGGATCCCCAGGGGCCATCCAGTCCAACCCCATTCTGCCATGCAAGAAGACACAATCCAAGCCCTCCCTGGGACAGATGGCCATCCAGCCTTTGCTGAAAAACCACCAAAGAAGTTTGTTGTTCAGAGGTGGTTTGCCCTTGCCTTCCCCTGAGGCTGAGAGAGTGTGACTTGCCCAAGGAGGGAGGGCTCTTTGGGGTCTTTTTCTGGAACAGTCAACATATAGGTCCTAAATGTGGCAAGATTGTCCCGGGACACCTCCTGAGGGACATTGGGTGGGACGTTTTTCAGAAACATCCCCCAAATATTTGTTTGGATTTTTGTGTGTTGTGGTTGTGTGCCTTCAAAGCATTTCTTCTCACTCATGGAAACCTTATGGCAAACCTCGTCTGATGAGAAACCTGCCAAGAAAACCCCATGATAGGTTCGCCTTAGGCTTGCCACGTAAGTTGGAAATGACTTGAAGGCAGGCAACAACAGCAAAAGGAGAATCTGTCTTTGGGTTTCCTGTGGACGAGAGTATGTGACTTGTCCAAGGTCACTCAGTGGGTTTCATGGCTGAGCAGGGAACTGAACCATGGTCTCCAGAGCCATAGTTTGATGCTCAAACCACTAGGCAACACTGATCCCGAAGGAGACCCAGAAATAGCCTTGGGCCCACAGGTGAGCCGCAGACCACCTTTACTTTGCATCTTCGAGGCTGAACAGGCTCTAAAATTTTGTATTTGGGGAGAAGCAGCCTTCAAAATAAATCTGGGGTGCGTGGCGTAGTTGTTTCCGTATTGGACTATGACTCTGGAGCCCCAGGTTTGATTCCTTGTTTGGCCATGGAAACCCACTGGGTGACCTTGGGCAAGTCACACTCTCTCAGCCTCAGGGGAAGGCAAGGCCAAGGAAACTCCACTTTAGGGTCTCCCTAAGTCAGCAACGACTCGAAGGCCCCCAACAACGACAACAACGACAACGAGAGGGAAGGCTCAGCCCCAGCTACCCGAAGCCGCGGTCTCCGAGGACAGGGAGGGAAGAGCCCACTTGCAAGCCTTGCGCTCAAGATTGCCTCCTTGGATTTGTTTCAGAGGCGTGCGAATCCTTCCCACCCACCTATTTATTTTTATAATCCGTGTGGGCAGTTGGAGGAGCAGAACGCATTAGAGAGAACGCGTCCCCTCCGCCCCTTGTCACACATGCGGCAACCAACACAACTTCGTTGGCGGAATATTAATTGGGCACTTTTTGCTGGGAGTAATCGTTCTGGCTTTCTTTTATTAACGCCGGGAATATGGAAACAGAGCAGGCTTTCTCTCTCAACCTCTCTGAGTTAGTCGGTAATGACAAGAAAGCCCATTATCTCCTCCCCGGTGGTCCAAATACACCCGACCGCACGGCCATCTGGATGCGGCGCCGGCGCCTAATAGCCAGCCCTTGCAACGCTGCGCCAGAAAAGCTCTGTTCTTAGGTACTTCGCTGCCCTTTTGGGGTTTTGACACAGACCCAGATTTTTCAAGGAGGGGACAAAGGCATCAGATCAGGGCTGGGAAGCGTTTGGCCCTATAGCGGTCCCTCTCAGCCGTTGTATCCATAAACAACAGTTTTGGGGAGGAAACAATTCAGTTGGGAACAACAACAACAACAACAAAATCCAGCCAAAAATAAACTGGGAAAATAGAGTGAAAAATAAAAATAAGGGAGGTAAATTGTGGGGAGATGATATATACAGACTCACACAGACTCACACAGAGAGACGGAGAAGGGAAGTTTTAAAGAAAGGCCTTCATTAATAATAATAATAATAATAATAATAATAATCCTAGTGCCTAAACCTAGTGAAGGTTGGAGTCCCAGGTCAGTGGGGCAGTGAGTCCACTCCAGGTTTTAGAGGAGCTGATTCTCGGACATCTTCACCACATTGCAGAGGTCCTTCAAAGCCAATGAAAACCTGGAGTGGATCCACTGCCCCACTGACCTGGGACTCCAACCTTCACTAGGATTAGGAATGGGCAAGAGGAGCTGCGCCTGATGGAGAAAGGCGGAAGATAGTTGGGTCCCAGGTATCAGGTGTCTGGCTTGAAATATATAATACGGACTGATATTGTGCCTTGCTTTCCTTTTAAGATGGCTCTTACCTTTGCTTTCTTCTGACAAGAATCCTGTGAAGGAGGTCAGGAAGGCCAGCGTGGGGTAATGGTTTGGGTGCTGGTCTAGGACACCATAAGACCAGGGTTCGAATCCTGTCTTGGCCATGAAAACCCACTGGGTGACCTTGGGTGAGTCACACACTCTCAGCCTTGGCGGATGGCAATGGCACGCTCCCTCTGAAGAAACCTGCCAAGAAAACTCTGATTGGTTAGCCTTAGGCTCTCCATAAGTCGGGAAGAACTTGAAGGCACACAACACACAACAACAACAATGAAAGAGGGAGAGAAAGAAAGGAGGGAGACTGTGTGAAAGTCACCTGTGGCTCAGGGTGCGTCTACACTGTCGACATAATGCAGTTTGACACCACTTTAACTGCCGCGGTGCCCTCCGACATAATTTTGGGATTTGCAGTTTTGCGAGGCATCGGCACTCTTTCGGAAAGAAGGCTGAAGTCTTTGCAAAACTAGCTCCCAGGCTTCCCTAGGATGGAGCTACAGCCCTTAAAAGTGGTGTCAAACTGCATTATTTCTACAATGTGGACGCACCCAAAGCCAAGGGACAGACCTCGGATCCTTCAGGTTTTCTGAACATACTGCTGCTTCCTATTGCAAATCTTTTCTGGATTTTAGTCTCAAAAAGGGCTGCCAGGATCGTCCAAAGATCATGGGTCCCAAATAGGCTGGTCCTTAAGGCAACCAAATAGGAATTTCAGCTGTGCTTCCTGAGTCCATAAATGCCTGCTTTTTGGAAAGCAACAGTTGCCGGCTGAAAGGAGCAGGAATATAAAAAGAACACAAATCCATTTCACATTAGGAGAAATCAGATTTTATTTTTTTTAAACAACGCACACCGAGAAAAGAGAGAGAAAAATTCTTTATTTCAGGGTGCATGGTTTTCTTCTCCTCCTCTCTCTTTCTCTTTCTCTTTCTTTCTCTCCCCAGTGGTCCCCATCATTTTCTCTCCTATTGCACATACTTAATGTGTCAATTTTCCTTGCATTATTACATCTGATTGACTCCCACAATTCACTTTTCAGCTCCAAAAGAGCTCCAAAGAGACAAAAGGAGTTTTGCGGTGGTCCTCCTCTTCTTCCTCCGCACCCCAAAAAGATAAAAAAGAGGCAATTGCAAAGGAAGATTGGGCTTATTCTGTTTTATTTGCATGCTGGGGAAATATATATATATATTCTGCTGCAATATGTTGGGTATGAGGAATCTGGTGCACAAATGTCGTGTTTAATAGAAAGAGAGGGAAATGGTGCAGTGGTTAGCAGCAGATGCGGGTGGATTACATTTGATCAAGTTGGTGGATCCACTTCTGGGTTTACTTCTCCTGAGGTGCTTAAACAGATCCCGCATACATTTGGCACCTCTTCTAGCTTAAAATCTATAGTGAATTCATCTACATGTGAATTTGACACTTAACGGATGATTCAAGGTTTTTCCTGGGTATTGGAACCATCTATGTTCTTGCATCCGCACCACAGAAATAATTCAGTTTGACATCACTTGAACTGCCATGGCTCCGTGCTTTGGGAGTCTGGGAGTTGTAGTTTGCTCTGGCACCAAAGTGAAGGCGGAAGGTCTCACCAAACTGCGGATCCCATAATTCCATAGCACGGAGCCATGGCTGTTCAAGTGGTGTCGAACTGGATTATTTCTGCAGTGCAGATGCATCCCACGAGAGCATTACAGACATCGTTTCCCAGCATCCTGATCGGCAACCCTTAGAAACCCTAAATCTTGGATGTTACCAGGCTGAAAAGATAAGTTTTGGGGGTCGGCATTATCCAACATATGTAGGATGATGGGGCTGCGTCATAATGCTTACATTTGACAATTCAGGAGCTCTGCCGTTATTTCTTGAAAACTGCAATCCTGGCAGCATGTAACTGCATAGAGAGGTGGAACGCTCAAATTTTAAATAATTGCTCTTTCAGCAGACACAGAAGCATTGGACCGCAAAATGTTCTCTCCATGTATATTGGAATTAAAATACGTGAAAGGCACTCGTAGGAGAAGAGCAATTGTGGAGAAGTGACCCGTTGACCCTTTGCCATGATGACCGCCAAGGCTGGTAATCCTGATGGCATCTTAGGCGTGCAAAAGACAGGAACAGGGCAGAACTGAACTCCGCATCCAGTCCAAGGTTGCATTTCCAGAGATGCGCATGTCGCCACGCTATTCATTGCATGTGGTTACCAATGCAAATAGAGAGCCATTGGTTTGAGCGTTGGACTTTGACTCTGGAGATCAGGGTTCAAATCCTGGTTCAGCCATGGACACCCACTGGGTGACCTTGAGCATAGCGTGTCACATGCTCTCAGCCTCAGGGGGCAGAAGCAAACCTCCTCGGAAGAAACCTTGCCAAAAAAAAAACCAAACCCCAAAACAAACCCTGATTGTAAATGACTTGAAGGCACACAACTAGGACAACAATGTCAGTGCAAATAGATGCTCATGGAGATACACATAGACATCTGTACATGTCCACCTCCATCCATAGGTAGCTCACATATGTTGACAGTGGTGTCCCATACACAACTCCACACCCATCATTTGAACATCTACCTTGGACCAAAAACAGTGAACCACTCTTGTAGGTGAACACACGCATGTGCAAGACACCAACAGGATCCTGGCCAGGATGTCCATCCTTTCTCTCTACCAGAGATTTGGCACGTTTTCCAATGGTTTTTTGCTCTCAGAACCGATGGAGAGACTTCATAATGTTTGAGAGCAACGAATGAAGATGAAAAATAAGAAGATAATTAGGAAGAAGATCCTAAGGCCAACAGCAATGGAATGGGCTACCTCCGATGGTGATGGACTCTGGAGGCCTTCGAAAAGAGAAGTTGGGTGACCACTTCTAGCTGGGGATTCCTTCATGGGAAGGGGTTGGACTACATAGCCCTTGTGGGCCCCTCCAACTCTCATGGTTGTGTAGTATTCCTGTGCTGTATGGGATTGGACTGCTTGGTCTTTGTGGTCTTTTCCAGCTCTGTGATTTGATGGTCTATTACTCTATAAACCAAAACAATGGGTTCAAATGACAAGAAAGAAGACTCCACCCAAACAATAAGAAAAACTTATTTGTTTGAGAGTGGAATATGGACTGCCTTGGAGGGTGGTAGACTCTCTTTCTTTGGGGGATCTTTAAATAGAGGTTGGATGGGCATTTTTGGTAGCGTTTCAGTTGCATATTGCTGAATAGGAGGGGGTCGGATGGACTTTGGCATCCCTTCCAACTCTTACGATTCTAGGAAACACATTTTCCTATGTCCCAGTGCATATTAGTGGCTTCATATTTTCATGCATTATAGAGAAAACATTGTGTTGTTTTGTGGGTTATTTTCCCGTCTGAAAGCCACTATTAGCACGAAGGGGGGAAATCCAGGGAGAGTGCTGCACAGATGACAGAACAGATGAGGGAATCTGGCCTGCTGCAGCACACATGGGGCAGATTTTATATTTAGTTGGCCTATGAATATCCCAAATTGAAATTTGCAATATTGTTGCCTGGTTGCACAGGCTGGTACAGAATAGTACAACTGGATGCGTTGGGCTTTTGGTGTGTGTGTGTGTGTTTTATTCCTTTGTGTGCCAGTTGTGCATGCGTGCTTCACAAAGGGAAAAGACAGTCATTTTGCAAAGAGATTTTTTTTGCAAGGGGAGGGATATGGAGAAAAGAGTGGGGGAAATGCTCGGTGTCTGTGTTTTGCACGGGAGGAGAGATCGCTTGAGAGGATGTCGAATACACCAACCACCCCAAAATTTATTTTACCCCCAAATCCCTCTTGGAAAGAAGAAGCAAGGAGAGCTTCGGCTCTTGCAAATGAAGAAGGCCTTCCTGGCTCCCAACCCTATTTGTCAGCTCTTTCCCTCCCGCAAACCAAGAGAATTTTTGAGACGGGAGATCAAGGTGTATATCTGTGTGTTAATGGCCCTTTTCGGAGCAATTGAACTGCGAGAATCAAACACTACCTTGGAGAGAACAGAGGCACTTGAAAGCAACTCGAGTCTGGCAAAAGCTGGTTATCTCTCCCGATTTGCATAATGATTATGCAAATGGTATTTTGCATAATGCCACTATGATCTATCGTCACATTAGGTTTTTATTGTGCTGAGAGCGGCCAACGAGAGCAAAACCAGGGAGATGCCCATGCGCCAACCAACGGCTCTGGCTTTCGCTTCTCGAGCCCCAGGGGATGCTGGGAAAAGAGCGACAGGTTGCATTTTAGCGCACAGCGCCTGGGAGGTTCTGGGATGCCCAGAGCAGAGGCACAGGAGAAGCTGGAAGCAAGGGCTTCATGGCAGCATCTTCTCCTTTCTTCTTGACCCAGGCCTTGGAGAGACAGTGGGTCATGGATGGTCAGCAGCAGTGCAAGGATTGGGCCCTCTGGGTGGACATTGCCCAGTCTCCACTGTCTACAGAGAACTAATTATTGGGAAACAGAGGAGCACAAGGCCATGGTGACCTCCGCCATGTATAAATACCCCCACCATGTATAAACATATGTGAGCTATCACAGGATCCTACGTAGGCGACGTCAACCGTGTTGTCCTATGTCTACCCAAGTTAACTATGCTGAGGTATATTTGCACTGCATCAAATATGGGGGCTTATTTTTAGGCCATGCAAACCATGCAAATGTATACAGTGGATTTTCATTGGGTTTAGGGGCAGAGCAACCCCATGAAAGTGGAAAAACTGAGAGAACATCGTTCTAGGATTCTCTAGGTCCTCTTGCACAATTCTACGGTCAACATCAGTTGGAGGCTGACCACAGACTTGCACTGGAGGACCTACAAATGCCTAGAGAAACACAACTCTATGGTCAACATCAGTTGGAGGCTGACCACAGACTTGCACTGGAGGACCTACAAATGCCTAGAGAAACACAACTCTATGGTCAACATCAGTTGGAGGTTGGCCACTGACTTGTACTGGAGGACCTACAAATGCCTAGAGAAACACAACTCTATGGTCAACATCAGTTGGAGGCTGACCACAGACTTGCACTGGAGGACCTACAAATGCCTAGAGAAACACAACTCTATGGTCAACATCAGTTGGAGGTTGGCCACTGACTTGCACTGGAGGACCTACAAATGCCTAGAGAAACACAACTCTATGGTCAACATCAGTTGGAGGCTGGCCATAGACTTGCACTGGAGGACCTACAAATGCCTAGAGAAACACAACTCTATGGTCAACATCAGTTGACCATAGAATTACGCCTGAAGGCCTACAAATGCCAATGGAAGTGTTTCCTCCAGGAATTTATTACATGACTCCATGGTCAACTTCCAGCCAAGTCACGCTGGAGGATCTAGCGATTCCTAGAGAGAAGACATCAATGAAGTCAATGGATAATCAAAGGTGCAAATGTGGAAGGCCAACTGTATATCCCTGACGTCAGCTATGGTGGCATATACTTTCTTTTGCTACTCCGATTCCTCCGCTGTGTATTTACGCTATGTCTACTTAAGCCATGCCAACTCCACTGATGTGGGTTAAGACTATGCCAAAGGCAACACTCTTCTCACTCCATCCATCTCCATCTCTGTTTTCCTTGGGGCCTCTGCCTAAACTTTAATGGTTTCCAAAAGTCTGGATGGAAATCCAAAGTGGATTCACTTCTCCATCTTACGTGGGAGCTAATTCCAACCACCAATGTTTCTCCCCCCCCCCCCTTGTTTTTAGTTTTACTTTCTCTGAAATTTTTTACTTATAAGAATAGCAAGCTTTCTGCATTAAATTTATGAGGTAATCTGAGAACTTTGTTCAGTTCTTGATTTTGGGATGCAATTTTCAGCCCTTTTGCCCTGGAAAGAAATGCTTTGAGATGCTTTCGCTGTGGTCATGACATTTTTTGCAGAAAGCTGCATCTTCTGTACAGGAAACAGTATTCTCTGTGCAGAAGATAATATTGTTTGATGCAGAAATCTTATTTCTGGCACAGGAAATGCTGTAATTGACTATCTGTTATGCACAGAATTTGCACATAGTTATCTTGCAGAGGAAACAGATAAAAGTCGGAGACTGGGCACAGCCTTGGGAAATTGCGTGCTTTTTAAAGATTTTCTCACAGTGAGAAGAAAATGGCTCAAATTACTCTTTGCTTCCTTTCAGGAGAAACTTAGTGAAGAGTTATAAATGGATTTTCAGAGGACAGGAGCATCTCTAGACTCACTCTTTTGGAGTTTCCCGCTGGATGAGGAAGAGGCAAATAGATAGAACTGAAACTTCATTTTTCTTCCTCTTTTTCTACTTGCTCTCCCCACCAAAACCATCCCATTTCACTCCTGTACCTAAACATCTTCGGTAGCTGCATTTGTTGTTGTTATGTGCCTTCAAGTCATTACTGAGCCCATCGCGGCGTTTTCTTGGCAAAAGATTTGTTCAGGGGAGGTTTGCCTTTGCCTTCCCCTGAGGCTGAGAGAGTGTGACTTGCCCTAGGTCACCCAATGGGTTTCGTGGCTGAGCGAGGAATCAACCTTTGGTCTCCAGAATCATGGTGTAACGCTCAAACCTCCCCACCATATCTCAACTATATGGATCATGGGATTTACAGTTTGGTGAGATATTAAGCCTTCCATGTCAGAGACCTGTGGTGCCACAACAAACTACAATGCCCAGCATCTCAAAGGACCTGGAGCCATGACAGTGAAAGCAATGTCAAAGTGCATTAACCCAGCATCTGGGTTCAGGAATCCTTAGCAGCAGAACGGCCAAATCTTAGCAATTGCCCAGCGGCATCAAAGGCTTATTTTGGGGCTCTATTGGATGGCTTCTGCTTTAGCCTGGCAGCTCATGTTTATAGGAGGGAATGGAGCAATTGCTTTGTACTCTGCTCCTATCTATTAAGGTGGACGATGGGTCTTGCTTGAACAGAATCCTTTCTTTGGTTCTGTTTTATCCAAGCTCCAGGAGCCCATCTTCCAAGTTTGATGCTACTCAGCCCATGGGGATCTGTAGGGCTGACCCTAGACCAGGGGTAGGCAACCTTTCCCCTTTAAGGGCCGAGGAACTTCAGCTCCCAGAATCCCAGGAGCTATTGGCCAACATGGGACTACTGGCCAACATGGCTGAGGCTTCTGGGAGCTGAAGTCCCTCGGCCCTTAAAGGGGAAAGGTTGCCGACCCCTGCCCTAGGCTAATTCGGATGATGTGTATCATGATTTTCGGTACCCAACGAAGTCTACGAAAGGCCTGGAATTGCAACCTGTTCTAGCTCTGAGCAAATCACTACAAACAATGCTATCCAAAAAGGGCTATCCTAAAAGAAACGGTGCACCTGCAAACGGGTTTTTGGAAGTCTTCTTATGCAATGTATCAAAATGTTGGAAGGCCAGGAGGTGTGTGTATGTGTGTGTGTGTGTGACAGTGGTGATTTATTAGACTGTTTAATTTATGCTAAAATTGCAGCACAGCCCTTTCCAGATTAGTTAGGCACCGTGTAGAAAATGTAGGTTGTGGATGTATAATTGCAGGAGCGGGCGAGTCATAAATAAGGACCAAAACAGGGCGAGGAGGAAGAAACGTCTTGGGGCTAATAGCTTCCTTGCATCAAAGTGTGTTGTTGCCTTGTCCTCCGAACTCCAGGAATCCCATTTGGGTCTTCTGCAATCGTACGTTTCCCGGCGGAAGCCGGTCAACCATTTTCTCCAAAGTGGAACAGCCCTCTTCAGTTCAAGATGGAGTTTAGGGGCTGTGATGCTTCTCTTCAAAGGAAGCAATGAGGATCCCCTCTCAGTTTTCTCCCTGCTGCCAGGAGGTCTTTGAAAACCAGTTTTTCAAAGCTTATTTGCAACGTGGGACTTATTCTGTGCAAAATTCACACATGGATATTTTGCAGAGAAAACTAGATTTTTTTGGGTGCAGGAAACAGCACCATTCTGCACAATATAGATAGATAGATAGATAGACAGATAGATAGATAGATAGATAGATAGATAGATAGATGGCAATAGATAGATAGATAGATAGAGATGCAATATATATTCCTGCATAGAAGATGCTGTTTTCATTGCAAACTGCTTACATGCAAATTTTGCACAAATTTTTGCCCTCTCTGTATGTGTGTGTGTGTATGTGTGTGTATATATATATATATATATATATATATGTGTGTGTGTGTGTGTGTTGATGTTGTTGTTGTTGTTGTGTGACTTCAAGTAATTTCCAGCTTGTGGCAACCCTAAGGCCCTTATCACATGGGGTCTGAAGCAGAGCTAATCCAAAGGGCATCCACAGCTAATACATATTATTCCCCCGTGTTTACACATGACGCTGCCCCAGAACACGGAGCTAATCCGTATTGTTCCCCGTGTCTACACACGACGCTGCCCCAGAACTCGGCAGAATACGGAGCTAATCCGTCAGGAGCAGGGAGATTTTGACATTCGGTTTGTAGAGGATGTACCTAGGGAGCCTTCGCATTCATTGCGAATTGGTGGGCAAGGCGAATTGGTGGGCAGGGCGAAAATCCCAGCGAGGGGAAGCGATTGCCTTGGCAAAAGGCAAACCGGATTGGAAAGAAGAGGAGGAGAGGAAGAGGGAAGAGGGAAGAGGGAGGCGATCTCTCTCTCTCCATGGGCTGCCTTCCCTTCTCCAGTCCTCCAGCCCTCCTCCTCCCCGGTTCCCATGGCTGCCTTTCCTCCCGGCTTTTTGTGACGGGAGAGAAGGGAGCCTTGGTATTAATTGCGAAATGGCCAAAAGGGCGATTTCGCTACGGAACCGAATTTATTTCTACTTCTGTTTTTCTTCGCTTTTTCTTTGCTTCATGGCCAGCGTTTGATAAGGTCCTAAGAGGTTTTCTTACCAGATAGATAGATAGATAGATAGAGACATTCATGATGACAGGGTCAAAACTTCATTTCCATGTAAAATCCTGGCTACCTAATCTTGGTGGAGGGTGAAACCTCTCTCCAAGTGCTCACAGAGCGATAGCATTTGGTGCCTGGTTATTTCCCTTTGGAGGGGGAGAGAGAGAAAATGTCAAATTCTCACGTTCTCCGGTTGCTAAAGTGTCCATCAGCTTCTGGAATCTGGCATATATCTCCCACTTGCAGGCAGTTGCTGACAAACAGCTACTCATAAGTGAGTTTTCTGCACACAAAGGTTACTCTAATTTAACAGCATCAGTTTAAAGGAAGATGGAGAAGTACTGGCTGCGATGTTCCAGTCAGAAAAATAGCTGACATAGAGGAAGCTCCCTCCTTCCCTCTCTTTCCATCTCCCCTTCCTTCCTTCCTTCCTTCCTTCCTTCCTTCCTTCCTTCCTTCCTTCCTTCTTTCCTTTCTCTCTCATTCTCTCCTTCCTTCCTTCCTTCCTTCCTTCCTTCCTTCCTTCCTTCCTTCCTTCCTCTCTCATTCTCTCTTCCTTTCTTTTTTCCTTCCCATCCCTTCCTTCCTTCCTTCCTTCCTTCCTTCCTTCCTTCTTTCCTTCCCATCTCCCCCTTCCTTCTTCCCTTCCTTCCTTCCTTCCTTCCTTCCTTCCTTCCTTCCTTCCTTCCTCTCTCATTCTCTCTTCCTTTCTTCTTTCCTTCCCATCCCTTCCTTCCTTCCTTCCTTCCTTCCTCTCTCATTCTCTTCTTCCTTCCTTCTTTCCTTCCCATCTCCCCCTTCCTCCCTCCCTCCCTCCCTCCCTCCCTCCCTCCCTCCCTCCCTCTCTCATTCTCTCCTTCCATCCTTCCCATCTCTTCCTTCCTTCCTTCCTTCCTTCCTTCCTTCCTTCCTTCCTTCCTTCCTTCCTTTCTTTCTTTCTTTCTGCCTTTCCTCCCTTCCTCCTTTCACTCCCCTTCACTCCCTATTTCTCCTTTCCTCCATCCTCCTGTTTCTTTCTTCTGGTTGTTGTTGCGTGCCCTCAAGTAATTTCCAACATACGGTTACCCTAAGGCGAACCTTATTATGGGGTTTTCTTGGGACGTTTGGTTCAGAGGGGGTTTGCCATTGCTTTCCTCTGAGGTTGAGAGAATGTGACTTGCCCAGGGCCACCCAGTGGGTTTCATGGCTGAGCCGGGAATTGAACCCTGGTCTCCAGAGTCATCTTCCAATGCTCAAACTTCCACTCTACAATGGCTCTCAATTCTTTCCCTTCCTCCTTCCTTATTTATGCATTTGTTACATGGATTATCCCTTGCTGCTAGTACACCGAGAGTGTACTCAACTCACTTGCACTGAGAGTTACACGCGGGTTGCAAAATGCCACCTCATTAGTTACAATTAGAATCATCATAGGCTTGGAAGGGCCGTCAATTATAATTAGAATTGTCACTGGCTTGACGCAAATTGAATTTGACTCGGCTTGCTTAGTGAGTTGTGATGTTGCACAACTGTAGGTACAACCAGTAAATGTGAGTTTCTGCACACGCACCACGATCCGTGCACAAGCGTGTGCAACGCACCGTCAGGCGTGACACCCACCGGTGTCTGTGAATGGTGGACAAATGCACACTTGCACAAAATGCACAAGTGTCCCCCATGGAACCACCGAAACAACTCTACTTCCCCAGCCTTGAACCAAATACGTCTATTCCACACTGGAAAATACTGTTGAAGTGTCTCCGTCGGGGATGCGTTATGGATGCGAGAGACACCACCGGGATCCCAGCGTTTCTGTGGCTTAATTGGAGGCTTCATCAACGAAAAGTCACAATGGTTTTGTTCTGATGGGTTTACGGCTCACAGAACTGCCATTTTTTACCCCCTTCTCCTTGTAAAAATTCCCGGCTCGTGGGCCGCCGTTCTGATTTTGCCGCCGCTGTTTTTTAATCTTTGCGTCATTTTAATTATTCGTGACTTAGCTGGTGTTTACTTACATTATGTTTTCAAACTGGGTTCATTAGCACGGCATGGAGGGTTGGGGGAGAGGCGTCCCACTTTGGGAGACGCAGCATTTAAAGAGGAAAAGAGTAAATACGTTGAATAGTAACGCTTTAATGGATCTGACGGCGGAGGCGATGTGAAGAAGTTGGTTAAGCCATCGTGAAGATGAGAGTTGAAAATATCCTCATTAATTGCTTAGCTTGTTTTCTCTGTGGTGCATTACTGCCAGAGTTTGAGAAAAGTTATTTTGGGGATTATAACTCCCAGAAATCTCAGATAGCGGGAACTGGAAATAATAATCATTTTCCAAACCAGAAATAATCATTTTCCAAACCAGATGACTGTGAACACTGAAGACGATGTTGCTATCAATGATCGTACCATGGCTGGAAAACATCCAGAGGAGAGCAACCAAGATGATCAATTATTTGGGGAATCGGTCCCTATAAGAACAGCTTTGTGAGTTGGATTGATAAGAGTTTGGAGCAGAGAAGACGGAGAGGTGATATGATAGCCATCTTTTAATACCTGATGGGAGGTCTGATGTGGAAGATGGACCAAGATTGCTTTCGAGTTTCCAGAGGGTAAAAGAGGAACCAGTGGATTCAGAGTCCAAGCAAAGAGATTCCTCCTAAACATCAGGAAGGACTTCTTCATTGTAAGAGCTGCTCAGCAGTGGAAGAGACTGCCTTGGATGGTGCTGGACTCTCCTCCTTTGGAGATCTCTCAATGAAGGTTGGGTGGCCATCTTTCAGGAGTGCTTTAGCTGTGTCTTCCTGCATGGCAGGAGGTTGAATGAGGTGGCCCTTGCAGTTCCTTCCAAGCCTATGATTCTCTGAGTCCATGTCTTCTGTGATATCTGTAGAGCAGATCATAGAATCACAGAATCTTAGAGTTGGAAGAGACCCCAAGGGCCATCCAGTCCAACCCCATTTTGCCATGCAGGAACTCTCAACCAAAGTATCTCCCTGGGACAGATGGCCATCCAGCCTCTGTTTAAAGACCTCCAAAGAAGGAGACTCCACCAAACTCCAAGGCAGCATCTTCCATTGTCAAACAGCTCTTACTGTCAGGAAGTTCCTCCTAATATTGATCTGGAATCTCTTTTCCTGTAAATTGCCTTCATTGCTCCGTGTCTTAATCTCTGGAGCATCAGAAAACAAGCTTGTTCCCTCCTCAATATGACATCTCTTCAAATATTTAAACAGGGCTGTCGTATCCCCTCTTAACCGTCTCTTCTCCAGGCTAAACAGACCCAGTTCCTTAAGTCATTCCTCATAGGGATTCATGGTTTCCGGACCCTTCACCATTTTGGTCTCCCTCCTTTGTACACGCTCCAGTTTCTCAACATCTTTTTGAATTGTGTTGCCCAGAACTGGACACAGTGTTATTCCAGGTGAGGCCTGACCAAAGCAGAATACAGTGGCACTATGACTTCCCTTGATCTAGACACTATACTTTTATTGATGCAGCCTAAATCACATTGGCCTTTTTGGCTGCCACATCACATTGTTGACTCATGTTCACCTTGTGGTCTATTAGGACTCCTAGATCCCTTTCACACGTATAAGTCATGTTAAGCCAGGTGTCCCCCATCCTATATCTATGCATTTCATTTTTTCCCCCCCCTAAGTGCAGTCCCTTACATTTCTCTGCATTGAAATTCATTTTGTTAGCTTTGGCCCAGCTTTCTAATCAATTAACCTATTAATACTCCTACACAATCTAGTTGAAGGTTCCTCCTAGATCTCGATGGAGACGTTGACTTTCATGAGCTAAACATGCTTCTGAGGAAGTAGACTCAAGTCTAGGAAAGCTCCTCATGCTGCCATCTTCTTTCTTCCAGTGAGTCTCAAAGGTGCCACAAGACCCCTTTCCATTGCGAGCTGAACCTATTCGTTTTTCCATCCAGGTGACCATGAGCATTGCAATGTCTCTGTAGGCCAGAGTCTCCCAACAAGGTCCATCCCATGTTTTTTCCAACTTCCCAGGTCATTTCCTCCAGACTTCTATCCCCTCTTTTGTTGCTGAAAGTATTGCTCACTTCAAAGCTTGGTAAAAGAGACCCACAAAAAGCTCTCTGGGCTTCAAAAGCCATTTCGGATCCTTTGTGCTCTGAATTAAGGAGCCCCATTGGGACAGCTTCTAAGAAAGTGACTTTAAAGGCACCGTTGCACCATAAAAAAGAAGGACCTTAACAAACGTAGAGGAGAAAGTTCCTGTTTGTTTATAGAGTTTTTGTTTTTCTCTTTATTGCCTGATAATCCTGAGTAGTTTGGTGTCTCCTTTCCAGGGGAGTTAATGCAAGTCAATGGAGGGGAAGAGCAGATGTCTATCCAGCGCTTGGGCTCAGACAGTGGAAAATTCAGGTTCCCAAAAACGATTTCTTCCTGGGTTGCCTTTCCTACAGCTCAGATGGTCTCAGCGTGAGCCATTCAGAGAGGCAGGTGACCCACAGCATGGAAATGACCGCCGTCGGCTGGGTTAGGATCCCCTACAAGAGAATCGGAGATGGTCTTCAAACTATGCACTTGGTGAACCATGGGTCTGTATGGATCCCTGGTGGGATCCACCAATACCAATACCAATACCAATACCAAATCTCAGACATATGTGTCCTCTGAGGTCTGCCATGTAAGCTCAAAACTTTAGTTCATTCCATGGATAAAGTATGCGCTCCGTTGGTGATCTGTGGCCTCTCATAGTACTCCCTTGTTGTCCGCTTTCCAGACAAATGCTTTGTCTTCAGCAGCAGCCGCAGCATTTGACATCTTAAGACATTTCCAAGAGTCAAAAATGTGACAGGGTCTGACATCTATCCGTCAGCGCTTGACAAGGGTTTGGCATTCAATGGTAAATGTCTGACAACATCTGACACCAGGCATATGAAAGGACTCAGTCTTCGGCACGTCTCTGTTTTGCAGCAAAATATGGGACACTTGGAGTCATTCATCCCTTTAGAGCCCAGGGTTAGAGGATGTCTGACACAGAAGATGGTTTCTTGGACCACAGTTTCAAAAGCCTCTTGCCGTCGCCCATTTCGGGTGGAAGCGATGGGAACTGTTGGCAGCAGTGGCTGATGGCTTTCATGTCCACGAATCCCTGGATCTGCTCTGGGCTTTATAGGACGTTTAAAGGAAGTATCCAAGGTACTAAATACTCTCTCCAAAATAGGTTTACAGTTCTCCAAGGGAAGAAGAATCCCACCGGCTTGTTCCACAGTCAAGCAACTCTTACTATCAGGAAGTTCTTCCTAATGCTTAGATGGAGTCTCTTTTCTTGTCAATTGGGTTGGACTGGTTGGCCCTTGGGGGTCTCTTCCAATTCTGTGAATCCGTTGATCCATTTTCTAGTGCAACAGAAAAGACATTGGCTTCTACCTGATGACGTCCCTTCAGATATTTCAAGATGACTGTACACCAGGGGTAGGCAACCTTTCCCCTTTAAGGGCCCAGGAGGGACTTCAGTTCCCAGAAGCCTCAGCCATGTTGGCCAATAGTCCCATGTTGGCCAATAGCTCCTGGGATTCTGGGAGCTGAAGTCCCTCGGCCCTTAAAGGGGAAAGGTTGCCTACCCCTGCTGTACACTATCACTTCTCCATCTTCTTCTCCAAGCTCAACATGGCCAGCTCCCTCAGCCAAACCTTGCTATGAAGACCCATCCAAAGACCCATCCAAAGCGCCTGCTTTTTGTACAAGGCAACATTTAAGACCCATACCAGTACAATGCATTCAGCAAAGACGGTGCAAACACCGCTACTTACTTGTGAAAGTGGGCAAATATTTCTCAAAGACGGGTCCAGTTGCCCTAAAGGTTACCAATTAATGTCAGTTGCACGGAAAGGATTTTTTCCCCCTTTCCAGGTTTTTGATTGTTTTACTGCACAAGGACAAACCAATTCAGGATTTATATATCCCTGAAGGAGAGTCTTAAAGAGGGTTCATGGGAAGAGGCAGTTAGGGATGCTATCTGCTAAGGTTTGCTTCCAGGACCTTCCCATAGAAACCAAAATTTGTGGATGTTCGAGTCCCATTATACACAATGGCCTGGTAAAATGGTGGAAAATCAAGGTCTGCTTTTTGGAATATTTGGGGCAGGGGAAAATATTTTCAAACCACGGATGGCTGAATCTGCGGATATGGAGGGCTGACTGTAATTCTTTTGCTGATTATATTCTCAAAGGAAGTAAGAAGTCATTCTAGCAATTTCCTTTCCGCCTTTTTTTTTTTTTTTTTTTTTTTTGCAGTTTGGAATTTATTCTTTGCAAAATTTGCACATGGCCTTTTTTGTTTGTTTGTTTGTTTTGTGCACAAAGTCCTAGGCTGATGAAAGTCTTTACAGTTTATTCTGCCCAAAATTTTCACATGGTGTCTTTTGGGCAGAAAACATCCTTTTCTGCATGGAAAATATTTAGCACCAGAAAAAAATGTTATTATATGGGAAATCCTGTGGAGCTGGGAATTTATTCTGTAGAAAATTTGCAAGGGTGAAGCACTCCATAAGCATTGTTTTCTGAGCAGAAATATTATTAGTTAGTTTTGCATAGACCTTTCGGTAGACTTAAGTCCCAAACTGCAAAGATTTTCATCAGTCCAGGGTTTATCTTTCTCAGATAGTCAAGAAACACATTTTTTGGGTCATGAGTGTAAAACTTTACAATAAGTAAGATAACAAATTATATAAGTGAGCCTAACAGGAACTGGAATTGAGATTATAACAATTTAAGTAACATGCCAACAATAGAAAGCCAATAGTAGAGGTAAAAACAAATTGGCAAATGATGGAAAGGAAGTAAGGAATGATTACAAAGAAAGTGTTTGAAGGTAAGAGTATGTGAATTGATGGTGAGGGAATTTGGGAATTTGAGGTTAGATAAGGGTAGGAAAGATGGAGAAAGAGGAAAGCAGCAAGAAAGTTAGAGATATAGGAAGGAGGAGGACAGGAAAGGAAGGGAAGAGGAGAAAGAAAGTTAAGGAAAGTTTAAGTTAGGGAAGTAAAATTGACAGATGATATAAGAGGGAGAATGTTTTCGGAGGGGAAGAATAGGTGGATGCTATCATTACCAAATACATTAAATGATAATAATAATAATAATAATAATTTATTTATATCCTGCCTTTAGCTGAGGCTATCCAGGAGGCTTACAATCTAAAAGCACAATCCCATGCGATACAAAGAACATTCACACACACCCCTAAAAAGTAACAATTGTGAAACAATATATGTATAGATAGAGGTATGCTTGCTAGTAAATAGGTGATTGTGTAAAGTTGTGATTGCATGAATGGGATATTGTTTAACGATCTTAAATGTTTAATAACAATTTTCCAAAATTAAAAAAAGAAAGAAAGAAAGAAACACATTTTTGGACCATATTTTTCCTGTGATATTCTATATTACATATAGAATTTCCTTTAAACCCCGCCGAGCTGTATCTATTGGGAATAACAGAAGATGGAAAATTGGAAAATGAATATGGAAAATTGATGTTTTATTTAATAGCAGCAGCCAGAATAAATTACGCAACAAAGTGGAAAACTAAAGAAATCCCAACAATAAGAACATGGCTAGTAAAGCTATTTGATTATACGGAAATGGATAAATCGACATGTTTGATAAAAGAAAAAGGAATAGATAATTTTTAAAAAAAGATTGGAAACTATTGATCGAATATTGGCAGAAAGAATGGGGATCAACTGTCGTTGTAAACTTAAGAGTAATTTGAAAGAATCCCTCAAATATTGGGTAGGATTTAGAAATAGGGAGGAAAAGTTAAGTGCAACATTGGGGAAATGGGTATGTGGAAAAATAAATATGATGGAAAGGAGTAAAGATTGAAGTTGTATATAAAGTTAAGGATGTCTTTTCCATCCCTAAGGCCCACGCTCACAAGAGGAATCAGTTCGCCTTGCGCAGGGCCATCCATCCATCCATCCTTCCATCCATCCATCCAAACCTCTCTGTCTTTTCTCATCCGTACCACTATCATCCCCTCACCCCCGACCTTTTTCTGAAGCCATCTCAGAAGTGAAGCCTTCCTTGAACCGACAAGGGATGCCATGCATTTCAGGCCCCAGAGGAGTTTGGACGGCAGCCAGCCGCGTCCAAAGGAGACATCCCCGATTTGGGACGACAGGCCTGCCACGGCCATCATATCACAGACACTCAGCACAAAAGTCAGAATCATCCAAGCCATTGTATTCCTATTATTCTCATGGATGGATGGGAGAGCTGGACATTTAAGAAAGAGGATAGGAAGAAAACCAATGCCTTTGAGAGAATGTGTTTCTGGAGAAGAGTGCGGAGGATCCCATGGACGACAGCCAAAAGGACAAACAAAGGGGTCCTAGAACAGATCAAGCCAAATCTATCCCTAGAAGCCAAGATGACAAGATTTAGACTGTCGTACTTTGGACACATCATGAGAAGGCATGAATCATTGGAGAAGACAATAATGTTAGGAGGGAATAATGTGGAGGGAAGTAGAAAGAGAGGAAGGCCACAGGACAGATGGATGGACTTTATTAAAGAGACCATGAATAAGAGTTTGCAGGAGCTGGCCAGAGCAGGAGAGGACAGTCGAAGGGGCCTGGAGATGTCCATCCATAGGGTCCCCATGGGTCCAGACCAACACCAAAGCAGTTAACAACAAAAATGCCATCATTATTATTACTGGTCTGAAGTTATGGACACAACCCCATAGCCGACGTAGAATATTGGCAGTGTTTTGTTTTTGTTTTTTACTATTTTCCAAATATTTTGGAGCGGCAAGTTCCAGACCATTTAGAGCTGGGACCTTGGGCCTTGTCTTTTCTGTGGCGCTGTCTGTCAGGGCTGCCTTTTCCTTCTTGCCTTTTATGTGATGCTCTCTGAACTTTCCTTGGCTGTGTCTGTTGCGCTTGTCCTGTTCTGGAGAGCCTTTGCCAAGTCCTGAATGTTTGGGGAGGGAAGGGATGATGGTTCCCATTAACGTACCCTTGCAGCGGAAACCTTTCTGACTCCAAAGTGCTCTCCGAGGAGATTTAAGTGTCGGTCATTCATCTTCAGCGCTGGGATAACTGTGGGCTCCGGTGGCACACAGCGACTATTTCTTGGGCTTAGGAAGACAGAACCAAGGAGAGGGAGGCATCAGCAAAAATGGACATTTGGTGGAGTCCAGCCACATTTATCAGGATGAACCTTTTCAGCCACGAAAAAGGGAGCAATGTCTCCAAAACTTTGCCATTTCCTTTCCCATCTCTTTGCTGCCCTCCTCAACCTGGCTTTTTATTCTGAAAGACGGTTTTCTTCCACAGTCCAACCAATCCGGCATCATATAATATAACCACTAAGATGATACGGAAGCACCGTTTAGCCAGGCTGCCCTGGGAATATAATGAAGACACAATAAAATGTATGGGGAGTTGAGGTGGTGGCCAAAGCTGCTGTTTGGCAATATTGTCCTGGAGACAAGACCCTTGGGGAGATGTAGTTTCACTAGAGGGTTTTTTTTAAAAAATCATATCTTGGTTTGGAAGGAAGGAAGGAAGGAAGGAATTATAAATAAAACGGGTTATAAATAAAACTTATTATTATTATTATATTATTAAGGAAGGAAGGAGTAAAAAGAAAGGAAAGAAGATAGGGAAACAAGGAAGGAAGGAAGGAAGGAAGGAAGGAAGGAAGGAAGGAAGGAGTACAAAGAAAGGAAAGAAGATAGGGAGGGAAGGAAGGAAGGAAGGAAGGAAGGAGTAAAAAGAAAGGAAAGAAGATAGGAAGACAACGAAGGAAGGAAGGAAGGAAGGAAGGAAGGAAGGAAGGAAGGAAGGAAGGAAGATGTCATACAGCCACTGCTAACACTGCGCTCTCCCATTTCCCACTCCAAGGATATCTCTATCCACAAATTGGTTGGAAAATTTTGAGAAGCTATTTATTTGTTCAGAACCCTAATGAAAATGCTAGAGGGAGACACAGCTTGAGGTTCTGGTAATAAATTGAAAGGCAGTATTAGTCACTGCTCTCTCCGAATGCAAATAGAGATGAAACTGTATGGCACAACAGACCCTTTTTTAAAAAAAGAAAGAAAGGCCTGTATGGAGAGCTGCAAATCCTGACGCTGTTCATTCACGCTCAGTAAATGATGAAACACACCTAAACATTAATTCTGTGGCAAGTAGGGGGTGATTTTCTCCTCCATTTCCTCAGAGTCTCAGAGACCTTTTACATGTATTTTCAGAAGTGAGTGTTCTTGTGTGTGTTCTTTTTGCAAAGTTTGCAAAAGAGAATCTTGGAGTGCCTTGGAAAGGCAAGCAATTCCAGCTCAAAACAGGCATCAAGAAGGTGCTCCATCTCCAAAATGGGGGGAAATCCTGGATGGATCCGCTCTTGAGCATCCCCAGTCCTCCGCTTTGGGTAGATGGCATGCCTCCTCTATTTTTCCAAACCCATCCTTTCTGAGGATACTGGCAATGGGTGCCTCTGGATAAAGAATGCAAAACCCATCTTTCCCCCTAATTTGGGATTCCTCTAATGTATTCTAAGCAAATGCATCAGTAAGCTGATGGCAGGAAGGTCTTCCATCACCAGCCGCTTTCCCATTACTGCGATCCCCTCCCTCCCAATCACAGAGTTATGAATTAATATTTTAAGAAGCGTGAACGTTTCTTCCCTCCCGAAATCTGTTTAGGGCCGGTGTCAGACACAGGTTCGGAAGAGTGATCGGCTTCTCTTTGCCTCTCAATGCTCCGGCGCTGATTTATGCATATGTTTGGCTGATGAACGAACGTCTCACCCAATTACCTTTGCTTTGCTTTCCTTAATGTCTCAGATGCGGTACCAAAAATAATGCAAACCTCCTTATTCTTAATGAAATATTATCGTTGGGTGTGATGGAAGATTATTCATTCCTTTGGTACTTACTCAGTATAGGCCTTGCTTTCTCTTTCCTGTGATAAACAACATACTGGCTCAGGCTGCATCTGCACGGCAGAAATAATGCAATACGATACCACTTTTAACTGCGATGCTATGGAATTCTGGGATTTGTAGTTTGGTGGGATATTTAGCTTTCTCTATCAAGAGAGCTCTGGTGCCACAATAAACTACAAATCCCAGGATTCTGGAGTGATGGCAGTCCAAATGGCGTCAAAAACATTATTTCCGCAAGGCAGAGGCAGCTTGAGATCTTGCATTACTTTGTGTCATGTCCATCTCTGAAGATGGGATTACACAATGGCCAGCATCCTAAACAAGGGGACAGAGAGCATAATGTCACGCTTGCAGAGACGCACAACAGTCGCACAAGTGCACCTTGCTAGTGAACTGCAATGTTGTGCAAAAAACCAGGCAGCCAAATGCTCATTTGCACCTTCATGCGGAGCCTTGCAGAGGGACAACATGGAGATGTACAAACACACATTTTATGCAGCTGTCTTGCAAAAGAAGCCATCCTGTCGCTATTTGCTCAGTGCCTCACCTGTCTCACCGGACTGTTTGAAAAGGCAGGTGTGTGTCTCTATGTCTATTTATTGGCCGAAGGAGTGGGCAGCCGTTTAGTCGCCAACTACATTTGGGAGGGGAGAACAAATTGTGGAATATCCTCCCCTTGGAGACCAAATAGGCACAAAGGCTGGTGCTGTTCCAGTAAAAAGTAAAAACACGGATGAGTAAACTAAGTAGCTTTTCCTGCCCTGATTCCTCCCCCAAAATTATGGAAATATCATTCATCTCTGCTCCGATCGGCGGCAAAATGGACCTTCTTTCTCCCCATGAAGTTGATCCGCAATAAAGGTTGGAGAGGGAGACTCAGGATTATGGCAGCCACCAAGAAGGCCCTGTCTTGTGTCTCCACCAGATGTGTCTGTGGATGATGGGATTGAGAGAAAGACCCCTCCTGATGGAAACGGGGTCCCCCAGAAAGACCTGACATGAGCCTTATAGGGTTTTGAATGGAACTTTCCACTGACAGTAGACTTTTCAACGTTCGCAGTTCAAACCAAGAGGAATGCTCTTCCAAAACTGCAAGCGGATGAATGAACAGGGAAACATATAGTCATCTATGTCATTCCCAAAGGATGAAAAAGGCTCCAATGTGGCAGAAAACAAAAGTTTCTGGGCAGTTTTTTCCTATTTGCACACCATGAAGTGTCTCAGGAAATTATTCTGTGGTGGGAAAGAAGCCTTCTCCCTCTCTTTCTCTTTTGTTTTGGTGCATGAAAAGCATTGGGTTTTCTGCAAAAACCATGCCCTACTGTTTACAGAATCACCTTTTTTCCCCCTTTCAAAATTGTTGTGTTCTGAGCAACCTGGATGGCATTGGTGACCCATGTGTCTACCAACATGGCTGTATTAAAAAGGATTCAAACACAAGCCTGAAATAGGAAAATGCCCATCATCATCATCAACACAGCCCAGATGTCCCTGACTTTGCAATGCGGAGAGTCAAAGGGAGAGTTGCTACACCAAGGTTGCATCATAGGAATCTCTGTGTGTCAACTTACACATGACTGTGCTTCACAACCCTTGTGTTGAAAGGTAAGGTTGCACACCTGAACCCACAACTCTGAATACAAGCATTGCTGCACATTGGACACAATTGTTGAACCCTTTCCACTGAGGAAAGTCCATACGTGGAAGACACCAACAAGGTTCTGGCCTCTCTGGACCAAAGGAATGACTTTGGGGACTACATGTCCCAGAATCATTGTCTGCATCGTTATTGCCTTGTTGGAAAAGCACGACATTTCCAAGCTTTGTGTGGAAACCACAGGCTCCAAATACCTGAAATTCATCCAAAACACCTCTCTGGAACCAAATTCCAGATTGCACAGGGCGGCACTTTGCAGATTATAAATGGAGCTCTTTTTCTGAGGCCTTTTCTCTGGAGGAAATAATTATGTCAAAGCCGACCCTTATAAGCTTGAGATCTAGTGGGGAGCATATGGCAAATTGACTTGTCGACGGCTCAGACCTCGTGTCTCATTAATTAATGGATGCAATCGCGTCGTTT
Organism: Phrynosoma blainvillii; assembly: GCA_026167975.1. Classification (NCBI taxonomy): domain Eukaryota; kingdom Metazoa; phylum Chordata; class Lepidosauria; order Squamata; family Phrynosomatidae; genus Phrynosoma; species Phrynosoma blainvillii. Next base: position 15,147,702 of record JANUYF010000014.1, read on the forward strand.
CTTGCTCTTTGCTCTTCTCGTTAAAGGATGGATGGTCCCTTTAGGATGGTCCTTTCCAATGGTGATACCTGGAGACTGTGTCTTCACCTTGCTTGTGGTCCCCAACTGCATGTCCCATGGTGTCCCCAGCAAACCCCAAGACCGTCCATCCGCTGGGACCATCTCCTCCATTTATCCCATCTGTTCCTGAGTCACTTTGATGGTTCCATTTGCTTGGCAAAGAGGCCTCCCCTTGCCCTCTGATGGATGGTTCCCAATTACGATGCATCCCCAGCTCTGATTTAATGTAATGTTTTATTAATAGCAACAATCAGAGGCAAGCAAACAGCTCATTCCAAGCATGCCCCAGTCCAACTGCAATCCTCTCCTTCTCCATTTAGATGCACTCAGAGCACTCAATGTCAAGGAATGAAAGGGGGAGACACAACGGAAGGAACAATTCGCTGAACAGGGAAATAGCTCATTAGCAGCCCCAACTTGATGGGATTAAGGGAGCTGCGACACCACCAAGACTACGGCTGTCACCACCCTGGTTTGCCCACTGGGAACCCCATGGTTTGTCACTGAATGAGAGAGCTTGGGAATGTTCATAGTATTGTGGAATCGGAAGAGATTCCCAAGGGACATCCAGTCCAACCCCCTTCTTCTGCCATGCAGGAATACACCATCCAAGTCCTCCCTGGGATAGATGGCTTTAAAACAGCCTCCAAAGAAGGAGACTCCATCACACTCCAAGGCAGCACCTTCCACTATCAAACAGCTGTTACTATCACAAAGTTCTTCCTAATGTTGAGGTGGAATTTCTTTTCCTGTATTTTGCATCCAGTGCTCCAGGTCCTATTCTCTGGAGCAGCAGAAAACAAGCTTGCTCCACCCTCAAGCTTTACAGAGCATGGGAATAAGATGAACTTGAACTCTTAACACAGGAAAGCAAATATGATTTAATGTTGAGATGGAATCTCTGTTCCTGTGGGTTTTTCAGAATGTGTGGACATGTTCTAGAGAGTTTCTTTCTGACGTTTGGCTAGCATCTGTGGTGGGCATCTATTGCTCCATTTCCTATTCTCTGGAGCAGTAGAAAACAAGCTTGCTCCATCCTCAATATCAGAGGTAGGCAACCTTTCCCCTTTAAGGGCCAAGGAGGGACTTCAGCTCCCAGAATCCCAGGAGCTATTGGCCAACATGGGACTATTATAGGCCAACATGGCTGAGGCTTCTGGGAGCTGAAGTCCCTCCTTGGCCCTTAAAGGGGAAAGGTTGCCTACCCCTGCTCAATATGATACCCCTTCCAATATTTAAACATGGCTCTCATGTCATCCCTTAACCTTCTCTTTTCCAGGCTAAACTCCCCCAGATTCCTCAGCCGCTCCTCATAGGATTTGGTGGTTTCCAGACCCTTCACCATTTCGGTCACCCTTCTCTGGACACCCTCCAGCTTCTCAATATCCTCTGAGTTGGAATGCGGGTTTTGCGGGGACTACAACTCTCGACAGGGAAACATGGATGGTTTCCAAAGTATAAAAGGCCTTGGCTCTGGAAAACCAAAATACAACCCAAGAACTTCATCTTTCTTGACTGTCTAGCTTCCACAACCATACACAGAAATGGGAAATACGATTGCATGGACAACGCTAACCTTGGGATTCAATTATATATCTTGGCACTTTAGGATCTTGTCTAGTTACTTCCAAGTCCTAGCCTTCAATCTTAAATAAGCTTTATTGTCTCGCCTAATGAGTCACATCATCTCAAAATATGCCCAAAGTACAATTGTCTCAGTTTGATCATTCTGGCTTCCAAGGAGAGTCAAGACTTGATTTGTTTTCAGACCCATTTGGCTATCCAAGGCATTTGCAAAACTCTCCTCCAGCAACCACATTTCAAAGGAGAAAACATAGCATCTGTCCATGACAGCATTCAGCATTGCATTAGGAGTCCAGGATTTGAATCCTACTCAGCCATGCCAACCCTCGAGCAAGTCACACTCTCTCAGCCTCAGAGGAAAGCAAAGGCAAATCCCTCTGAAGAAATATGGCCAAGAAAACCCTATAATAGGATTGCCATAAGTCAGAAACAACTTGAAGACACACAAGAAGAAGATTAAATAAAAGATAAAAATCAGCAGAACTCCCCCCCCCCCATAAACACAATTCCTTGAAAGCTGTTTTTGGACAACGCTTCCCAGAATCCCCCAGCCAGCATGGCTACTGGGGATTTTTAAAGTTGCTATCCATACACATAATAAAAAAAGGTAACTTTCCAAAGTCTGAGAGTTGGAGACTCACCGTTTGAGGGATGTCCTCTCTCTCCTTTTGACATTTCATCTCCTGCCTTGGGTGAGTCTGCTTCACATTCAGGAAACTGCCTAAAATGGTGAAATTGGTAATTAAGGTAAGCTCTTAAAACTGTAAGCTCTTTTGCATGCTAATTAGATTTAATCTCTGGAGCTACAAAAATGCTGATTTCAACACCTGGCGTCTCATGTTTAAAAGGATCTGATGCCCAAGAGGCTCAGGTAGTCGCACTTCCCCAAAAGTAACTTTCCCAAACTGTTGTTTTATGCCATATCTTCCTCCTCTGAGGCTGAGAGAGCGTGGCTTCCTGAAGGCCACCTAGTGAGCTTCCATGGCTGAGGGGTCTTTAAACAGAGGCTGGATCGCCATCTGTCCCAGGGGATGCTTTGACTGTGAGTTCCTGCATGGCAGAATGGGGTTGGATTGGATGACCCTTGGGGTCTCTTCCAACTCTCTGAGTCTATGAGTCTATGATTCTATGAAATCACTACACCACACTGACTTGCAAAATATGGTGGCCCTATACCAAAGTCTTCCTGGCCAGATTTGTTCAGAGGCGGCTTGCCACTGCCACCTTCTTAAGCTGAGAGAGTGTGACCTGCCCAAGGCCACCCAATGGGTTTCCACAGATGGACAGAGATTCACACCAAGGCATCCTATTCCAACCCTCCAACCATGGTCTACTCTGCACTGTGGAAACGATGCAGCTTGATACGCTTAAACCGCCATGGCTCAGTGGCGTGGAATCCTGGGATTTGCAGTTTGTTGTGGCTAAAATATCTCACCAAACTACAAATCCCAGAACCCCATCGCATTGAGCCATGGCAGCTAAAGCGGTGGGTGTCGAGCTGCATTATTTCTGCAGTTACATCCAAGTTTGCTCTCTTTCTCTCCCCCATTTATGATATCTTTGAGAGAGAGAGAGAGAGAGAGAAATCAAAGGCGCTTGGACCGACCATCTTTTGCCGGAGGAGAATCCGTTGGCCTCTTAGCTTCCCTATTGATTCTGCTGAAGCCAGCAGATCTGCACAGCTCATAAAGTGCATGATTACATTTATGGCCGTGTTCCTATTAAGCCAGAGGTGCGGCGGAGATTAATCTCGTGTGTCCCCTCCGGCGGCAGGCAAGGAGCCAGTGTCAGAGGCAGGAG